>OX235272.1:101486497-101849135 GCA_944472155.2 Trichobilharzia szidati
AAAGAATTCATCTGGTATGTTATTGTTGTTGCTTGGTTTTGATTTTCCTTATGATAATGGATGTGGACTTGTTGTTTTTAAGTAAAATTGTATTCATACTCGAATTCCGATGTATAAATTTGAACAGAGGAAGAGCGTCGTTGCAGAGTAACATCGAATGATTGTGAAATAAAGCACACGAATGATAAGTTGTTCAAACGTTGCTATATATACATATCTATGTATGTATTGAATATGTCTGCTGTTAGAGATGGTAATGTTAAAAGTTATCCTCATTGTAGTGTTTTCGATAGACTTTTGTTTCTACGATTTACTGGGCTTACCGAACATGCTGAGATTTTTGTTCAAGTTATTTGGAACACTGTGACTGTCTTGTTACCTATCTGTGTCGTGAAGGTGTTAAGTTTTTGGTTTGAATAAAAATATATGTGAGAACTAGTGTTACATTTGTTCTACAGTATTAATTCTGTATTGTTATTATAATTGTTGTGTTTTAGGAAAGGTTCGCTTCAAATACGTAAGTTTTTTGAATGGTTCATTTTGAGTGATATGCTGATTTATGTGTTATGCGTTACGGTAGTTTTTATAGTTTCGACTTCCTTATGCTTTAATTAAGTGTCTTTCAGAAGTGAGAAGTAAGTGAGTAGGAGTCAGCTACCCATTGTTTGCACAGAGGTAGTGTAGTTACCCCTCGACATAACAGATGAAAGACTTTCCTTTAGTTAATTATAAGTAGTGATTGCAATAACTAGCTGTTGTCTTCTTATACTTTGATCAACCCTAACTCTTCTCCAGCCTAGTCCTAAGTCACTCAACACTGCTCAACGAGAAAGACGATAACTTCGCGCGCGTAACATATGTCCTAGCCATCTCAGTCGATGCACCACGATTGAATTAACTAAGAAAGCAACATCGCTTCAAAACACTCCAACTCCCATTAGCTGTTTCAGCAAACTAGAGAAACATATTTTATCACTCATCTTCTTTGAATTAACAGTGGTTGACGTAGGTGATTTGCAATTACTTCTGTCAATCAGCAGTACATACCATCTTCCTGTTTCACTTGCTCTCATGATTGCCAAGTACGTCACATATTGTTAGGTAGTCCGAATTCAGAGACATCAGTGATGAATACTCTCCTGAACGGAAGAAGTGCCCATCAAATGTTTAACTCATCTCAATCTATCTAGGAAGCACTACTACTTAGCGGGAGTGTTTTCCAACTACTCGCATCGATCGATCAGTAGTACATACCATTGTCTTCCTACTCTTATTGCCTATTTACTCTTTGAATTTACCAGTATTTACTATTTTGAGGAAACAGTTATATGACATATATATATATATATATATATATATGCATATATATATGTATATATCTTCGTAAGTGTTTCACCCATATTTGTATTCTGGTAAGATAGTAAAAGCTTTCCAGTAGATATCGATGCGTTCGGCGACAAATGCCTAGTCGACTTTAACTGGAACTTTACATTCACCTAGAATATCAGATTAGGTCAGTATTAGAAGACAACAGTTAGTTATTGCAATCACTACTTATAATTAACTAAAGGAAAGTCTTTCATCTGTTATGTCGAGGGGTAACTACACTACCTCTGTGCAAACAATGGGTAGCTGACTCCTACTCACTTACTTCTCACTTCTGAAAGACACTTAATTAAAGCATAAGGAAGTCGAAACTATAAAAACTATCGTAACGCATAACACATAAATCAGCATATCACTCAAATGAACCATTCAAAAAACTTACGTATTTGAAGCGAACCTTTCCTAAAACACAACAATTATAATAACAATACAGAATTAATACTGTAGAACAAATGTAACACTAGTTCTCACATATATTTTTATTCAAACCAAAAACTTAACACCTTCACGACACAGATAGGTAACAAGACAGTCACAGTGTTCCAAATAACTTGAACAAAAATCTCAGCATGTTCGGTAAGCCCAGTAAATCGTAGAAACAAAAGTCTATCGAAAACACTACAATGAGGATAACTTTTAACATTACCATCTCTAACAGCAGACATATTCAATACATACATAGATATGTATATATAGCAACGTTTGAACAACTTATCATTCGTGTGCTTTATTTCACAATCATTCGATGTTACTCTGCAACGACGCTCTTCCTCTGTTCAAATTTATACATCGGAATTCGAGTATGAATACAATTTTACTTAAAAACAACAAGTCCACATCCATTATCATAAGGAAAATCAAAACCAAGCAACAACAATAACATACCAGATGAATTCTTTGGACCCGGAGTCGATACCATATCCGGTTCCAGAGAAATGAAAGAGCTATATTCGACCTCCCAACGCCTTTTGGATGCTTTCTGTCTCCGAATCACCGTAAGAGGAGGAGGAGGAGTACGACTCATCAGGTCGCCTTGCAACTCCCTATCTTCCGGGAGACTCATGTTGTGATCTCGCTCCCAAGCAGTGCCAGCTGAGAACCTTTGTGGATGTAAAGTAGGTCACCAGGGTTCATCTCAAAGGGTAAAATATCTCTATTTTGACCTGCCATCCCTTCTTCTGTACTCCTTGAAATTCGCACTTTTTGTTTGCCTTCTTCCCAGTCAGAGAATGCACCTGGGCAATATGACCAAAACGTCGGCTAAATGGGTAATTTTCATCGGTAAATAGATGCACAAAAGATGGTGTAAATGCTACATAATTTACCCGCTTTGCCCATATTGGTCACCATTTCCCCGTCTGCCCATGTCCCAAAAATTTTATTGTCCCACTTTTCCCAGTTTACCCGCCTTTTCAACGAACACTTAACCCACTTTACCCATGTCATTTTCTAAAGTAGCCCACTTATTCTCACTTCACCCATGTTACAACCGAAAACAGCCACCTATTCCCACTTTGCCCAAATCTGAACGGAAACTGCCCACGTTTTTGCCTACATATCCCAGGACCAAAAAAAACTTCACCGACAATTGTTGTAGAATGAACACGTCCACATGCAATCGACTCACGTTGAATCCAGTGAACTCTAACGGAAACAAATAAGCTGTAGCGTAGCAGGGACAACCAAAATTTTCTTCTAACTCATTCAAAAGAGAAAAGATACGCCGTACGAATGTCTGGGGATTACTGAAGCGTATTCCACCATTTCTAGCATATCAATCCCAAGAATACATATATATTCTTCTCCTTCATACTGAGCAATCGATAACATCTGTAAACAGCCTACGAGTGTCAGGTTTTTAAATGCTTTTGAATATGAGAAAGAATGCCTTCCAGGCTTGTTTACACCAACGAACTTGGAGAACTTTATCAGAGAAAATTATGGAAAATCTCCACTGCATGTGGAACGAGACAAACAATCCAAATATAAAGATGATGTTTGGTTAACCTCGTCAAAATTGTTTGAAGTATTGCGCAATGAGCTATTCCTCTACGGTGAACATGTGGATCTACTTGACAGCGGAACACAGTCATCACAGGAAACCATGTATCCATGAGGCGAAAGAGCTTTCTCCGAAGTTGTATTCAGTCATTATACTAGAAATGGTGGAATACGCTTCAATAATCCCCAGACATTCGTACGGCGTATCTTTTCTCTTTTGAATGCGTTACAAGAAAATTTTGGTTGTCTCTGCTACGCTACAGCTTATTTGTTTCCGTTAGAGTTCACTGGATTCAACGTGAGTCGATTGCATGTGGACGTGTTCATTCTACAACAATTGTCGGTGAAGTTTTTTTTGGTCCTGGGATATGTAGGCAAAAACGTGGGCAGTTTCCGTTCAGATTTGGGCAAAGTGGGAATAGGTGGCTGTTTTCGGTTGTAACATGGGTGAAGTGAGAATAAGTGGGCTACTTTAGAAAATGACATGGGTAAAGTGGGTTAAGTGTTCGTTGAAAAGGCGGGTAAACTGGGAAAAGTGGGACAATAAAATTTTTGGGACATGGGCAGACGGGGAAATGGTGACCAATATGGGCAAAGCGGGTAAATTATGTAGCATTTACACCATCTTTTGTGCATCTATTTACCGATGAAAATTACCCATTTAGCCGACGTTTTGGTCATATTGCCCAGGTGCATTCTCTGACTGGGAAGAAGGCAAACAAAAAGTGCGAATTTCAAGGAGTACAGAAGAAGGGATGGCAGGTCAAAATAGAGATATTTTACCCTTTGAGATGAACCCTGGTGACCTACTTTACATCCACAAAGGTTCTCAGCTGGCACTGCTTGGGAGCGAGATCACAACATGAGTCTCCCGGAAGATAGGGAGTTGCAAGGCGACCTGATGAGTCGTACTCCTCCTCCTCCTCTTACGGTGATTCGGAGACAGAAAGCATCCAAAAGGCGTTGGGAGGTCGAATATAGCTCTTTCATTTCTCTGGAACCGGATATGGTATCGACTCCGGGTTCAGAGAATTCATCTGGTCGCAAGTTATGTTATTGTTGTTGCTTGGTTTTGATTTTCCTTATGATAATGGATGTGGACTTGTTGTTTTTAAGTAAAATTGTATTCATACTCGAATTCCGATGTATAAATTTGAACAGAGGAAGAGCGTCGTTGCAGAGTAACATCGAATGATTGTGAAATAAAGCACACGAATGATAAGTTGTTCAAACGTTGCTATATATACATATCTATGTATGTATTGAATATGTCTGCTGTTAGAGATGGTAATGTTAAAAGTTATCCTCATTGTAGTGTTTTCGATAGACTTTTGTTTCTACGATTTACTGGGCTTACCGAACATGCTGAGATTTTTGTTCAAGTTATTTGGAACACTGTGACTGTCTTGTTACCTATCTGTGTCGTGAAGGTGTTAAGTTTTTGGTTTGAATAAAAATATATGTGAGAACTAGTGTTACATTTGTTCTACAGTATTAATTCTGTATTGTTATTATAATTGTTGTGTTTTAGGAAAGGTTCGCTTCAAATACGTAAGTTTTTTGAATGGTTCATTTTGAGTGATATGCTGATTTATGTGTTATGCGTTACGATAGTTTTTATAGTTTCGACTTCCTTATGCTTTAATTAAGTGTCTTTCAGAAGTGAGAAGTAAGTGAGTAGGAGTCAGCTACCCATTGTTTGCACAGAGGTAGTGTAGTTACCCCTCGACATAACAGATGAAAGACTTTCCTTTAGTTAATTATAAGTAGTGATTGCAATAACTAGCTGTTGTCTTCTTATACTTTGATCAACCCTAACTCTTCTCCAGCCTAGTCCTAAGTCACTCAACACTGCTCAACGAGAAAGACGATAACTTCGCGCGCGTAACATATGTCCTAGCCATCTCAGTCGATGCACCACGATTGAATTAACTAAGAAAGCAACATCGCTTCAAAACACTCCAACTCCCATTAGCTGTTTCAGCAAACTAGAGAAACATATTTTATCACTCATCTTCTTTGAATTAACAGTGGTTGACGTAGGTGATTTGCAATTACTTCTGTCAATCAGCAGTACATACCATCTTCCTGTTTCACTTGCTCTCATGATTGCCAAGTACGTCACATATTGTTAGGTAGTCCGAATTCAGAGACATCAGTGATGAATACTCTCCTGAACGGAAGAAGTGCCCATCAAATGTTTAACTCATCTCAATCTATCTAGGAAGCACTACTACTTAGCGGGAGTGTTTTCCAACTACTCGCATCGATCGATCAGTAGTACATACCATTGTCTTCCTACTCTTATTGCCTATTTACTCTTTGAATTTACCAGTATTTACTATTTTGAGGAAACAGTTATATGACATATATATATATATATATATATATATATATATATATATATCTTCGTAAGTGTTTCACCCATATTTGTATTCTGGTAAGATAGTAAAAGCTTTCCAGTAGATATCGATGCGTTCGGCGACAAATGCCTAGTCGACTTTAACTGGAACTTTACATTCACCTAGAATATCAGATTAGGTCAGTATTAGAAGACAACAGTTAGTTATTGCAATCACTACTTATAATTAACTAAAGGAAAGTCTTTCATCTGTTATGTCGAGGGGTAACTACACTACCTCTGTGCAAACAATGGGTAGCTGACTCCTACTCACTTACTTCTCACTTCTGAAAGACACTTAATTAAAGCATAAGGAAGTCGAAACTATAAAAACTATCGTAACGCATAACACATAAATCAGCATATCACTCAAAATTCAAAAAACTTACGTATTTGAAGCGAACCTTTCCTAAAACACAACAATTATAATAACAATACAGAATTAATACTGTAGAACAAATGTAACACTAGTTCTCACATATATTTTTATTCAAACCAAAAACTTAACACCTTCACGACACAGATAGGTAACAAGACAGTCACAGTGTTCCAAATAACTTGAACAAAAATCTCAGCATGTTCGGTAAGCCCAGTAAATCGTAGAAACAAAAGTCTATCGAAAACACTACAATGAGGATAACTTTTAACATTACCATCTCTAACAGCAGACATATTCAATACATACATAGATATGTATATATAGCAACGTTTGAACAACTTATCATTCGTGTGCTTTATTTCACAATCATTCGATGTTACTCTGCAACGACGCTCTTCCTCTGTTCAAATTTATACATCGGAATTCGAGTATGAATACAATTTTACTTAAAAACAACAAGTCCACATCCATTATCATAAGGAAAATCAAAACCAAGCAACAACAATAACATACCAGATGAATTCTTTGGACCCGGAGTCGATACCATATCCGGTTCCAGAGAAATGAAAGAGCTATATTCGACCTCCCAACGCCTTTTGGATGCTTTCTGTCTCCGAATCACCGTAAGAGGAGGAGGAGGAGGAGTACGACTCATCAGGTCGCCTTGCAACTCCCTATCTTCCGGGAGACTCATGTTGTGATCTCGCTCCCAAGCAGTGCCAGCTGAGAACCTTTGTGGATGTAAAGTAGGTCACCAGGGTTCATCTCAAAGGGTAAAATATCTCTATTTTGACCTGCCATCCCTTCTTCTGTACTCCTTGAAATTCGCACTTTTTGTTTGCCTTCTTCCCAGTCAGAGAATGCACCTGGGCAATATGACCAAAACGTCGGCTAAATGGGTAATTTTCATCGGTAAATAGATGCACAAAAGATGGTGTAAATGCTACATAATTTACCCGCTTTGCCCATATTGGTCACCATTTCCCCGTCTGCCCATGTCCCAAAAATTTTATTGTCCCACTTTTCCCAGTTTACCCGCCTTTTCAACGAACACTTAACCCACTTTACCCATGTCATTTTCTAAAGTAGCCCACTTATTCTCACTTCACCCATGTTACAACCGAAAACAGCCACCTATTCCCACTTTGCCCAAATCTGAACGGAAACTGCCCACGTTTTTGCCTACATATCCCAGGACCAAAAAAAACTTCACCGACAATTGTTGTAGAATGAACACGTCCACATGCAATCGACTCACGTTGAATCCAGTGAACTCTAACGGAAACAAATAAGCTGTAGCGTAGCAGAGACAACCAAAATTTTCTTCTAACTCATTCAAAAGAGAAAAGATACGCCGTACGAATGTCTGGGGATTACTGAAGCGTATTCCACCATTTCTAGCATATCAATCCCAAGAATACATATATATTCTTCTCCTTCATACTGAGCAATCGATAACATCTGTAAACAGCCTACGAGTGTCAGGTTTTTAAATGCTTTTGAATATGAGAAAGAATGCCTTCCAGGCTTGTTTACACCAACGAACTTGGAGAACTTTATCAGAGAAAATTATGGAAAATCTCCACTGCATGTGGAACGAGACAAACAATCCAAATATAAAGATGATGTTTGGTTAACCTCGTCAAAATTGTTTGAAGTATTGCGCAATGAGCTATTCCTCTACGGTGAACATGTGGATCTACTTGACAGCGGAACACAGTCATCACAGGAAACCATGTATCCATGAGGGGAAAGAGCTTTCTCCGAAGTTGTATTCAGTCATTATACTAGAAATGGTGGAATACGCTTCAATAATCCCCAGACATTCGTACGCCGTATCTTTTCTCTTTTGAATGCGTTAGAAGAAAATTTTGGTTGTCTCTGCTACGCTACAGCTTATTTGTTTCCGTTAGAGTTCACTGGATTCAACGTGAGTCGATTGCATGTGGACGTGTTCATTCTACAACAATTGTCGGTGAAGTTTTTTTTGGTCCTGGGATATGTAGGCAAAAACGTGGGCAGTTTCCGTTCAGATTTGGGCAAAGTGGGAATAGGTGGCTGTTTTCGGTTGTAACATGGGTGAAGTGAGAATAAGTGGGCTACTTTAGAAAATGACATGGGTAAAGTGGGTTAAGTGTTCGTTGAAAAGGCGGGTAAACTGGGAAAAAGTGGGACAATAAAATTTTTGGGACATGGGCAGACGGGGAAATGGTGACCAATATGGGCAAAGCGGGTAAATTATGTAGCATTTACACCATCTTTTGTGCATCTATTTACCGATGAAAATTACCCATTTAGCCGACGTTTTGGTCATATTGCCCAGGTGCATTCTCTGACTGGGAAGAAGGCAAACAAAAAGTGCGAATTTCAAGGAGTACAGAAGAAGGGATGGCAGGTCAAAATAGAGATATTTTACCCTTTGAGATGAACCCTGGTGACCTACTTTACATCCACAAAGGTTCTCAGCTGGCACTGCTTGGGAGCGAGATCACAACATGAGTCTCCCGGAAGATAGGGAGTTGCAAGGCGACCTGATGAGTCGTACTCCTCCTCCTCCTCTTACGGTGATTCGGAGACAGAAAGCATCCAAAAGGCGTTGGGAGGTCGAATATAGCTCTTTCATTTCTCTGGAACCGGATATGGTATCGACTCCGGGTTCAGAGAATTCATCTGGTCGCAAGTTATGTTATTGTTGTTGCTTGGTTTTGATTTTCCTTATGATAATGGATGTGGACTTGTTGTTTTTAAGTAAAATTGTATTCATACTCGAATTCCGATGTATAAATTTGAACAGAGGAAGAGCGTCGTTGCAGAGTAACATCGAATGATTGTGAAATAAAGCACACGAATGATAAGTTGTTCAAACGTTGCTATATATACATATCTATGTATGTATTGAATATGTCTGCTGTTAGAGATGGTAATGTTAAAAGTTATCCTCATTGTAGTGTTTTCGATAGACTTTTGTTTCTACGATTTACTGGGCTTACCGAACATGCTGAGATTTTTGTTCAAGTTATTTGGAACACTGTGACTGTCTTGTTACCTATCTGTGTCGTGAAGGTGTTAAGTTTTTGGTTTGAATAAAAATATATGTGAGAACTAGTGTTACATTTGTTCTACAGTATTAATTCTGTATTGTTATTATAATTGTTGTGTTTTAGGAAAGGTTCGCTTCAAATACGTAAGTTTTTTGAATGGTTCATTTTGAGTGATATGCTGATTTATGTGTTATGCGTTACGGTAGTTTTTATAGTTTCGACTTCCTTATGCTTTAATTAAGTGTCTTTCAGAAGTGAGAAGTAAGTGAGTAGGAGTCAGCTACCCATTGTTTGCACAGAGGTAGTGTAGTTACCCCTCGACATAACAGATGAAAGACTTTCCTTTAGTTAATTATAAGTAGTGATTGCAATAACTAGCTGTTGTCTTCTTATACTTTGATCAACCCTAACTCTTCTCCAACCTAGTCCTAAGTCACTCAACACTGCTCAACGAGAAAGACGATAACTTCGCGCGCGTAACATATGTCCTAGCCATCTCAGTCGATGCACCACGATTGAATTAACTAAGAAAGCAACATCGCTTCAAAACACTCCAACTCCCATTAGCTGTTTCAGCAAACTAGAGAAACATATTTTATCACTCATCTTCTTTGAATTAACAGTGGTTGACGTAGGTGATTTGCAATTACTTCTGTCAATCAGCAGTACATACCATCTTCCTGTTTCACTTGCTCTCATGATTGCCAAGTACGTCACATATTGTTAGGTAGTCCGAATTCAGAGACATCAGTGATGAATACTCTCCTGAACGGAAGAAGTGCCCATCAAATGTTTAACTCATCTCAATCTATCTAGGAAGCACTACTACTTAGCGGGAGTGTTTTCCAACTACTCGCATCGATCGATCAGTAGTACATACCATTGTCTTCCTACTCTTATTGCCTATTTACTCTTTGAATTTACCAGTATTTACTATTTTGAGGAAACAGTTATATGACATATATATATATATATAAAATATATGCATATATATATGTATATATCTTCGTAAGTGTTTCACCCATATTTGTATTCTGGTAAGATAGTAAAAGCTTTCCAGTAGATATCGATGCGTTCGGCGACAAATGCCTAGTCGACTTTAACTGGAACTTTACATTCACCTAGAATATCAGATTAGGTCAGTATTAGAAGACAACAGTTAGTTATTGCAATCACTACTTATAATTAACTAAAGGAAAGTCTTTCATCTGTTATGTCGAGGGGTAACTACACTACCTCTGTGCAAACAATGGGTAGCTGACTCCTACTCACTTACTTCTCACTTCTGAAAGACACTTAATTAAAGCATAAGGAAGTCGAAACTATAAAAACTATCGTAACGCATAACACATAAATCAGCATATCACTCAATTCAAAAAACTTACGTATTTGAAGCGAACCTTTCCTAAAACACAACAATTATAATAACAATACAGAATTAATACTGTAGAACAAATGTAACACTAGTTCTCACATATATTTTTATTCAAACCAAAAACTTAACACCTTCACGACACAGATAGGTAACAAGACAGTCACAGTGTTCCAAATAACTTGAACAAAAATCTCAGCATGTTCGGTAAGCCCAGTAAATCGTAGAAACAAAAGTCTATCGAAAACACTACAATGAGGATAACTTTTAACATTACCATCTCTAACAGCAGACATATTCAATACATACATAGATATGTATATATAGCAACGTTTGAACAACTTATCATTCGTGTGCTTTATTTCACAATCATTCGATGTTACTCTGCAACGACGCTCTTCCTCTGTTCAAATTTATACATCGGAATTCGAGTATGAATACAATTTTACTTAAAAACAACAAGTCCACATCCATTATCATAAGGAAAATCAAAACCAAGCAACAACAATAACATACCAGATGAATTCTTTGGACCCGGAGTCGATACCATATCCGGTTCCAGAGAAATGAAAGAGCTATATTCGACCTCCCAACGCCTTTTGGATGCTTTCTGTCTCCGAATCACCGTAAGAGGAGGAGGAGGAGTACGACTCATCAGGTCGCCTTGCAACTCCCTATCTTCCGGGAGACTCATGTTGTGATCTCGCTCCCAAGCAGTGCCAGCTGAGAACCTTTGTGGATGTAAAGTAGGTCACCAGGGTTCATCTCAAAGGGTAAAATATCTCTATTTTGACCTGCCATCCCTTCTTCTGTACTCCTTGAAATTCGCACTTTTTGTTTGCCTTCTTCCCAGTCAGAGAATGCACCTGGGCAATATGACCAAAACGTCGGCTAAATGGGTAATTTTCATCGGTAAATAGATGCGCAAAAGATGGTGTAAATGCTACATAATTTACCCGCTTTGCCCATATTGGTCACCATTTCCCCGTCTGCCCATGTCCCAAAAATTTTATTGTCCCACTTTTCCCAGTTTACCCGCCTTTTCAACGAACACTTAACCCACTTTACCCATGTCATTTTCTAAAGTAGCCCACTTATTCTCACTTCACCCATGTTACAACCGAAAACAGCCACCTATTCCCACTTTGCCCAAATCTGAACGGAAACTGCCCACGTTTTTGCCTACATATCCCAGGACCAAAAAAAACTTCACCGACAATTGTTGTAGAATGAACACGTCCACATGCAATCGACTCACGTTGAATCCAGTGAACTCTAACGGAAACAAATAAGCTGTAGCGTAGCAGAGACAACCAAAATTTTCTTGTAACGCATTCAAAAGAGAAAAGATACGGCGTACGAATGTCTGGGGATTATTGAAGCGTATTCCACCATTTCTAGTATAATGACTGAATACAACTTCGGAGAAAGCTCTTTCGCCTCGTGGATACATGGTTTCCTGTGATGACTGTGTTCCGCTGTCAAGTAGATCCACATGTTCACCGTAGAGGAATAGCTCATTGCGCAATACTTCAAACAATTTTGACGAGGTTAACCAAACATCATCTTTATATTTGGATTGTTTGTCTCGTTCCACATGCAGTGGAGATTTTCCATAATTTTCTCTGATAAAGTTCTCCAAGTTCGTTGGTGTAAACAAGCCTGGAAGGCATTCTTTCTCATATTCAAAAGCATTTAAAAACCTGACACTCGTAGGCTGTTTACAGATGTTATCGACTGCTCAGTATGAAGGAGAAGAATATATATATATATTCTTGGGATTAATAACTACTTCAAATTGTTCTTACCTTTGAAATAACACGCTCAAGTGTTCTATATGTTCCTTCCATCGATGAGCTGGCTATTAAGACATGGTCGATGTATACAAAGAAAAAATCAAGACCTTGGGTAACTTGCTCCATAAACTGCTGAAATGTTTGAGCAGCATTCTTTGGTCCAAAAGGAATTCTCAAAAACTCTAATAACCCAAAAGGCGTGATGATTGCTGTTTTCGCAATGTCTTCCGGAGCCACTGGTATTTGATGATATGCCCTGACAAAGTCAACCTTAGTGAAAATGGTTTTTCCATGTAAGGTCAAGGAGAAGTCGTGGAGATGGGGTATAGGATAACGGTCTGGGACCGTGGCATTATTCAAAGCGCGATAATCTCCACATGGTCGCCAGTCGTGATCAGCTTTGGGTACCATATGTAAAGGTGAAGACCTTGGACTGTCGAATGATGCCTAGCTGCATCACATGTTCGAATTCTGACTCCACTGCTGCTAGTTTATCAGGTCGTAACCGTCGTGGACGTACCCTCACAGGTTGGCCTGTTGTGATGATCTTGTGAGTAACTGTATGAGGTACATCCTCGACGTTGTATGACGGCTTAAGGATCTTAGGAAAACGTAATTAAGTAGAAAACATTTCATTCTCCGGCTTTTCTATGCAGACACTATGAACAGAATAACCACATGTAATACCGTGCATCTTGAGTTAGGTGCTGTTGTCAATCAGTTTTTTCTTGTTGATGTCAACTAACAGATTGAAATGACTTAAGAAGTCTGCACCTAGTATAACGTGACGTACATCAGCTACTATGAAGATCCACGTAAAACGTCGGCGTAGTCCCAAGTTTAAAATCATTGACTGTTCACCATACGTATCTTGGTTTGTCATATTGGTAATCTGTAGGCTCACTGTCTATTACGTCGATAACTTCTCGAAGTACTTCAGTGAGTATTGTTGCTAATACACAACCATACTTGGCAATCTCCGATGTAATACCACAAGCTGCAAACAACTGTTCCATGACTGTGAACCAGATACGTGGTTCGGCCAGATCAAATTGAGGTAATCTTAAATCAACCAAGGTGTTAACAGAAGAGTTCTGTATCTCTTCGCCTTTCTTACGTTCTGCCGGGATAGTCGTACGTGTAGGTGGAGCATTGTTAAAAATATTTAAATATAAAGATATACACAAATAGCAAAAAGTGCAGTGACAAAAATGTTAATAATGCCAATATAAAGGGCTAAAATAGCAAAATAAATGTTCACCAATTATTGTGACGGACCTTAGACTTAGCTACCTTAATATCCCAAATTTGAATAGCAATAAAAAATACCAAATCCGTAAAGTTACTCGAATACATTAAAATTTGTTACTTGCGGTTATTACAAGGTCCAAATCCACAATTAACTTAGTAGACTCCAGAAGTATTGTGCGAGGACTGCTCCAATATCTATATTTCCAGAGGTCGGCCAAGGTAACTTGGGCAGAAAACACGGCGTTCCTGTGAAATTTTGAAATAGAAGGTAGGTAATTAGAATTGGTCGATGGCAGTTGAGGTTGTAGTGGATCTAGCGACAAAGTATGTTGATACGTACGATTAAAACGGACAGAACAATACTAACATGTATGTATATATAAGGTATTCAGTTCACCTAAGTTAGTATGCACATAAAACTGGAGTTATTTGAAAAAACTATAATAGTCACAAAATACTCAAAATAGAAACGTACAAAATAATGGGGATGAAATTGTCCTTTTCTTTATTATGCTAATCCTCAACTACACCTTAGAGATGCCGACCGTCGGAGAGCTCCTGCGTAGAGAAAAGCAGATTGGAGCAAAATATATTAATGTGGATGTGTCGATCAGTGCGAGACAGAGTTGGTGGGCTGATGTGGTCAACGAAGAGCTGAAGAGAAGATGATGCAGTAGAACAACACAAACAATAATACAGGTCAAGCACGCGTGCAGGGTAGAGCGAAGAAGCAGAACACGACTTGAGGAAAAGCACTTTATAATTGACACTAGATTACACCAGCAGAAGTCCACAAAATAGATACATGTATATACAAAGAGCTAGGCTTTTACAGCTCAGCGTCCATCGGCTTTTGAACTGACGTTTCCTCTCAAATTTGAACCACTACAATGAACAGATTCGTCCGTTGCGCGTTGTGTTCTTTTCAATCTCACATAACAACTACGATTTTAATTGGATTCCTTATTTTTCGGTGAACGTATAATTTAGATTGCTTTACGGCCGCCACAAAATGGTGGGGAAGACGGAGAGGTGTAGGCAGAACCATACGCTCCTCCAGACAACCACGTTAAGTTCAAAGTACAGAGGGATTCTGGTTAAAACAAGGTAATGTACAATATGTTCATTTCTCACATAGTAGTAAAAGTTGGATAAGGTTATTTTTGAGGACTCTCAAATCTCACCTGTTCTTATACTATGCCTACATTGTTACAGTCTAGCACTGAAACGGCACACGCAAAACAAAGTGGACATGATACCAAACCTATATCTGTTGAAAGCCAGTGTGTGACACAAAAAACAAGGAAATAAACTCTCAAGACTTCATAAGTCCTTGAAAGCATCATCTATAAATGGAGAAGAATGCCGGGCCTGTAGTGTTGTTTCTGAAACTTACTCGGAATTTGAATGCAACTTTTGCAAAAGATGGGTGCATTGCCGTTGTGGCTAAGGGGTGCAAAACCATATTATGATTTTATACGAAATACCCCATGCCCGTGATTCTGGTACTGTTGCCTACTTTTCCGTCTAGACACAATCTCATCCAGCGCTCCACCTGATAGCACCTCATCACCGAAACTTAGTAATAACCGTAAGAAGGATACTCCTGCCAGACGTTTGGAAATGTTAATCTCAATAAATTGAAAACTTCCAAGGTTACACGTGGAATAGCAGGGGAAGATGGAATTGCCAAAGCACCCCTGGCATCCACTAACAATCATAACAAAGACTAGACAGACCCTGATGAAACCTAAAATGACCGACTCCACAAAGAAGGACAAGCAGCCAAAGACCAAACCTAAGTCTGAGGTAAGTCTGTCGAATTCTCTTATCCTGTGTAATGTACCAGTTGGCAATGATAGTTTGCTTGAACAAAGGGCTCTGTTTGATCACGAAATGTGGTCAAATTTATGTAATTAATTATGGCTGGACACCCTTTCAGTAAAATTTTGCAGGCAGCAGAGGTGTGTTCAGCCACCTCAAGGTGAGTCATATCTAATAGGTATTTCAATTGCCGCTGATGAAGAAGCTGAAAGGGTGGGAAATAATAGGCTGTAGTGACCCATTTTATCATTCATCGTCTTAGTAAACTTTCACTACGTAATTGGACTTTGATTTATTTATCACTCTAAATATTGCGTGGTAACAATTGATACATTGTAGTCGCTTGATCCTTGAATTTTGACTACTGCAGGAATACACGTTCGTACTCCTTCTCAAGTGCCTTTTGACTTGCGTTGTGGATGTTGAGTAATCACAACGTTAGGACACAATAATAAAAGCGAAGAAGTTCTAAGATATACGTGTACGCTAGTTTGGTCAAGTAGAGCAGTACAGCAAGGCCATGGGCTAACATGCACTGGTACTAATGCCTTCCTTCTCCAGGGCCATACTCGGGGTTGCATGGGTGTAAACTGGCACTGCTTGTGAAAAACACATCCATAACGTACAGCAATGGAGATGGCTATCAGCTCGGAAGGTCCGCGGTGATTGTGGCGCAATCTAGAATTTCCAGCTGCATCTAATGCATCTAGGTCAGGGATCTTATACATCGGACTCCCTGGGAAACACAGAACTACCAGATGTTAAGGGACGAAAGAACTTAGGAATTATTGTAAGCTATGACTTAAAAACAAAGGCAAATTGTAATGGAGCCGCAGCTAAGGCTTTCTGAATGCTATGGGCACCTCAAAGGGCTTTCAAGAGATTGGGTGAGAGTATGTTCAAAATATTCTATGCAACATATGTCAAACCTCATCTAGAGTACAACATACAAGCGGCGAGTCCATGCTTCAAAAAGGAGGCACATATCCTGGAAAGAGTACAAAGACTAGGAACCAAATTAGTTAGTGGTATCTCACACCTTCCTTATGATAAGAGGATGGAACACATAAATCTCTTCCCATTATCATACCGAAGGAAGAGAGGCAACTTAATTTTGGCATACCGTATGTTAAAGGGTGATCTAGGGATTTACCTTTCAAACCTTTTCTCTCCCTCTAGGGTACATTTACGGGGTCACCAGAAGATGGTGCTCAAACCGAGGTTGAATAAAATACGGTTGGAGTTTAGATTCTCTCACAGAGTGGTCAATGACTGGAACTTCTTACCTGACCCAGTAGTAACAGCTCCATCGGTGAACGCTTTCAAAGAGAAACTGGATCCCTGCAGAGATATATATCGCGAGGACTAACATAGGCAACAAGAGCCTTCTGTCCTTATAATCTGAATCTGGTTTTGAAAGTTTTTACCACTAGGTCAGTTCATTCACTCACTTCATTGTAAAAACGATATTGGATATTGGATATCAAGTGTGCAATGTGGCGGACCTAATTGTAGACTAAGTTGTTGATTGTATATCCTGCTCGAATGCAAAATAATGTGGAAAATTTCTGAATCTAGTTCAGTTTGCAAGGAGATTCTGTAAGTCCTGCTTCCAGTTGTTATAATACTCTGGTGGATTATAAGGTTGCACCCGCTGGAATTAAAACCACTGACCTGTTGTTAACATTTTTCTCATGTCGGATGCTGATACCGCGTCGTTGCTCAAGTTGACTGAAAATGTACTTCAGGATTATCGAAGCCTTATTTCAGAGACAAAGAGGCGATTTGTCCCCATTAAAGAAGTAACTGATATACATACAGTCAATATTTTAGGCTGCGGAGTTGCAAATTCCAAAACTAAGAGCGATCGTAAATAGTGATTCTGATCTCCGAGAAAGTGAGTGTCTTAATTGTCTATCGCTGCATACTTTAGGTCTCAAAGCATCATGCGGCTCTCTGATATCACCCTTCTTAAGTGGTTGTCTTTCAAAAAATCAGAAAGTAATAGTACTGTGTATGACAGCTCTGCAGCGTTTCATAAACCAAAAGTGTTTGTCAGAGGTAAATCTATTTTTTATTATATGTCTAGGATGCTGCTCAATCCATCATTGATACGCTCTGGCAACTGACAGAGTCAAATCTGGAAGAACTGCGTCTATTGCAAACCACGATACTACTCCTCACAAGCTCACCCTTGGTTCGAGATTCCCTACTTGCCAAGGTAATTTTAAAGCTGCCTATTTTTCGGCCTAATGAGTTTTACCAAACGTTCTTCCAAAAGCACCATCCTGCATGGTTGATTTTTGAAGATTATGAGGGGTAACTAAGGTTTTTAAATGTAGTTATTTAACGGTCAGCCTTAATTGTAGGTAAGATTTTATCTCGACTATTGACACCGTGTTGTGGTCGAAGGGCTTTCAGTTAATAATACTGTATAACGCTGTGTGATTTGTCAAAATGAAATCTTATGGATCATTCTGCAAAATAGTCTGTCTGTGTAACACATGAAGAGATATAGAAATATTGTCTTCGCATTAACAAAAAACTCAGACATCAGATGAATGTAATACAAATATCTGGGAAAAATAAAGCTTGAAAACAATTCTCCTATATAACTTTGTTGTGAACAGCATCCTTGAGTTAAAGTTTATTGATGTATTATTTTGAGTATTATTTTGGTACACTCCATGAAGTACATCATGGTTTCACGAGAGGTGGATCCTGTATAGCAAGACTACTATCACCTTGAGACGATTGGACACCATGCTGCGATATGAATATTCCAGTCCGTGTGATCCTCCTGGACTTTGAGAACGCATTTGACACGGTTCCCCAAGACCTTCTCCTATACAAAAGAAGTCAGGCAGGCATAAGCTGGCCGGTCTTGCCATAGTTGGAGGACTGCCTTCATGAAAGGAAATTCTGCACTAAAGTCAGTCGAGTCCGATCATCCTGACACAGCTCGTCATCAAGAGTGTCGCCGGAACCATTGATGTTTTTGATTTTTATCAATGATCAACCATGCCGTCTAAGCCGCCCGACTCTTCTTTACGCCAATGACGTGAAGATCTGGAGAGCAATCAATTGCTCGAAATACGCGGATAGACTACAGGTAGACATAGAACTTCTGAAAGACTGGGTGGTGGCCAGTGGTCTGACTTTCAACCTGAAGAAGGGAGAAGTAGTGAAATTACGTACCTGTAGGCTGCAGAATGTAAGTTGCACCCTGTGCAACGAAAGCTTTTCCTGCACAACGTCGGAGCGTGACTTAGGTCTGGTTCTAACGGGAAAAATAGACACAAGTGTCAATTACACGGGGGGTGTAGCGAGGGCATATGCGGTCATACACCTCACACACAGACAGTTGGGTGCACTCTCTTCCGAGCTCTGTCTGAGGCTGTACAAAACAAACGTCAGACCAGACCATGAAGTGCGCAATATCACTACGCCCTCACTACTTAGAAGAGACGGGAACCTTTTGGATAGAGTCCAAAGACGGGCAACAAATGACTTAACGCGGTACGTTCAACGTTTTCGTTACATTTTTAGCTTGATCGCTATATATTTCTATTTTTGCTGTGAGACTCGCACAAGTGTTTTTGCAGATCCATAATTGTAACCAATAACTCTATCAATAATTAGTCATGGTTAATCATACGAGAATCCACGAACTCAGTCACCTGTTAACCTGATAACTGATCGCACATGTATGCTCGCAACAACGAGCAACACTACTCCCACAACATATGAAAGTGAGATGCACAGCTTGCCAGTACGCCGCAAGCGTAGAACTGTCGTTTCACTACCATCTACTGTGGCCGGAAGTGACAATAAAAATATACTGACAACTAGTAGTAGCGGGCGTTGAAATGGCATATCCCCTGTTTGAAGTGGCGCCTCCACCTTTACCTTGAGGACATTTGCGCGGTCTAGTTGATTTCAGTATGGCTGATTTGTTTCGTTTGATCTAGGTAGCTACATTTGACGTGATTCTGGTTTTTATTTGGCTTGAACTGTGTTGATTTTGTTAAGAATAGTCGTCAAAAGCTGTCTCTAAGCCTGAAGGCATTTATCGTGCAGGAGGATACTTGGGAATATTTCATGAACGCACGGCTTCCAGCTGCGGCGGGAGTAAAGTGGAACCAACTGATTCCATCTCGCTAGTGCCGAACAATAGGAAGCTCAAGAATTATAGGAAAGAAAAAAAAGTACTGTGCTTAGTGATAAGGTCCCAAAGGCCGTAAACACTGATAAGATTGTTAAACCTTCGGACTCAAATTACAGTATAGTAATTTGGAACTTGGAGGAATTGAAAAAGGTAGATTTAGCTGCTCGACATGCTGATGATCTCGAGGTAGTTAGTTCGATCATCCGTGAAATACTTTCAGAAAAAACACATGGAGTTCACATAAGGAAAGTCATCAGAACCGATAAACGAATCGTCGATGCAACGGAAAGTTCCCCACGACTGCTGAAGACAGTACTGGGAAACGAGATGGAGAAAAGTATTATTCTCAACAAAGCATTCAAGATCAAGAATAAAAATATGAGAATTAGGTCAAAGTGGTCTCTGGAAGATAGAATTAGGAGAAGAGAAGCAGTGACCCGATTAGATAAAGGTGAAAAAGACCTCAAACTGTTGGGTTTTCGGGTAGTGAGGTCTCGGAAACCTATGTTGCCCAGACCTCTGTTCATAAGTCGAATGACACACATAGGTAATAATAATAATATTAATTTTATTTCTGGAACAGAAACCAGCCATAAAATTATTATTATTATTACTTATATGTGTCATTCGACTTATGAACAGAGGTCTGGGCAACATAGGTTTCCGAGACCTCTCGCAGTATGCTACACGAACGCTCGTAGTCTCAGGAATAAGCTTCTCGAACTAGGAGTGTTGACTGAGAAACTACAGCCGGATGTGATTGCTATCACTGAAACATGGTTGTTAGTGGGTATAGACTTAACTCCACTCATACCTGGGTGCATCTGCATTAGAGTAGACAGAGTAAGTAGTCGCAAAGGTGGAAGTTGCTCTATACATCCGAGATGACATAGGAATTAGGTCGACGTTGTCGGAAGCTCATGACAGCGGTACATATGAAGCCACAGGTTGTGTCATTAACTTGAACAAAGGCACTGTAACGATTGGGGCTATTTATAGAACTCCTATCAGCCAAGCTGACGATTTCGTTCTAAATCACCTCAGGACTTGGAGTAGAAAGAGTAGGTGTCTAATAGTAGGTGACTTTAACGCCCCGCATATTAATTGGGAGGAATTAACGTCAGATACTTCTTACAATTCTTTTAACAGGGAACTCATACTGGCAGTAGTTGAATGCGCACTTGTGCAGCATATAGGTGCACCAACACGATACCATCCTGAACATGATCCGTCCACTCTAGACTTGGTGCTAACACACCAGAAGGAGGATGTCGGTGACATTAGGCGCCGGGCGCCGCTAGGCAGTAGTGACCACATGGTTATCACCTTTATGTTTAGGATTCAGGCCGTCATGCATAGGTTAACAGCTGCTCGCCAAAACATTTGGAAAGCGAATATATCTGCAATCCGAAATGCAGCAACCCTTGCTGACTGGTCTGTTAATACATACCAGACTTTCGAGGAGGCTTGGATGGGATTTAGGAACACACTAGAGTGCGTCACTGCACCCTTTGTACCTTGGTCTACGTCTCGAAAACTATCTCATAAACCAGCTTGGATTAGCAATGAAATAGGAGGTTACCAAGAAAACGAAAGAACTTATGGGACCGGTTTGCTGTGACTGGGAGGGATGAGTTTTGGATGGAATACCGCAAAGTTCGAAACATTTGTAAGTATGAGATTGACAAAAGTCGTATATAGTATGAGAGACAGTTTGCGCTGGATTGTGTGCATTATCCAAAAAGACTGTACTCGTATATCAAACGCAGGACTAAAGCTGGCAGTGGTATACCGTCCCTCATTAGCAACACAGGAGAGGCTGCCAAGTCAGGCGAAACAAAAGCTGAGAAGCTCTCCGAATACTTTTGCGATGTTTTCTCGCCTGGTCGTACCATCCCAGGAGTGTAGCAAGCTAACTGATGTAGCCCCTAAAATGCCACAACTGTGGTAGATGATGCAGTGGTTCTGAAACTACTGTCTAAGTTGAGGCCCGGTAAATCACCTGGACCAGACGGACTTCACCCTAGATTGCTAATCTCCTTGACCCAAGCTAGGCTACCCAGGGACTGGGAAGATGTTTTTATAAGCCCCATCTTCAAAGATGGGAACAGGCAGTTAGTATCTAACTACCGGCCTGTAAGTCTGACCTGCATTATAGCAAAGGTGTTAGAAAAACTCATAAGGGACCAGCTCTTAGCTCATACGGAAAAACATGGCTTACTGGCAGTGGAACAGCATGGATTCCGACCAGGACGATCCTGCTTGACAAACTTACTGTTAGCTAGGAGATTGGGTCGAGGCCAGAGATAAAAACCATCTACTGGACGTTGTATTTATCGATCTTGGTAAAGCACTCGATAAGGTATCCCGCTACCTTCTCCTTAGTAAACCTAAACGTTTTCGATTAGACCAACGCTGATGTGAGTGGTTTGGTGACTACCTGATGGATAGTAGGCAGAAGGTAAGGGTTAATGGTGGACTGTCAGGGTGGAAAGCAGTACTCAGTGGAGTACCTCAGGGAACTGTGCTTGGTCCTCTGCTATTCCTATTATACCTAAATGAACTGCCGAAAATTCTTACCCCATATTCCTTATTATTTACGGACGATATTAAGTTATGGATGGTTGGTACTACAAAACGATCTAGATAAATTAGCTGAATAGGGTAACCTCTGGAGTCTGGAAATTAATCCCAAGAAAAGTGGGGCAATGCATCTAGGTCAGAGATCTTATACGTCGGACTCCCTGGGAAACACAGAACTACCAGATGTTAAGGGACGAAAGAACTTAGGAATTATTGTAAGCTATGACTTAAAAACAAAGGCAAATTGTAATGGAGCCGCAGCTAAGGCTTTCTGAATGCTATGGGCACCTCAAAGGGCTTTCAAGAGATTGGGTGAGAGTATGTTCAAAATATTCTATGCAACATATGTCAAACCTCATCTAGAGTACAACATACAAGCGGCGAGTCCATGCTTCAAAAAGGAGGCACATATCCTGGAAAGAGTACAAAGACTAGGAACCAAATTAGTTAGTGGTATCTCACACCTTCCTTATGATAAGAGGATGGAACACATAAATCTCTTCCCATTATCATACCGAAGGAAGAGAGGCAACTTAATTTTGGCATACCGTATGTTAAAGGGTGATCTAGGGATTTACCTTTCAAACCTTTTCTCTCCCTCTAGGGTACATTTACGGGGTCACCAGAAGATGGTGCTCAAACCGAGGTTGAATAAAATACGGTTGGAGTTTAGATTCTCTCACAGAGTGGTCAATGACTGGAACTTCTTACCTGACCCAGTAGTAACAGCTCCATCGGTGAACGCTTTCAAAGAGAAACTGGATCCCTGCAGAGATATATATCGCGAGGACTAACATAGGCAACAAGAGCCTTCTGTCCTTATAATCTGAATCTGGTTTTGAAAGTTTTTACCACTAGGTCAGTTCATTCACTCACTTCATTGTAAAAACGATATTGGATATTGGATATCAAGTGTGCAATGTGGCGGACCTAATTGTAGACTAAGTTGTTGATTGTATATCCTGCTCGAATGCAAAATAATGTGGAAAATTTCTGAATCTAGTTCAGTTTGCAAGGAGATTCTGTAAGTCCTGCTTCCAGTTGTTATAATACTCTGGTGGATTATAAGGTTGCACCCGCTGGAATTAAAACCACTGACCTGTTGTTAACATTTTTCTCATGTCGGATGCTGATACCGCGTCGTTGCTCAAGTTGACTGAAAATGTACTTCAGGATTATCGAAGCCTTATTTCAGAGACAAAGAGGCGATTTGTCCCCATTAAAGAAGTAACTGATATACATACAGTCAATATTTTAGGCTGCGGAGTTGCAAATTCCAAAACTAAGAGCGATCGTAAATAGTGATTCTGATCTCCGAGAAAGTGAGTGTCTTAATTGTCTATCGCTGCATACTTTAGGTCTCAAAGCATCATGCGGCTCTCTGATATCACCCTTCTTAAGTGGTTGTCTTTCAAAAAATCAGAAAGTAATAGTACTGTGTATGACAGCTCTGCAGCGTTTCATAAACCAAAAGTGTTTGTCAGAGGTAAATCTATTTTTTATTATATGTCTAGGATGCTGCTCAATCCATCATTGATACGCTCTGGCAACTGACAGAGTCAAATCTGGAAGAACTGCGTCTATTGCAAACCACGATACTACTCCTCACAAGCTCACCCTTGGTTCGAGATTCCCTACTTGCCAAGGTAATTTTAAAGCTGCCTATTTTTCGGCCTAATGAGTTTTACCAAACGTTCTTCCAAAAGCACCATCCTGCATGGTTGATTTTTGAAGATTATGAGGGGTAACTAAGGTTTTTAAATGTAGTTATTTAACGGTCAGCCTTAATTGTAGGTAAGATTTTATCTCGACTATTGACACCGTGTTGTGGTCGAAGGGCTATCAGTTAATAATACTGTATAACGCTGTGTGATTTGTCAAAATGAAATCTTATGGATCATTCTGCAAAATAGTCTGTCTGTGTAACACATGAAGAGATATAGAAATATTGTCTTCGCATTAACAAAAAACTCAGACATCAGATGAATGTAATACAAATATCTGGGAAAAATAAAGCTTGAAAACAATTCTCCTATATAACTTTGTTGTGAACAGCATCCTTGAGTTAAAGTTTATTGATGTATTATTTTGAGTATTATTTTGGTACACTCCATGAAGTACATCATGGTTTCACGAGAGGTGGATCCTGTATAGCAAGACTACTATCACCTTGAGACGATTGGACACCATGCTGCGATATGAATATTCCAGTCCGTGTTATCCTCCTGGACTTTGAGAACGCATTTGACACGGTTCCCCAAGACCTTCTCCTATACAGAAGAAGTCAGGCAGGCATAAGCTGGCCGGTCTTGCCATAGTTGGAGGACTGCCTTCATGAAAGGAAATTCTGCACTAAAGTCAGTCGAGTCCGATCATCCTGACACAGCTCGTCATCAAGAGTGTCGCCGGAACCATTGATGTTTTTGATTTTTATCAATGATCAACCATGCCGTCTAAGCCGCCCGACTCTTCCTTACGCCAATGACGTGAAGATCTGGAGAGCAATCAATTGCTCGAAATACGCGGATAGACTACAGGTAGACATAGAACTTCTGAAAGACTGGGTGGTGGCCAGTGGTCTGACTTTCAACCTGAAGAAGGGAGAAGTAGTGAAATTACGTACCTGTAGGCTGTAGAATGTAAGTTGCACCCTGTGCAACGAAAGCTTTTCCTGCACAACGTCGGAGCGTGACTTAGGTCTGGTTCTAACGGGAAAAATAGACACAAGTGTCAATTACACGGGGGGTGTAGCGAGGGCATATGCGGTCATACACCTCACACACAGACAGTTGGGTGCACTCTCTTCCGAGCTCTGTCTGAGGCTGTACAAAACAAACGTCAGACCAGACTATGAAGTGCGCAATATCACTACGCCCTCACTACTTAGAAGAGACGGGAACCTTTTGGATAGAGTCCAAAGACGGGCAACAAATGACTTAACGCGGTACGTTCAACGTTTTCGTTACATTTTTAGCTTGATCGCTATATATTTCTATTTTTGCTGTGAGACTCGCACAAGTGTTTTTGCAGATCCATAATTGTAACCAATAACTCTATCAATAATTAGTCATGGTTAATCATACGAGAATCCACGAACTCAGTCACCTGTTAACCTGATAACTGATCGCACATGTATGCTCGCAACAACGAGCAACACTACTCCCACAACATATGAAAGTGAGATGCACAGCTTGCCAGTACGCCGCAAGCGTAGAACTGTCGTTTCACTACCATCTACTGTGGCCGGAAGTGACAATAAAAATATACTGACAACTAGTAGTAGCGGGCGTTGAAATGGCATATCCCCTGTTTGAAGTGGCGCCTCCACCTTTACCTTGAGGACATTTGCGCGGTCTAGTTGATTTCAGTATGGCTGATTTGTTTCGTTTGATCTAGGTAGCTACATTTGACGTGATTCTGGTTTTTATTTGGCTTGAACTGTGTTGATTTTGTTAAGAATAGTCGTCAAAAGCTGTCTCTAAGCCTGAAGGCATTTATCGTGCAGGAGGATACTTGGGAATATTTCATGAACGCACGGCTTCCAGCTGCGGCGGGAGTAAAGTGGAACCAACTGATTCCATCTCGCTAGTGCCGAACAATAGGAAGCTCAAGAATTATAGGAAAGAAAAAAAAGTACTGTGCTTAGTGATAATGTCCCAAAGGCCGTAAACTCTGATAAGATTGTTAAACCTTCGGACTCAAATTACAGTATAGTAATTTGGAACTTGGAGGAATTGAAAAAGGTAGATTTAGCTGCTCGACATGCTGATGATCTCGAGGTAGTTAGTTCGATCATCCGTGAAATACTTTCAGAAAAAACACATGGAGTTCACATAAGGAAAGTCATCAGAACCGATAAACGAATCGTCGATGCAACGGAAAGTTCCCCACGACTGCTGAAGACAGTACTGGGAAACGAGATGGAGAAAAGTATTATTCTCAACAAAGCATTCAAGATCAAGAATAAAAATATGAGAATTAGGTCAAAGTGGTCTCTGGAAGATAGAATTAGGAGAAGAGAAGCAGTGACCCGATTAGATAAAGGTGAAAAAGACCTCAAACTGTTGGGTTTTCGGGTAGTGAGGTCTCGGAAACCTATGTTGCCCAGACCTCTGTTCATAAGTCGAATGACACACATAGGTAATAATAATAATATTAATTTTATTTCTGGAACAGAAACCAGCCATAAAATTATTATTATTATTACTTATATGTGTCATTCGACTTATGAACAGAGGTCTGGGCAACATAGGTTTCCGAGACCTCTCGCAGTATGCTACACGAACGCTCGTAGTCTCAGGAATAAGCTTCTCGAACTAGGAGTGTTGACTGAGAAACTACAGCCGGATGTGATTGCTATCACTGAAACATGGTTGTTAGTGGGTATAGACTTAACTCCACTCATACCTGGGTGCATCTGCATTAGAGTAGACAGAGTAAGTAGTCGCAAAGGTGGAAGTTGCTCTATACATCCGAGATGACATAGGAATTAGGTCGACGTTGTCGGAAGCTCATGACAGCGGTACATATGAAGCCACAGGTTGTGTCATTAACTTGAACAAAGGCACTGTAACGATTGGGGCTATTTATAGAACTCCTATCAGCCAAGCTGACGATTTCGTTCTAAATCACCTCAGGACTTGGAGTAGAAAGAGTAGGTGTCTAATAGTAGGTGACTTTAACGCCCCGCATATTAATTGGGAGGAATTAACGTCAGATACTTCTTACAATTCTTTTAACAGGGAACTCATACTGGCAGTAGTTGAATGCGCACTTGTGCAGCATATAGGTGCACCAACACGATACCATCCTGAACATGATCCGTCCACTCTAGACTTGGTGCTAACACACCAGAAGGAGGATGTCGGTGACATTAGGCGCCGGGCGCCGCTAGGCAGTAGTGACCACATGGTTATCACCTTTATGTTTAGGATTCAGGCCGTCATGCATAGGTTAACAGCTGCTCGCCAAAACATTTGGAAAGCGAATATATCTGCAATCCGAAATGCAGCAACCCTTGCTGACTGGTCTGTTAATACATACCAGACTTTCGAGGAGGCTTGGATGGGATTTAGGAACACACTAGAGTGCGTCACTGCACCCTTTGTACCTTGGTCTACGTCTCGAAAACTATCTCATAAACCAGCTTGGATTAGCAATGAAATAGGAGGTTACCAAGAAAACGAAAGAACTTATGGGACCGGTTTGCTGTGACTGGGAGGGATGAGTTTTGGATGGAATACCGCAAAGTTCGAAACATTTGTAAGTATGAGATTGACAAAAGTCGTATATAGTATGAGAGACAGTTTGCGCTGGATTGTGTGCATTATCCAAAAAGACTGTACTCGTATATCAAACGCAGGACTAAAGCTGGCAGTGGTATACCGTCCCTCATTAGCAACACAGGAGAGGCTGCCAAGTCAGGCGAAACAAAAGCTGAGAAGCTCTCCGAATACTTTTGCGATGTTTTCTCGCCTGGTCGTACCATCCCAGGAGTGTAGCAAGCTAACTGATGTAGCCCCTAAAATGCCACAACTGTGGTAGATGATGCAGTGGTTCTGAAACTACTGTCTAAGTTGAGGCCCGGTAAATCACCTGGACCAGACGGACTTCACCCTAGATTGCTAATCTCCTTGACCCAAGCTAGGCTACCCAGGGACTGGGAAGATGTTTTTATAAGCCCCATCTTCAAAGATGGGAACAGGCAGTTAGTATCTAACTACCGGCCTGTAAGTCTGACCTGCATTATAGCAAAGGTGTTAGAAAAACTCATAAGGGACCAGCTCTTAGCTCATACGGAAAAACATGGCTTACTGGCAGTGGAACAGCATGGATTCCGACCAGGTCGATCCTGCTTGACAAACTTACTGTTAGCTAGGAGATTGGGTCGAGGCCAGAGATAAAAACCATCTACTGGACGTTGTATTTATCGATCTTGGTAAAGCACTCGATAAGGTATCCCGCTACCTTCTCCTTAGTAAACCTAAACGTTTTCGATTAGACCAACGCTGATGTGAGTGGTTTGGTGACTACCTGATGGATAGTAGGCAGAAGGTAAGGGTTAATGGTGGACTGTCAGGGTGGAAAGCAGTACTCAGTGGAGTACCTCAGGGAACTGTGCTTGGTCCTCTGCTATTCCTATTATACCTAAATGAACTGCCGAAAATTCTTACCCCATATTCCTTATTATTTACGGACGATATTAAGTTATGGATGGTTGGTACTACAAAACGATCTAGATAAATTAGCTGAATAGGGTAACCTCTGGAGTCTGGAAATTAATCCCAAGAAAAGTGGGGCAATGCATCTAGGTCAGAGATCTTATACGTCGGACTCCCTGGGAAACACAGAACTACCAGATGTTAAGGGACGAAAGAACTTAGGAATTATTGTAAGCTATGACTTAAAAACAAAGGCAAATTGTAATGGAGCCGCAGCTAAGGCTTTCTGAATGCTATGGGCACCTCAAAGGGCTTTCAAGAGATTGGGTGAGAGTATGTTCAAAATATTCTATGCAACATATGTCAAACCTCATCTAGAGTACAACATACAAGCGGCGAGTCCATGCTTCAAAAAGGAGGCACATATCCTGGAAAGAGTACAAAGACTAGGAACCAAATTAGTTAGTGGTATCTCACACCTTCCTTATGATAAGAGGATGGAACACATAAATCTCTTCCCATTATCATACCGAAGGAAGAGAGGCAACTTAATTTTGGCATACCGTATGTTAAAGGGTGATCTAGGGATTTACCTTTCAAACCTTTTCTCTCCCTCTAGGGTACATTTACGGGGTCACCAGAAGATGGTGCTCAAACCGAGGTTGAATAAAATACGGTTGGAGTTTAGATTCTCTCACAGAGTGGTCAATGACTGGAACTTCTTACCTGACCCAGTAGTAACAGCTCCATCGGTGAACGCTTTCAAAGAGAAACTGGATCCCTGCAGAGATATATATCGCGAGGACTAACATAGGCAACAAGAGCCTTCTGTCCTTATAATCTGAATCTGGTTTTGAAAGTTTTTACCACTAGGTCAGTTCATTCACTCACTTCATTGTAAAAACGATATTGGATATTGGATATCAAGTGTGCAATGTGGCGGACCTAATTGTAGACTAAGTTGTTGATTGTATATCCTGCTCGAATGCAAAATAATGTGGAAAATTTCTGAATCTAGTTCAGTTTGCAAGGAGATTCTGTAAGTCCTGCTTCCAGTTGTTATAATACTCTGGTGGATTATAAGGTTGCACCCGCTGGAATTAAAACCACTGACCTGTTGTTAACATTTTTCTCATGTCGGATGCTGATACCGCGTCGTTGCTCAAGTTGACTGAAAATGTACTTCAGGATTATCGAAGCCTTATTTCAGAGACAAAGAGGCGATTTGTCCCCATTAAAGAAGTAACTGATATACATACAGTCAATATTTTAGGCTGCGGAGTTGCAAATTCCAAAACTAAGAGCGATCGTAAATAGTGATTCTGATCTCCGAGAAAGTGAGTGTCTTAATTGTCTATCGCTGCATACTTTAGGTCTCAAAGCATCATGCGGCTCTCTGATATCACCCTTCTTAAGTGGTTGTCTTTCAAAAAATCAGAAAGTAATAGTACTGTGTATGACAGCTCTGCAGCGTTTCATAAACCAAAAGTGTTTGTCAGAGGTAAATCTATTTTTTATTATATGTCTAGGATGCTGCTCAATCCATCATTGATACGCTCTGGCAACTGACAGAGTCAAATCTGGAAGAACTGCGTCTATTGCAAACCACGATACTACTCCTCACAAGCTCACCCTTGGTTCGAGATTCCCTACTTGCCAAGGTAATTTTAAAGCTGCCTATTTTTCGGCCTAATGAGTTTTACCAAACGTTCTTCCAAAAGCACCATCCTGCATGGTTGATTTTTGAAGATTATGAGGGGTAACTAAGGTTTTTAAATGTAGTTATTTAACGGTCAGCCTTAATTGTAGGTAAGATTTTATCTCGACTATTGACACCGTGTTGTGGTCGAAGGGCTATCAGTTAATATTACTGTATAACGCTGTGTGATTTGTCAAAATGAAATCTTATGGATAACGTTGTTATTGCTATCACAGTGCCCATGTTGTATACGTACATTGACGGTCAACTTTATTTCTTCAGCCAATATTGAAGTGTATGCATCGATTTTACATTTGATTCCTGTTTAATTCTCTAGTTGCAATGGTTTCAGTGTGAGTATATTAGTTTCTTGTATGTGTAAGTTTGATCTAATGGTATATTCAACCTAAGCGTAGATATATGTTAGTTAACGAGTCTCTATTAGGAGTAGACGTTTTATTTTTTAGAAGATAGATGTTTATGTTTAATCGTGTGTTAAAAGTCTCGGAAAGCACAAGTAAACTTAACGCGTCCTCCATCAAATTTTAATAGGTAATGGTTCATTGGGAGCATAAACTTTTGGTGTAGTTTTGCTACAGTTTTCGTGTTTGTCTGCTTCAATTGTTGATGTATGACTTTCTTTCCATAATTGGATTCAATAGAGCCATTGATTTCTTTCAGGTAAACTAGAAGGTGTGAATAGGTACCGTTTTATTTTTGGTTCTCAGTTTGTTATTGTAGCTGTTTCATTCGTTGCAGTTTGTATCCTGGTGTTTGTTTTCTTGTTCTGTTAAGGTGTGACTTTGAGATTTTGATGTCTGTCAAAATTTTGATTTTAGATGGTGATATATTTAGCTCTTTTTGTTGTTTTCGGATTTTGTAAGTGTGTTGCAAAGCTGAAACCCTTAATTACTTAAGAAATATCTTATAAGGTAAAGGTATACGATCTGGATGATGTTTTCGATTACTAGTCTGATTGATCTATTTTTGTTGCTATAAGTGTTACAAAACTAATATCTTTGTTTCACAAAAACGCCTGACGCTTTTGTATCATTAATAGAGTATCTTATGTGTCACTGTAATACTGTGTCATACTTGAAATGTATGTGAATCAGAACATTTTTGCTTTTTTTAAAATACTTTTCTTTCATTTATTCTATAGGCTTTTACTATTTGTTTAAAACTGCATCTTTCGAAGACACCAGCTACTGTAAACACGGCCGCAGCAGCTGTACGCCAATGTGCTGGCACTATTTTTGACCGTGTAATTAAAGATGAGCTGGTTGTGCAACCTGTGGACTCTACTAAAGAAAGAACACCTTGTAAGTTTATGTTTCCAAATTAATGAAGACGTTTTCAGCACTTCAAAGTTTAACTATTTATTGTATTTATAAAAATACTCCCCTAATAATTTTCTGTTTCTTGAATAACATAAATTTCATTGTTTCTTCACAATTTATCAGAGCCGTTCAATAAAATTTAGTCTGTCTTACAGTGATGTGTTGTTAGATAAGTTTAATATACTTCTACCTTCCTTGTGCACTTTTACACACACAGAGTTTTATAAATAATCAGTTAATACTTATTATTTAACAATAATAGTGATAATGAGCATTCTATGTTTCAGCTACAGTTGATGATGTACTCCTTGTCAATCCTAAAGAATTGAAGCCATCTGAAAGAGATGCATATATGCTATTTCAGGTAAGCATTCAAAACGCATTTACCTAATGCATGTCTATATATATAGTAGTAAGTCTAGACATTCTACACACGTTGCAGTTATAATATTGAATTTCTAACATTTCTGTTTCTCTGTTGAGAAAAACACAACAATAAACGCATAAGGCCTTAGAGTTAGCACAAAATTCTTTTTACGATAGCATTCCTTCTCAATAGGTATACAACTCTGTGAAGATTGATACCCTTGATTGCATATTAGTGTAGGTATTCTTTAGTGTATCAACTGGTAAGCTCAAATGAAGACTGAATTGTAAAGTAAGGTTCTAGTGCAATGCTGGGTTATCTGTGTTACTACTTATCAATAATTGTACTGTTGTTGTCCAAGTGACTTATCATAGTCTGGTCTACTAAAATTTTCACTTCAACTGACGTTTTGTTTTTATTCCATTTTGTTTTCATCTAATTATTATTATTATTACTGGGGAAGATTTGCTGACTATTTGTTTTGATATGTTTACCTTTTCTATAGGATATTTGCTTACTGATGAGCGATGATTCATGCGTTTGGTTGCGTGGTCCAATACAACTAAACAAGGTTTTAGGCTTGGAGTTAATAGAATCTCTCATTTTCTCATATCCTAGTTTATTCTGTCAAGTAAGTACCTTTTCTTAATTCGGTATTGTCGAATGCTAAAATTTCTAATAAGCTTTTGATAACAATATTGAATTTGGATATCAGTTTTAGTAATTAAAAAATTATTGTTCTAAGAAGCTAAGTAACATTGCTATATATCTCAGTGTGAATATACACTTATATTGTCATATGAAAACGCTCACATAGTTACCGTGGTTTGTAATAATGCAATGTCACTAGCTCGTTTCATATATGTGCGTATGGTTAGCCTACTGTTTTGATATTCAGACAGTTTGGTTAACATTCTTATACTAAATCTCTGAGTCTAGTGATGCAGTGACTCCACTTCAGGTGTTTTTTTTTCATGGATCGAATATGCATTTACACAAAGCAGAGTATGTATTATAACGTCTATTTTAATGTATTAAAATTAAGGGAATTCACGTAAATTAATACTCCTTCCTGTTGTTGTTTTTGTTTTGTTTTTAAAATCTAGCACCCAGCATTTGCATATTTGTTGAAGACAAATTTATGTCCCCTGGTGATTAAATTATTTTCCCCCAGTTTGAAATTACATTCAACGCCTTTAGCTGCATCCAGTAGCGGTGGTGGCGGCGGGATAGCAGATGTTGCCTCAGCTGCATTTGCTGCTGCATCAGCAGCACTGTCCAGTGTCAGCGGCGTGGCGTCATCCTCTGGAATTTCGAATGACTTGATGATAAATGGTGAAAAACCGAATTTTGCACTATTTGTTCGTTTAAAACGTTTGATTATCGTCATTGTCAACCATTATTTTCATCTATTAGTAAGTTTAGTGCAATATTTTGTACTAAATAAATAATACGTTATGTATGTTAAATTGATAACATTATTTGATAACCCACTTAACTTTGATAACACAAATGGGTCTTTGTAGAAGAATAGGAATCAGGAAGTTTGAAACGTCTTGCAACATTGTCTGAAGAAGAAGGCTAACTAAAACAACAACCTTTCTGTTAAACGTACACATATTGAAATTCTGCATGAACTGTTTTTGTTTCTTCATATCTTTGTGTTTCGAGTGGGACATTGGACCTCAAGGTTGAGTATTATTGATGTAAGTATAAAACTTAGGTACTGTGGTAGAGTATAACTCCATTATAGATAAGATTTCATTTTGATAGGTCACACAGTGTTACACAGTAATATTAACTGATGACCACGTTTCGAGGATAAATTATTGCTCATAATCATATCAAACTACTCACACAACTTTTTCCTTCATTTATATTATTATTATTGTTTCCTTTAATTCCTAGAGGAACATAGGAAAATTCAGAAATAATAATATGAGTGTTATTGATCAAATACAATCAGAAGGGAAATAAGACGAGTGTTTTTATAGTCAAAATAAGTAACTTGTTAGAATGTTGTAATGTGCTTGAATTGAAATAGAATTTTGAGATTATTTATTATCCTCTGGCGGTAATAATATCTTCCATATTTCTGGTATTTGTATTGAGTCATTTCTGTTGCACGTGTTGGAAGTAGACTCACTGAACCAGGATTCAGTGATCGATCTCTCTCTCTCTCCACCTACATAGATCACTTCTTAGAATCTTAACCCTCTCCCACCCTGTTGTGTGGTTGTGTGTTAATGCATGTAGTGCAATTGTTGAGCTATTCCCTAAATTACTTGTCTTCTCGGGGTCAACCATTCTTACCTTAGCCAAATTCTTATGTTCCGCCAATCTGATTACCCCCGATCTACTAGTTTGACCTATAAAGTTGACCTCTCAGTTATTGCAGGGTATTTTTTAAATTATATTATTTTGTTTAATTGGGTCCACCGAATCTTCTAGCCTACATAGCTTGTCTCTGAGTGAGTTTGTAGGTTTGAATGCCACCCTAATTCCTGCTTTATTATGAATCCTACGTAGGGTCTCAGATGTCCCCTCCTTATATGGTATAACAGTAGATGCCTTATATTCTCTCTTATTTATGTTACTGTTATTACTTACACCATTATTTTTTATTTTCCTTTGGACCTTTTCTGGTCTTCCTAATGAATTTTGTAGGATAGTTATTTGATACCAACGCTTCTTCTATCTGTTTCATGTCATCATTTAGGTCTTTTTTTGTACTACTTAATGCTACTGCTTGGTTTGTTAGACAGACACTTAACTAAGCCTGCCTTCCCAGACAGATAACGGATGAGATGAATTAAAGTTTAAATATTTTGTAGATTTGAATTCACGTACATCATAAAATTCTAACAAGTTACTTATTATGACTAAAAACACTCGTCTTATTTCCCATCTGATTGCATTTGATCAATAACACATATTATTATTTCTGAATGTACCTAATCTTATATTGAATTTTATTCATCAATTTTTCCACTCATGTATATAAATGAAGCAAGAAAGTTGTGTGAGTGAGTGACTTGATATGATTATGAGCAGTAATAGTTTGTGCTCGAAACGTCATCAGTTAATATTACTGTGTGATTTATCAAAATAAAATCTTATCCATAATGGACTCAAGGTTGAGTTTTGAAGTTTCAGTAGTGATGATGGCTTTCCGGGTTGGGGTTGCTAACCTCACACCCAATCTTCCCGGGGCTTACTACCGGCTAAGTGAGGTTTTATGTGACCGCTTTGGCCTCGAATCGAACCTGGACCTTGTTGTGTGGTAAGTGAACATTCTATACTATACAGCCACTGAAGCACTCAGAAACCGATAGCTAGTAGAAATTTTAAGCGCAGCTATATTACGGGATTGAAAACTGATTATTAAAAAATATTGATGTGTTTTATGTACGAAAAATATTAACAAAAGAAAGAAACTCCTTTTAGTTGTCTTTGTCAAACCTTATTTCTAACTATTTTCATTTGTGTTTTTTTTATTCAGAATACAGAATGTGAAATCTACCTGTCATTACTTATACGCTTTTTGGATGTGAATAAACTATTATGGCAGCGTGCATTGGCACTGGAAGTATTGTATAAAATTGTAGAGCAACCTGAATTGGTTAAGTAAGTACGGGTGTTTATACTTAAATTTGTTTGTTTGTTTGATATTTATTGTTCTATTATAGAATACACTTAGCTCCTCCAATATTATGTTATCCCATTAAAAATCATTCAAACTGTAGTGGTTAGGACATTGCTTTGTGTGCTTCGGTGCATATTGTTGTGGAGTTACTGGACTCTGACCCGATCGATCGTGGGCGGTTTCAGCTGTTAGTGTTGTATGGCTAGCAACGCGCGTGGACTTGCTCTGCGTTGCGTCAAGCGGCTGTGCTTCCATGAGATGAAAAGGAAACTAAATAACATTCAATTAGAGAATAATGAAAAAATGGTTCGTTTTGGCATAATTACACTAATATACCAATCAGTATGGCAGCCTTAGAAGCAGTTAAAAGAGAACTAACTGCTTATCCTGAAAATAAAATAATGGTGAAACTAATAATAATGATGAAATAAGTAAGAAAGAATATAAAGCATCGACCTGCAGTTTTATCATATAAGGAGGGGACATCAGAAACCCTTCGCAAGTAGGATTCTTAATAAAGCAGGTATTAGGGTGGCATTTAAACCTACAAACTCACTTAGGCAGGGACGTGCTATGTAGGTTAAAGGACCCAGTTGACCCAATTAAACAAAGTAATGTGATTTGCAAAATACCTTGCAATGACTGTGAGTTAAATCAACTACATAGGTCGAAGTGGTAGATCCAGGGTAATCGGATTTTCTGTCAGAACATAAGAATTCGGCTAAGGTTAGAATAGTTGATCGCACGAAGATAGATAAGTAATCTAGGAAAAAAGAAGCTTAGCTTAGCAACTTCAACCGGAACAGGCTGGATTCAGGAGAAACAAGTCATGCATTGATCAGATCGCTACATTGCGGATCATCATTGAACAAAGCTTGGAATGGCAGTCACCTCTCTATCTCAACTTCATCGACTTTGAAAAGGCTTTCGACAGCGTCGATCGAGAGGTGCTTTGGCAGCTACTTCGCTACTATGGGGTGCCACCGACAATTATACATCTCATCCAACAGCTGTACGGCAATGCTGCATGCCAAGTAATCCACAACGGGAAACTTACGAAATCCTTCGAAGTGAAGACAGGAGTAAGACAGGGTTGCCTACTATCGCCAATGATTTTCCTGGTTGCAGTAGATTGGATAATGCGACAAACAGCAGGCAATGAGGAAACAGGCATAAAATGGACTCACACAAAAAACTTGGAGGATCTGGACTTCACCGATGATATATGTCTGATTTCCCACAAACTGGAAGATATGCAAGCGAAAAGCAACAAGTTGACAGAAGAAGCATCAAAGATAGGACTTCAGGTGAACATAGAGAAAACAGAGGTAGGTGATGAAGATTCCTGGGCAACACCACCAACAGCAACAACAACAGCTGACAACAATCAGCACAAATGGAAGGAACCTGAAAGAAACAACCTCTTTTACCTACATGGGAAGCATCGTTTCAATTACAGGCGGAACTGATGAGGATATCAAAGCAACGAGGATCGGGAAAGCAAGACAAGCTTTCACTACTCTCAAGTCAGTGTGGAGGTCAACAGCATTCAGCATCAAAAATAAGATCGGGATTTTCAACTCCAATGTGAAGTCAGTGCCACTTACTATACGTACGGATCAGAGACTTGCACTGCGCGTCATAAAGAGCATCTCAAACAAACTACAGACCTTCATTAACAGTTATCTTCGCTCAATACTACTAAGGATCAGATGGCCGGCCAGAAAAGATCAGCAACAGAGATCTCTGGCAATGAGCGAACCAACACACAGGAACCGATTGTGAAACAAATAGGCAGGAAGAAATGGAGATGGACTGGCCATACTCTGAGGAAACCATCAAGTGACATCACTAGACAAGCCATCGCTGGAGTGGAACCCGAAAGGGAAGCGGCTAGTTGGTCGTCAGTGTGTGGGTGACTTGGAGGAGGTCATGTGAAGAGGAGATGAAAACGTGTGGGCAGACTTGGAGCCAGGTGAACATGCTAGCAGAGAACCGAACGCAATGGAGACGCATGGCTGAAGCCCTATGTTCCTCTAGGAATTAAAGGAAACAATAATAATAATAAATGCATTAACACACATTAGGGTGGGAGAGAGTTAAAATTCTAAGATGTAGTATAGGCGGGTGGAGATGGAGAGAGGTTGGTCACTGAATCTTTGGTCATAGAATCTACACCCAACAGGTGTAATAGGAATGACTCATCACTCACACCAGAAATATGGAAAATACTACTATCAGTCATATCAAGAGATGAAAAATATTGGAATTATGTGAAGAAAGTTAGAAAGTTGTGTGAGTATCTTGATATGATGATGATGATGAGCAGTAATAAATTGTGTTCGTAACATGGTCATCAGTAGTAAATATTATTGTATAAAACTGTGAGACTTCAAGAGGATAAATTTTATCCAAAATGGAATTATACATTACCACAGTGCACAAGTTCTATTCTTGTATCATTGTTAAAATGGATGCCTTATTTATTATCACTTTAGGTAATGATAGCTGCATAGACTGATACTTGAACCTGTCGCTGTATAAGATTTGTAAAAGGTGAACTCTGTTATTAGGTATTAAAATGTAGTTTCCCGTTTTCAATTTTTACTGAAGGATTCAATCAGTACATAAAACTTCCCTTTATTTCGCTCTTCGTGTTAATTGTATAGCAGTGTTTTTTTATTCCTTCAGGTTCCCAGTAAAACATAGGGCTTCAAGCTAGAGGCTTGAAGTTTCTTTACCAGTGTTTATTTTTACAGGATGTGGTTGCTAGCCTCATGCCCAACCTTTCCCCTTTACCAGCTTCATTTCTGGCTTAGCGAGGTAAAGAAGTGCGTCGGCCGGGGATCGAACTCCGGACCATGTGCACGGTCGGCGAGAATCCTAACCACTGTGCCACCGCACGTATAGCAGTGAATAGCATTTTAGTCCGCGGTGTTTCACATCCTACTGGAAACACTTGATGTCAAGGTGTTTCAGACAAATTCCGCTTCATGGTTATAGCAAATATACTTTACGGAAAAGTTTTTTGGACAGTATTCCACAGAGTACTCTGTATCAGAGTTGACATTGTGTGTGGTCAATGTGCTTTGACCCATAGAAACAGGCAAATTGATAGATATACATTGAGATAGTCAGGAGTGGTATTCTGTCCTTAACGGATGATGAATGCTATCGATTTTTGTAGGGATTTTGTTTGATTGGTTAGAGGATTTCATCATGAGCTGACATCAGTTAGAGAACCATTGGAAAACTAGCCACAGGGAGTACTGGACAGCCAGCTGTTTCGTCAGCCTAGTTTGGAACTGACTCTTCATCAGTACGCACCCACCTCCAGGGCTCGAGCCCAGGCCCTTCTGGTTACGAGGCTAGCGAGCTCGTAGACCATTCACCAGCCACTGTGACCCGATCGATTTAATGACCAGTCCATGAATTTAACTTCTTCCAATTCACGACATATCGCGACCACTTCGCAGTGTCTTCTTCGACGAGTTACTGCGTCACCTTCAACATGCTGTACCCTACTGGTCACGGCTTCCCAATAGAACCCTGGGTTAACTACCTGAATAGGGCCAGTCACTCACTGGTGAGCATCAGATCGATTTTTGAGTATTGGTTTTTGTATTCGCTGGATTATCCACTAGAGAATATGATTCTCAGTATGATTGAATGAAACGCCTTTTTCTTTATCCCTGAACAAAACACACGTAGACTTTTATTTATATATTTATTTTTTGTCCAGTGAGGCATTACTCTTGAAGTTTAATAAGCGATTTTATGTCCAGTTCATTATTTAACACTCACCGCCGATGACTGTAACTTGTTAGATTGTTAATTTCGTCTATCGCTTACCAATTCAACTTCGATTAAATAACCTAATTGTATATATCATTAAGATATTAGGCCATCAGTTCACTTTATCTATTCAACTATGGGGAAATGATACTTCCATATTAGTTTGTTTATTAGATGTATCACACAGTCTGTGAAACAGTATTATTTACTGGATGACGTTTCGAACAAAATTTATTGTTCATAATCATATCAATTGAATTGTTTTGTTTAATTGGCTCCACAGGATTGATCCTTTAACCAACATAGCTTGTTTCTAATTGAGTTTGTGGGTGTTTTGAATGCCAGCTACTTCTATTCCTGCCTTGTTGAGAATTCCGCGTAAGGTTTCAGAGGTTCCTCGGATACATCTAATAAACAAACTAATATGGAATTACTTACTACCACAGTGCCCAAGTTTTACACATATATGAGATGATACTGTCTGACTCTGAGGAAACCTTAGTGGCAAGTCTATGATACAATAGATATTTTTAGGATATTAGAAGTAATTAGCAATGGTCTCACTGCTCTCTTTTAGACATAATGTACAGACAATATTATCTTTCTTCACCGGTCAGCTTTCACTAAAAAAGTTTGAGTGTTGTCATACATTATATAATGCATGATGTTTGAGCTAAGAAATTCCTTACAATTAGGTAGTTAATTCTAGTTCACATAGTCTTTTTTTTAATCAACCTACTATCATTCATACAACCATTTCTATGTGGTATGCACTCTAACATAAGTAAAAGTGAACGAAATATTCCCAAATATTGAGTCATAAGAAAAAGGTGTAAACAGTGAAGAAAATTTTCGCCTCGACGATTCATTTTCATAAGCTGCTGTACAATCGTAATTATATTTTATAAGGAATTCATAAGACAACCAATCAGATACTGGTAAACTTTGTCCTCGGAAAATGTATTACGTAATGTAAGATGTAATCTAGAAGGGATGACTAATTGTAAGTCAGAAAAGAGGCAGATGTTGGCATGACGTAATAAATGTGGGATAATGACTAATCAGTATGATTGAGTAGAATGAACAAGAATTAGTGGAAATGAAAACAAAACACGTAAATCAGGGAAGAGTCTCTTTTCGACGGCCAATTCATTTTCTTAGCTGTACAATCGTATTTTGTATGTATGTGTACATTAAGTTTGTCAAACAAAAAATACAATTGGTTGTAGTTATTTCAACTAAACAGATGAAGATTGGTAATTGGAGTTGCGTAATACAAAATCAGTCAAGAAAATTGGGTGTTATTGAAACTATAGTAGTAATAAAAGTGATGAGTTGTCATAAACAGTTGTTAGAAGGGAGTTACGTAATAATATGAATAGTTTGATGATTGAGTTGTACTCAGGATACACATAGGAACAAAGTGGAGAATACGAAATTACGTAAGAGTTCTAAATGAATACAAGAATTATAAGCAATTAAAGAACAGGCAAAGAAACAAAATTAAGTCTTCAAAATCAAAAAAATCAAATCAAAAAAGTTGTTACCAAGACAGTAGAAGTGGTTGAGTAATCCTCTTTTGTATGAACAGCTCCGGTTTTTCTATGTGAATGGCCAGAGCTTCAGAGATACAAAGATGAAACCGTATTGCCTTTGATAGGTTGTTCTTGAATCTGTAGATTACTTTGAAGGAGGCATTTGTTGAAGTGGAATGATCAGTGTTAACCAGGTGTTCAATTATCGCACTCCTTACTGCACCACTATTGTCTTTTCGCAACCATGCTGGATAGTGTTCTTGAATTCTCTTGGACAGGGCGCGCGTCGAACGACCGATGTACCTGGCTCCACAGCAGCAGGTGAACTGATATATGCACATAGAAGTGGTCAGATGCGGGATTTTGTCCTTTAGGCTTCTGCAGATCAGTGGGTGGCTGGAGAACACTATTCTTAGCGTTTCTGCAAAGAATGTTCTTCTCAGAGATGATGTGATCCTTCTCTTGAGAACATCGCTTGCTAAATTTCCCTTGAAATCCAAGTTTATGTAGAGTTTCTTTTTAGGCGCAAGTGAAGTTTCATTTCTCCCAATTCTTGGTTTGATATTTTTGTCAATGAATCTTATTGGGTATCCATTTTGGATGAAGATTTCTCTTAGAATATCTAATTCTGTTTCTAGAACATCGGAACTACAGATGCGTCGGATGCGGTTGGCAAGCGGAATTTAATTAAATAATTTAGACTGACTGGATTAACTGTCTGCTGGAGAATGTGATACGTAAGGTGATTGTTGGAAATGTCTTCTTCAGACATTTAGAAAGGTGGTTTCTAAGAATTTCTGCTTCGATGTCACTTTTGAATTCGAGGTTCATGAAGAGAGTTTTGTTAGGAAGAGTTGCTATGTTTGGCGATGGAGGCTTCTGTTTCATATTTTTGTCTATGAATCTTGGTAGATAACCGTTGTCTAGTGGGGTTTCATGTAATAAGTTTAATTCTTTCTCAATCATGTCTTCTGAATAGATTTTTCTAATCCTTGAACTTAATGTACGTACCAGGCTTCGCTTTCGGATCAGAGGAACGAAGCTCTGTCCCATCCATGCTTTATATGAACTATCTGATGAACGATTAAAAAGGGCTATATGAACTAGAATTAAGTACCTAATTGTAAGGAATTTCTTAGCTCAAACATCATGTATTATATAATGTATGACAATACTCAAACTTTTCAATGAAAACATTCCTAAGATCACTCCAATCCAATAGTCATTTAGCTGGAGGTGTATAGAAATGTAATCTATACACACATAAAAATGGATCATTCCCCTTCATTGTTCAATATGTATTGATGTTGTTGATCAGTTTTAACAAAGAATTACCTTAAAATTTTCAGTGAGATAAAATGCTTGGATAATTCAATGAGTAGTTTTTGTTCTAAAGAGCTTGATGTAAAATCTTTATTTATATTCACATCGTGGTTATTTCATGCATATATATTTATTATAATCCTTATGGTTTGTCATGTCAAAACGCTCTCCTTCCTCCTTCAGACATATTTGCATTTCATATGATATGAGGCAGCATGCAACAAAGATATTTCACGAATTATTAAATGCTTTTGGACAGTATATACAAACATCTCTGGCAAATCCTGGCCCTGGGGATGAATTATGTAAGTCATCTTGTCTTGTCTTATTTTTTCTCCTTACCTATACTTCATCGTCTACCTGCACTAAATTGTCTGGTTACATAACTGAAGAATAATATTGTTTGTCTGAAATATTCTATTTGTTTATGTGTATCCATGGATAAGATTGAAAAATAGCCAGTGGATAATTTATGTTCAAACTAATCCCCAGTTGACTTATTAAAATTCAACCTTTAAGCAATCTCACGTAAAGAGGAAGAGGTAATGTCAGTCAATAACTGACTGACTGGTTTCAACATAGAGAACAACTTTGCACAGATGTGCAGCAGTTCTAGTTGCCGCACTTCACTTAGCACACGAAGCAAGAGAACAAATGCAAAACAGAGACCGTAAACAGGCGTGTGAGGCAAAAACAATAGTAATATCGAAGAACAATGTAGTTTTATTAGATATTCTAAGTCACAAGGAGTGGATACACCTGCGCCAGCCATTGACAACGACGATTTTGAGCCATATCACCAATTGTCTTCACCTGTCATCATTGGTTTTTTGCCATCTCGAAAACCCCAACCAGTTAGGATGTCTACACCTCCCTACGTGACTGGTTTAAACTAACTTGTGGATTTGCTTCATTGACCGATGAAGCCGTGTTTTGGTTTTACCACTACTAGCTAGCTCTTTTCCAACCTGATCTATCCTGTGCCAATCATCTAACAATTCCCGTCGAGGAAGGCGATGGATGGCTAGGCATATGTAACACATTTCCTAACCATCTCAATCGATGTAACGTCTCAGCCACCTCGTCGATTGATTTCCCCTCCCACCTACGTAGCACTCAACCACCGATGCCTAACCTCAATATTGCTCACCCTATTATACCACCACCTAACACACACTTTCAATGGCCATGTCTCGTTCACAGCCACAAAGGAGGACGGAGCGGACTGCTGAGCAGTGCACACGCGTTTTGTTCGACAGACAGCCGGATATCACGTCTCCACCAGAGACGGCCTAAACTGGTATATACTAAACGTCAGTACCACTGAAGAATTAACAGAATACTGAGGATTCGTTGGGCTTCTATACTATTATTTTCTCAAATCTGTTTTCGTTAACTTCGCTTAAGGGTATACTACTTTTTAATGATTCATATGTATTATCCTCATAAATATTATTCGTTGAAGTTTCTGTAGCGGTTTGATTAGTTTTGTGAGTTAGGGTCGCTAACCAGCCCCACGTCCAATTCAATCCTCCCTCTTTACCCCGGGCTTTTCGATCGGTTAGAAAACTATTGAGATAGTTAACTAGACGGGGTTATATATGACGATGCCACGTGTCAGGTGATCTACAGGAGAAAATTCAGCGAGTCGTTCGAAGTATATATAGGAGTAGGACAAGGCGACTGCCTGCCTATTATCACCGCTGATATTCCTAATTGTACTGGTCTGGATTATGCATCAGCCTTTGGGGAGTGAGAAGACAGGAACATGTTGGGCCGATAAGAAAACTCTAGAAGATATGGATTTCGGGCGTGGATGATTTATGTTTAATGCCACACAAACAGGAAGACTTGTAGGCAGGTGGGCAGGCGAAAAGCAACAAACTGACTAAAGAGGCTGGCTGGCAGCGAAGACAGGACTCCAGGTGAACACAAGGGAGACAGACTTGATGAAGATAACCAACCAGCCAACAGCAATGACAACAACCAGCACCAGTCACCATAAACGATAGATATTTAACAGAGGTTGCCTCCTTCACTTATCCGGCTAGAAAATACGGTTTCGGTCACAGGCGAGAGCACAGATGAAGATGTCGAAGCCAGTCAGAATCGGAAAGGCAAGATACACATTCATTCAACCTGAAACCAACTTGGAAATCTTCTGCACTCAGCTTAAAGAATAAGATTCAAATTCTGGTCGACACCAATGGCTGTACAGGTCAGAAACTTGCACTGTGTGTAACGTTAAAGATTTTCAACGGATTTCAAACTTTCATCAACAGCTACCTTTTCTGGCTCTATATTGAAAATCAAATGGCCAGAAAGAATAAATAACGAGGAACTGTGGCTGGCAACAAACCAATCAAGAGTCGTCGACAGCTCAATAAATATGCAGAAGAGAATGAAGATGGATTGGTCATACTTTGAGTAGGCCGTCAAATGACATCGTGCGTCAGGCGCACAAGTGGAACCCGAATGGGTCGTCCTAGGATGGCGTGGAGGAGATGAGAGATTGTGGGCGATCGTGGACCCAGCTAAAGAGGGCTGCAGAAAATAGGACAGAGTGGAGATGTGTTGTTGAAGCCAGTCGTATGTTCCACTCGGAACTCAAGGGAATAATAATAGTAAAATTTAAAAAATAATCCAAAAAATATTCTCATTGATTTCTGTTTTTATATGAAGGGTCTCTGGTTGGGACAAAATTGTTTTTCTAGTACTCTTTCATATTTAAATAGTTCCTTCGTCGATATGATCGATTGACAAGGTATGCCTTAAAATTAAGACCACTTAGTCAATAAACTTTTTAAAATTTTGTTCACCTTTTTAAGAATGGTAGGAATTTTGTGTAACATGGTGGGCATGTTAAACTATGGCGAAATTTCTGTCACATAGTAAGTTTCTAAAACCGACTGACATAAAACTATATTGGCATCGGGTTTATCGTCGATGCTATTCATCCTGCTTAGAGGGTAAAGAAAATTGTTTAAAAAAATGAGCTGTTTGGCAGTTACTACGTCGTGTTGTCGGGGGGTGGGGATGCATATCACTGAATAATTGTCAATCTCTTTGACATTGTTGTGAAGAGTTCTTTATATTAATGGGGGGGGGGGGTAAAAATGTCTTGCCAGTTGTTTATAAATCAGTTCTGTCCTATTTTTCTCGTTGTTGGGCTTGGCGAATTTGTTGTCATCTGAGTTGTCAGTTTATTAATGCATACATCTGTATCCAATAGGACCACTCCTGATCATTTGTCAGGGCGTGTTATTATCAAATTTTTATTGTCTCTTAGTTCTTTGAGTTGTTGACTGTGTTCTTTCGTCACAAGACGTCGGCTTTTAGTTTTCAAGCTGAGATACTGATTACAGCAGTCGAAGATTGTTGACTTAAAGTGTAGGAATTCTGTATCGGAGACTGGAGTAATGTCATTCGTTTGGCTTATAAGATTCTCGAATTGAATATACGTGTGAAATCAGTTGCTGTTAAGATTTACGTCACAGAATTTTAGTCCAAGAGATAGAGCTTCTAGTTGTGCCGTTGATAACGGAGGTGAAGAGTGATTAAAGACAAATTTATTAGGATCGCTGGGGAACTTATTCTGGACTTCGATGGGTTTCAGGCTTTTGTTCAAATCACATATCACAGAAATCTTCCGCTCTTTGTTAATTATCATCATGCGAGAGACAATCGTGCAGAACAGAAGAGCTGAAAATGTTAAATCAGATTTGAACAAAAGCCTGAAACTCGTCGAAGTCCAGAATAAGTTCCCCAGCGATCCTAATAAATTTGTCTTTAATCACTCTTCACCTCCGTTATCAACGGCACAACTAGAAGCTCTATCTCTTGGACTAAAATTCTGTGACGTAAATCTTAACAGCAACTGATTTCACACGTATATTCAATTCGAGAATCTTATAAGCCAAACGAATGACATTACTCCAGTCTCCGATACAGAATTCCTACACTTTAAGTCAACAATCTTCGACTGCTGTAATCAGTATCTCAGCTTGAAAACTAAAAGCCGACGTCTTGTGACGAAAGAACACAGTCAACAACTCAAAGAACTAAGAGACAATAAAAATTTGATAATAACACGCCCTGACAAATGATCAGGAGTGGTCCTAATGGATAGAGATGTATATATTAATAAATAATTTATAACATTATTTATTATTTAAACGCATTAGAACTTGGTACAATATGGCACCAAGAAGTATGCGCTACACAAGAAGGATGCGCCACACAAATTTATAACATTAATACTAGCTAACCTGGCTTCATACTTAACTTCCCAGTTAGGCACCTGTGTGTGTATGTTTGCATACAGGGGCTAAATTTGCCAGCAGTATGAAAATTTACTTATGGCAATAGGATTTTCAAAGCATTTCTGACTCTATAGGATTGCATCACATACATGAATTGGTCAGATTTTTACATACCTTTAAGCTAAATTCTATCGTGAGTGGTTCTCTTGCTGCTAATTTTTCTTCTTCTAACATTCGGAGCTTGTGTGTATGCTATAAAGTAATCGATGTTTTATAAAATTGCAAAGGCCTAATTACTTTTTTCTTTGTTATCAAAACTACACAGATGACGTAAGAATTTTCTTTGACTCATCAAATTCTGACTACTTAAATTCCCTAAGTAGGCAAAGCTTGCTTAAAGCAATTTATGAAGAAACATTGATGTGTTACCACTCTGTAGTTCATGATAATTTTATTGATTACAGAATGGATTTCATCAGCAGTTGAAAGACCCATTGGTATTTAAGCAGATTATCGAATATTCAAGTATTGGTTTTGTAGGGATTTTGTTTGATTGGACGAAGGATTTCATCATGAGCTGACATCAGTTAGAGAACCACTGGAAAACCAGCCACAGGGAGTACTGCACAGCTGTTTCCTCCTAGTTTGGGACTTTGCATCAGTACTCATCCAGCTCACTGCAAGAGTTCAAACCCAGGACCCTCTGGTTACAAGGCTAGCGAGCTCGTAGACCATTAAGCCGCTGTGACCCGATCCAATGGCCAGTGCATGAATTTTAACTTCTGCCACTAATTCACGACATAGCATGACCATTTCGCAATGTCTTCTTCGATGAGTTACTGCTTCATCTTCAATTTGCTGTACCGTACTGGTCACAGCTGCCCACTAGAACCCCAGGCTAAACTACCTGAGTAGGACCAGTAACTCACTAGTGAGCATCAGATTAATTTTCAAGAACCAATGGAAAATTTGCAGGGAGTACTGAATAATTGCCAGCTGTTTCATCACTCACTGATAAAGAGTCCCAAACTAGGACAAAACGGTTATCCAGTACTCCTCGCAGGTATTCCATTGGTTCTCTAACTGATGTCAGCTCATGATGAAACTCTCCAACTAATCAAACAAAAACAAAATCCCTACAAAACCATACTTGAAAAATAATAATATTAATCATATTTAATTTTGTAAGCAGCAGCGTACATTTTGAAGTAATTTTGAGTTACTTAGATGAAGAGAATACGCGACTGTATACATATATATATATATGACTGTATGTTTAAATCAATTGTATTACTAAACATCACCTCAAACTACTTCTACACATATCTTTTCGTTTGTGGTAAATACCATCTAAGTAATTAATTACAGTCGAAGCAAAAAGTGGATCGATCACTCACTCACGCACACACACACACACATACACACACCACTGGCTTGTCTTTAAAGTATACACTTTCACCAGTGTTCAGTTTAAACTACACTCTATATGTTCTAGTAATCGATTATCGCCTATGGATTCGTTAAGATATATAAATCATTAGAAAAAGAAAAGACATTAAATTGAGAAGTAAATGTATTTACACCACATACAAATACAAATGTTTACTATAATGATGATAAAGCATAGTTTTAAATTGCGATCTCAACTTTCATTCAAATGAATAACTTCTAGATGGACATTCAATGTCCCTCCCTCTCATATTATTATTATAGCATAGGTGTGGTAACTTACCGGCGTCCAACAATCGTCATATTTAAGTATTAGTTTGTACGGATTTGGTTGATTGGTTACAGGATTTCATCATGAGCTGATATAGGTTAGAGAACCATTGGAAAACCTGGGAGTACTGGGCAGCTGTTTCGTCCTAGTATGGGGCTCTTCATCAGTACGCACTCACCTGGGTTCGAACCCAAGACCTGGTTAGATAGCGAGCTCGTAGACCATTAAGTCACTGGGACCCGATGCAGTGGCCAATGAATTCTAACTTCTGCCAATTCACGATATAGCGCAACCGCTAGCCAATGTCTTCGGCGAGTATTTGTCCTCACACCCGACCTGCTGCACCCTACTGGTCACGACTTCCCATTGGAACCCCAGGTAACTACCTACCTGAATAGGGCCAGTCGTAGGTAAGTAGTTACCTTGGGTTCCAGTGGGAAGTCGTGACTAGTAGGGTGCAGCAGGTCGGGTGTGAGGACAAATACTCTCCGAAGAAAAGTACTACAGCGATGTTTAGTTGTGAAGGGAATGCCGGGGAAATGCATCGCACTGATCAAGGCACTCTACTTGAACACGCATGCAGTCAGCCAGGTGAGAGCCTACGGAGTGTTGTTATTTGAAGCGATGACAACTAGTGGTGTCAGTCACGGATGGCCACCAATCCCTCCATTTGTACTTAATTTCATCATAGATGTATGTGCTAATGGGCTTAATCCTAACTGACTTCAGTGTCTCAAGGATTAAATTGTTACCACCAAGGAATTATCTCGTTGACTTAGAATATGCAGATGATATAGTCCTTCCTCCTGGGCGAAGATGCTATCAAAATTAGAGCAGAGTCTTCTGAACACCTTGAGAAGTGAGCAGTCTTCGAATGTTTGGCATGCATGGTGGTGGAGCATGTTCACCACTTCACTTATTTCAGAAGTTGCATCAGCCAACGCCATTGGGTTGATCGCTAAAGAAATCTCAGCACGGATGCAGAAGGCTCGTTTAGCATACATTAACACGCCATTTCTGGCGTATATGTGATATCCGGCCGGTTATCGAGCAAAGGATGTGTGTACTGCTCAGCAACACTTTGCTCCGTCCTCTTTTATGGCTGTGAGCGAGACATGGCCATTGAAAGTGGAAGACATGAAAAGCCTGGCTAACTAGCTGTCTTTGATTATAGGTGCCTGCGTTCTATCTCCCGTGTATTTTAGGTGATGGTACAATAGGGTGAGCAATATTGAGGTTAGGCATCGGTGGTTGAGTGCTACGTAGGTGGGAGGGGAAATCAATCGACGAGGTTGTGCAGCTATATCGACTAAGATGGTTAGGACATGTGTTACGCATGCCTAGCCATCTCCTTCCTCGATGACGGACAATGTTAGCTGACATAGGGTTAGGCTGGAAAAGAGCTAGCGGCGGTCAAACCAAAACATGAATCCATCACTCAATGAAATCCACAACAGTTAGTTTAAATCAGCCAGCCACGTAGGAAGGTGTAGACTTCCTGACTGGTTGGGGTCCTCGGGATGGTAAACACCAATCACCGGCTGGAGACCATCGGTGATAGGGCTCAAAATCGTCATTGTCAATGGCTGGCGCAGATGCATCCACTTCTTGTGACTTATAATTTCCATTGAAACTATATTGCTCTTCGTTATTGCTATTCTATCTGTCTCATATCCCCGTTTACTGTCTCTGTTTTGCATTTCTTCTCTTGGTTTGTGTGCTGCAAGGAGGAAGTGTGGCGACTTGAACTGCCGCACATATGTGCAAAGTTCTATGTCGAAAACAGACAGAATGATTTTCGTACAGGGTGGAATATCAAGACTGTATTTATGTTGGTTTAAATGTATGCGACATTACTTTTATGTGTGCTATATGTGTTTACATCATCTGGGTGGTAACTATGTTTTTTTTATATTCTTTACTCTATCCTTGTGAGATATTGCGTATATTCATGTGTGCACACAAATCTATTGAATATCTAAGTCTGTTTTCGGCGCATTGATTTATTTTTGTTGTTTTTATTATTAATACTACTATTGTTATTATTTTCTCTTAGCTAAAGATAACAACAGTCAAGCACCAAATCAACTTATTCACGCTGGAGGCATAAATCAATCCATGCTATACTATAAAGGCAGCTATTTTCCTATAAATTTACAATCTAAAGGAATGCTGTAAGTCTGTAATTGATATCTCTGTGTGCATGTGTACATATGGCCATAAATATTTATTCATTTGATTGTCCTCTTTGTCGTCATCGTTTAGAGAGGAAAATAAAGCCTAAATCATCTTTTGTGCGTCATCCAGTGCCGCCTGCAGTCAGAGAGGTTACTACCATTGAGCAGCTATTCGGGTTCGCGACTGACCTCCTGTAGGAGTGTATTGGGTATTTTTATTGATGAGACACTAGTCAGTGACCAGTGTCAAACTGAATTCTATCAGTCAAGTTCGAATCACAGAAGGGTTCCTTCATTCAAGGTTGCAGATACGCCTGTCTTGCTGACTGGTGAGTGCCAACTAGCACGAAACCTACGTCGAGCATAGCTTCCTGTGGCCGATTGCTTCTAACCATCTAATATCAACAATTTAATGTGCACCGTGATGGCGAGCCAGTTAGAACGCTGGTCGCATTGTAAACTTGGCTGATAGTATTCATTCCGTACGAAACAAAAGAATGGACACACTACACTAGTCACATTGACTAGTGTCCAATCAAAGATAGTATTTTTGCTTATCGAATCAATTACAAGTGCATAAAACTGTCGTGAAACCACCAAAAATACTTCCAAACATGTTGGGGGATTCGAACAATTTTTTAGGTTTCCAAAGGAAACTATGGGGTGAAATTTCACCCCCTTGAACTGTGTAAATTCCAAGTGTGTTTGTGTATGCGACCGGCTCTAAAGCAGTTGCTCAGTGGGTACTACAGTCACATGAAACTAATTCTTTATTCTATAGGGTACTTAGAGAAAGGAATAACTTCTGTAGCGTAGGCGGCAAAATTAAACAATAACATCTGAAGGGATACGAACGTACAAGTGACCTTCAGCTGGCCAATCACAAAAATGAGGAATTTTTACTTAAAAAATGACGTTTATTTATAAGAAAAGGTACGAAAACACAATAAACAGACTTAAAAATACGTCCCAGTTATAATGAGGAGTATCAGTTGCTAAGTTGGACTAGTTTCTCTACATGTATTTACCGAGATGACGCGAGGTGAGCGGCTTTTGTGACCCGTTTATTGATCTTATTCTGTCTTGTGGTATTCCCTAAAATCCCCCAGTTGAATTACTGTGGTTTCCAGTGAGAGGATCGACGACAACTTACCAGGAAGATGCGGATAATAAAACAAATAAAAATAAGTGAAATCAACTCCAAAGCTATCCCTAATCCTAACCCTAACGAGCTAATTATACATTGCCCAAACAGTAGTACTTAAAAACGTGATCTGAGTTAAATTTGCTCCTTAGTTGGTGTGAACAGCATTCTTATTTGCGCTATAGTAATGACAGGTGTCGTTAGTCAACGACTAGCATACGTTCAGCGTCATTGGAGCGTTCGCACCTCGGGGGCTCTATAGCTTAACTTCACCGAGTAGGCATACTATTTTCCTTAAGCCACATTGCCAAATTCATATTGTTCATTTCAACACTATGTTGTTTTCTACCCGAAAAATAAGAAGACATCCAGCCAGCCACCTTGTAACCCAGCTAGACTCAGTGTTTGTCTAAATCAACTTACTTAGTAAAAGTACCTTAGGAATAGTGTCAAAAGCAGGAGTGTGTAGTCTGAAAACGAGGCTTAAACAAACTTTGCGCCTTTATGGAGACTTGAAACAATATTGTGGTGGAGTACAACAACGGCATTTAATATGCTTCTACTGCATTTGCAAGCAGACTGCTTCGGGTCATTAAAATGTATTAAAAGAAGGTTTAACAACATGCAAGAAAAGTTTCTTCCTAGTTTTCAAAAATGAAGACATGATGGTAATTGGTCACAGCTTTTGATCTGATCCAGAAGATGACTTTGGTACAGGCAACAGGTACAGTATCCCTGTGAAACGACATATTAAAAAATTGAGTAAGCGGATAGCACAAAATATCAGCACATTTTTGAAGCAAAGTGCTTGATACACCATCGAGTCCTAGACTGTTTGATGGATTTGAGATATGGAAATACATCCTTTTAATTAACACCTAGGAAAAATGATCAATTACGTGACTAGAAACATCAAGTTCAGTCATATTAGCTTGTAAGCCTAAGGGGTGAGATCGAGTGTACTGTGTTAGATTAAGAATGTCAAGTCAGTTGATGAAATAGAGAAGCTTACTTACTTATTTACACATGTAAAGATATACTGCCTTTCTCAAGGAATAGTGTTAGCCAAAAAAAAGATTCCAGATATAGTGAGAGCTGTCTACAAGACAAAATTGTAGGCAACAATTGACGTCAATGTTTGCGTCCCAAATCAGGGTCGTGAGAAGGAAAAACAAGAACAAAGTCTAACCTTGAGGAACTTAACAACCAATGACAGCAGACTTAGCGTGGGCGGATACGATTCGCAGGTATATCAACGGACTGTCTAAGAAACAGCAACAAAGAGATGACAGAATAACCTTCAGCAGGAAAACAAGCCATCAGAAGACGTTGCTTCTCTGTTAACAATAACGCTAATAATAATGTATATAAAAATCTATAAATATCTGGTGATTTTCTCAATAAACGATCTGTAGCCTGGCCCTTGTCTTCTGCCATTACAAAGAGAAGTTATAGTAACTAGACTCTAAGCTGCAGCATCGACCCAGAGAAATCTGGTGATCCAAACTAGTTAGAAAGGCTCAGATTGTCTGGCTGGAATTCTTTTAGCAATATTAGGTGTAAGCAGTTGAAGAATATTGATGATTTTGCTTTCCTTCTTGATATGATCCTCAAACTTCTGGATAGTATGATTGTGTTTCTGCTTTTCTTTTATGCATATGCATTTTCAGACTTTGATTACTGGAACTGAAGCACTTTTTTGTGCAAGGTCCTAACGTTGATCAATAAGTTAGTAATATTTCTACATCATCCAATATTGTGGTTGTATCGAATTTCTTTATAGACAAAATATCGATCCCTGGGTTAACTGCCAGCTAATTGTTGCTTTTATTGTTATAGAAAAACTGATTGGCGATGAAGTGTACTCACTATTAGGAAGGCGTGAGAACAAATAATCACTGAAGACATTGGCTAGTGTCAGCCATGCTATGTCGTCAGTTAGTGGCAGAAGTTGGAATTCATGCACTGGCCATTGGATTGGGTCCCAGTGGCTTAGTGGTCTACGAGCTAGCCAGCCTTGTAACCAGAAGGTCCTGGGTTCCAATCCTTGCAGTAAGGTGGGTACGTAGTGCCGACGAGTTCAAAACTAGGACGAAACAACGAAGGGTTCAGTACTGCCTATGGCTGGTTTTCCAATGGTTCTATAACTGATGTCGGGTCATGATGAACTCCTTCAACCAAAAAAATATTTCTGTTGTTGTTGTCTTTTTCTTTCTTTCGTGAATCGTAAGCTTATGTATTCATCTTCTATGTGAATGTTTTCTTTTCTTTCTTTAGACTTGAAATGCTTGATCGTAGTGAACCACCTGTATTGGCTGATGGTTATTGTCTTTCGCTAGCTGTTGTCTGCCTTCGTAAAACAGTGGAATCATTAAGAGTGATTGTAAATGCTAATTTGGCTGCAATCTCTAATATTGAAAATAACAATAATGACAATAATAATAATGATAGCGCCACCAATGATGATATATTAATAAAACCGGATATTGTTATCTGTGAACAAATTGTTTCTAACTCATGGTGTGGACTATTGTCTTCGTTTAATTTATTACTGGAATCAAGGTAGGTTTAGAGTGCTTAGTTTATTCAGATCATTTCTTGATTTTAAACCGATTAAACGATTATTATTATTATTATTTTTAACCGTGAATGAATATTGTGAGCAGCTGATTGGGAGAACTTTGATCTGAGTTTGAGTCCCGTTGCACTCTAAAGCTTAGTAGTCATTGGTTTATGTAGCATTCACTAACAGTCTATAAAGCACACTTATTGCATGAAGGTTGATAAGGTTACTTAGTTGCACAAGTGGAGCGGGGGGTCGAACTCTTAGTAAGTTGGTTTTATCGCAAATTATATCTAACCATTAGTGGAGCATGTTTGGGCGAGGGGCTAGTGATCGTACCCTGGAAAACTAATCAAACTGCAACAGAAACTTCAACTCAGAGGAAAAATATTTTTAAAAATATGAGAAAACCAACTAATTCTTCACCGGTGTCGGTGGCAAAGTGGTTAGGACTCTCGCCGACCATGCACATGGTCCGGGGTTCGATCCCCTGCCGACGCACACCTGATATCTATGGTCAGCCTGTAAATTTGGGCTACCGATATCCATGCTGAAAATTCCATACTTGTACTGGAAATACTGTGTGAAATCAAGCTATAATCAAAATGAAAATGAAAAGATGGAATGACACAGGCCAGTGACAGCCTTCGGGAAGCCAGTCAGTCCACCGATTTGTCTTCTCTCGATGAAACATGAATAAGAATTCGAACCAGGAATGTACGTACAGTGTAAGAGGCTGCCCAGGTAGCCAAAGAAATGAGAAGAGAAAGCAAAGAAGTGCTTTGAATCTGAGAGGGGAGGTGGAATGGATGTGGACTGTCAAAATTGCCAACTGGAGAGTCAATAATCTACTCCAGACGACAACCACGAGCACACTGAGGCAGTGAGTAGCTATCATGATGTTACTAACAGCAGCTAAGGCTCTTAGGTAGTGGCAACCAATCTCCTTCTACAGAATTATGACGGCAAGATACAACTGAAAAGGAAGGTCACAATTATCCAACGCTACGCACAGTGCTACAAACAACGCGGAACAAGAGAAGAAGGAAGGTTTCTATAGACAACTACAAACAGTAATGAATAACATTCCGAATGGCGATATCAAGACCCTTATGGGCCATATGAATAAAAGCCAAACTTTGAGCAGATAATACAGGTAGAGAACTCATCATGGGTCGAGAGGCTTTGAGCGAAATGAATAAGAATGGAGAGCTCTTTGCAGATTTGGAGGCAGCGTGTACAAGCGCAAGGATATACGCAAGGCAACATGGGTCTTGCTTGATGAACACACCAAAAACCAGATAGATTTCATCTCAATGTCGCTCAAGGAAGCGAAGACGCAATCTGCCGGACAAAAGTTGAGAAGGGGGACTGATGTGGGCTCAGACCATCATCTAGTTCAAGGAACCTTCAATATGAAGCTGAAATTCTTCAAAACAACTGTAGACAGGCCACAGTTCCAATTCAACATTCAGAAGCTGAAGGACAAAACTGTAAGGAGTACCTTCACTGCAGATATTACAGTAAAGTTGGAGACACAAAATGGCATCACTAAGGAAACCTGCGTGGAACAACATTGGAACTCTATGAAGTTGATGTTCAAGGAGATGTGTACAACTGTTTTAGGAAGAAAGAAGAGACAAGACAAGGAATGGCCCTCAACAGACACCTACCTGGAAGCTGAAGAAGAGAGGAGAGAAGAATGGTAAAAGAGCAGATGAGTCAATGCAAAGATGGACAAGAGAAGGAGAAACTGAGCTCAGTGTACACTGCACTGAATGAGGAGAAAAGTGAAGAAGAGTGCTAGGAAAGACAAAAAACAATTTTACGACACAAGGACTGGCAACTGGATTAAAGCAGACCTCAGGTGAGAGAGATCTCATAACATTATGTTAGATAACCAGGTCTCTATCCAAAAGAAGATACACACAGGAGAGACCTGTGAAACATGTTCAAGTGGAGGCAAATAAAACAATGGGCTGATCACTTCAAAGGACTCTTGAATTGACAATTACCAGCAACCCGCCTGGAAATACCACCAACAGCAGCACACATAGAACTGCGAGTAGACACCAATTCTCCAAAAAAGGCAGAAGTGTTGAATGCAATCAAGCTACTGAATACTGGGGAGACAGAAGGATCCGACGGAATTCCCTCCTAAACCCTGGAAACGAGCTCGGAGACTACGGCAGGTATGCTGATGCCATTATTGCAAAACGTTTTAAAGGAAGGGAAGGCAACTAGTCGAAAGAAAGGCTACCTCGTCAAACTACCAAAGGAGACTGACTCAGGATTCTGGAATAACTGGTGTGTAATAATGCTCCTCTCCATGCCAAGTAAAGTACTAGGTCGCGTTATTCTGGAGAGAATAAAAGATTCACCGGATTAAGAAATTCGAAGGTGATGAAGATAACTAAGCAACCAACCAACTAACTGCTGTGAAATTCACGTGCGAAGAGGAATCCCAAAACAGAATCATTGCCTTCCTAGATGTCCTCCTTACAAGAAAACCAGATGGTAGCGTAAAAAGAAATTTACATAGGAAAAGTTCATGGACAGGACAATATACACATTTTCACAGCTTTGTTCCTCTCCAGTACAAAATAAATTTAGTAAAGACCCCCAGCTACAGAGTTAGAGCAATATGCTCACAAGAAGTAACTGAAGATGAATTAAGCATTGTATATGATACTTTGATGGGAAATAGCTATCCCGAAAAATTTATCAAGAAACACATGACAAAGAAAGCGGAAAAGGACTACTCACTCACTATCTGTAAACAAGAGGCCTCTATATATATACATACCATTGAAATTCCTGGGGGACATACCAAGTGAGATAATTTCGGGGAAATTAAGAAAATCAGTTCAAAAAACTTTTAATGCTGGTAAACCACACGACCGATGGTGATTCCTCGACTGAAAGATGAAGTACCTAGACTAGCTAGCCACTTCTAATTGTATCTACCAATTCAACTGCGCTTGTGGAGCGAGTTATATTGGCCGTTGCTCTAGGAACTTGATTTTTCGTGCTCTCTCGGGAACATCTCTCACTATGGCTAAGTAAAGGTGTAGTGAAAACCATTAACAGTTCGATATTGGACCATCTGGTCCAAAACCGGTCATAAAATCAGTATTGAACAATCCTTCTCTATCATCTACCGGGTGTCAAATAAATTGCCAAAAACATCGAAGTACCGCATACTCCAAAAATCAGGCGCTATCACAATTCGCGTGGAACAACCAATGCTTTGTGTGCAAAAGAAGCAAGTCCAGCCAGCCACCACTACTGCCCTGGCCGGCCTTCAGTGGTGACTATAAATTCATAAATTAGTATGATTATCTTTCCTAATTTGTCTGACATTCAGTTTATTGTTATGTTTATGTTACCGAAGTGAAATTCACTGATATTATTATTGATTCGATGTTATTTGAACAACATTAATGTTGTTCATAACACTAATTCATTCACTATAATGTCTGTACATATAACTGTAGAGCCTGATGAAGAGCAGGTTATCGAAAAAAATATTCTTTGTTCAGTATCCATTCTTTTGAAAGAAAAGTATCTGAACACTAAGAATCCAGTGTTAAACATTAATCCCTTGCTTAGAGATGTATTCTGAAGAACACAAAACTGATTTACATTCCATAAATTGTTATTTGATATTATAGATGAATCTTTGAGAAAAAATTCAAAAGTATTAGCATGACATTTCGACTTAAAGTTTCTTATTCATAATAATAATAATAATAATAATAGATTTAAAATAATTTAAAACCAAATTAGAACATAATTTTTAAAAAATGTCATCAAATTACCGCATTCAAGAGAACTTTATTCACATGATCGTCATTGATTTTTATTTTGGGGTCATATATGACATTTCAGGTTAAGTGAGTAATATAAAAAGAGACTAATGATTCACTGACAGTCTCCAATCCAGCTGAAATATTCTTCATTTCACGAGAGCGTTCCACTGGCTGTACTAACCTTTTGGTTTCTTTTAATCACATGTTGTAGAATCAATGAACATTGTACGGAGGCGAAACTGTAGGACGTGTTTTTTGCATATATCTAAGTCAAGATGGCGTACGGAATAGTGGCAATTTTAGTTTATGTAAACACGGATTGCTAAAATGCTTCTGCTACTAGATACAGCCAATATGCTATGAATTATCTAGATAATTTGATACTGTATTGTTCTTATTCCCTTGGGTTACGAGTGGAACATAGGGCTTCAACAACACACCTCCACTCTGTTCTTTTTGGTGTTGTCCTCTTCAGCTGACTGATCCCACATTTGGCCATAATCGCTTATCTCCTCCTCCCCAATACACGATCTCCTCCATGTCACCCTCACACTGACGACCCACTCGTTGCTTCCCATTCACCTTCCACTCGAGCGATGGCCTGCATTCAGCGCGATGTCAGTCGATGGGCACCTAAGAGTGTGTCCTATCCATCTCCACTTTTGGCTAGTGTGTTCCATTGCAGAATTTCTTGTTGCTAATCGTTTCTGACCGACTCGCTGGCCTCCCATTTGATCCTCAGTATGGAGCCAGCCATCGAAGTAGACAGCTGTTGATAAAAGTCTGTATTAGCCTGTTGGAAATGCTTTTCGTGACACTCAGTGCACGTTTCTGACCCATACAGAAGAACTGACTGACTGACTTCACATTTGTGTTGAACAGAGTCCGAATCTTGTTGTTTATGTTGAGGCGGAGTGAGTGCAGAAGATTTCCAAACTGGTTTCAGATTGATGAGGGCGCATCCTACCTTTCCGATTCTGGCTGGCTGACTTTGATATCTCCATCCGACCCTCTGGTGTGTGTGGTTGAAACCGTGTTTCCTAGGCAGATAAGTGAAGGTGGGAAGTAACCTCTGTGAAATTTCTCCGGTTGATGTTGATTGGTGCTTGTTGTTATTGGTTGGTTAGTTATCTTCATCACCTCATCTTCTCTGTGTTTACCTGGAGTCCTGTCTTGGCCGCCTGCTTCTTCAGCCAGTTTGTTGCTTTTCGCCTGCCTGTAAGTCATCGAGTTTGTGTGACATTAAACATTTATCATCCACGCGTGAAATCTGGATCTTTTCGAGTTTTCTTATCGGTTAGTCCAGCGTATAGTCCACTCCACCACAATTAGGAATATCACCGGTGATAATGGTCAAGTAGCTAGTGTTGTCTTTATCTTATATTTACTTCAATGGCTTTGTCGCTAAGTTTTATGTTGTGGATCACTGGACTCTTGACATTGTCATATAGCTGTAGTTGATACTGTATTACTCCACAATACTGCGCTTTTAGGATAACGTTGGATAAATTTATGTAAGACCAAGCCATATCACCAATCGTCTCCTGGCATTGTTTCTTAGAATCCTGAGGACTCCGAAGAGACAGTCTAAGTCTGCCTACGTTGCTCAAAATAACTGTCAGAGACATGATGAACTGATGCCATGCTTAGGTTTGACCACCCGTAACTGTTTACAACCTAATCCTATTACAGCTAAGATTGTCTGTTAAGTAATGCGGTGGACCAGCATGCACAGCATGTGTCCTAAGTATGTCAATCTAACATTACTTCTATCCTCAATATTACTCAACCATATTCTACCATCTAACGCTGGAAACGTGGCCCAAGTGGTCTAGGGGATAAAGCCCAACTGGTGGTAAGCCCGGCGAGTGATCTCACCCCATAAAAACAATACAAGCGTTACTGAAACCTCAAATCTTTAAGCTTGCAGCCTTATTATATGTGGTTACTTTGAACAGATACTTCAATAATGCCTGAAGTTTTGCCTTAATTTATACTAATGATGGCTACTAGCGGGATCTAGAAACTCATGTATCAAACTATTCAAGATGTATTCACATGTCAATAGAAATTGATTGTCTCTCCTTTAAATGAAGACACAACACTCATGTATCTGAATTAACTTGTCCTGTATTCCAAGTCTTCATAGAGTTTTCCATCACTGATGAGGATCTGTAAATGAGAGAGATTTCATTCATCTTCTTTGCGACAAAATGCTTGGCGTTTATCGTGTTATGGTTTATATATATATGCTTCTACTTGTATTCTTTTGACCATATAATTAAAATATTTGTGTAGGGTGTATATTTATAAATTTGAAATGATAGCCGAATTGAGCCTTAGAATGCGTTAAGTAAAATCTTCGTCATTGTCTGCTTCTGCTGCTACTGTACTCACCGGGTATAAATTCCTCGATCCATAGTCTTGCTATGAAAACAATATTCACTCTTCAGATTTGCTTAATTTTTTCGTAAAACCAGTCATCTTATTTTATTCACTGTTATGTCTTAATCTTTTGTTTTTTTAAATAATATACTGATAATGACAGCGCTGATCACCAAATCACTGGATGCTTTCTTCAATCCTTACAAATTATGGTTGAATTATGTGGAAAACTGCATCTTAATGAAGCTCGAGATGCTTTCACGATAACTTTGTGTAGATCTGCACTACCGACATGTTTTGCCCGGTCTTTATTGGCATCCGATTCGAAAGGGGGTATGTTATATAACCAGTCATTCATCATATACATATATATATATATATATATCATTTTATCAAAATTCCATTATTGTCGATGTTTATTTTTTTGGTGGTATGTCCAGGTAAGTCATCATGCTGAAGAGGTTTATCAAAATACGAAGTTTCTATATCATAAGTTGCTTTTGAAAACTGCGTACAATTCTCCTCAGTAATATATTTGAATAAAGCGAGAACGAGAAATGTGTACCAGGATAATCTGAGCTCCTGTTTTCATTTTTATTATTCTCTCATCGATTCTTCTCAACTGACTGCATACAACCTGAACAATGTCAAAATTATAGATTAAATTAAAGATCTATCTGAAGACACCTTTTTACAATGATAATGAGTAATGGATTAGGACTGAGAGTAGTAACATTGGTCAGGGATGATGAAAGCTGTTGGGTAATTAAGAGTGAAAAGGATTGACTATATATGTAAAAGAATTGCATGACTAAGCTTCTAAACAAAAGGACAGAGTTCAACAAATATTTTGTGGGTAGGAATAAAGTTTAACTAGAAAGAGTATAATGAATAACAGGTTGCGCAACCATAGAAAAACAAGTTTTATAAAATAGAAAAAAAGGGGGAAAGGATGACTCATGCTTAGAAGAAAAAAATCAAAGTTTTTAAACAGGACAGAAAATGATAAAGTGAGATTTGTATGCTTTTTTATCACCAAGGCAGTGCAAGATTCACCACCACTGTCTCTTTCTGCATACATGGCTTTGGTTTAAGCCGTTTGATGGCGATTGCCACAGCAAAATGAAGCAGGTTGGGTTTCTTTCGTCTCTTGATTATTTTGAACGACTTCAGGTTGTCCACAGTATGGCCAGTGTCTAGTAGATGACGTTCAATCTCACTGTTTAATGCTTCGGGGTGCTTTAGTCTCAGTTTCTTTGGTATGTGTTCAGAGATGTAAACAATAACCCTTTTGCTCTATTCTTCCAATGTATGTGCTTTGGCACGTACATGTAAATTGGTGTAGACGCAGTTCGGAGTTTGTCCACTTTTGACTGTCTTAAACAACAGGTCGTTTGATAAACACATACAAGCTTGGCGGCTGGATATGTTCTTTTCAAGGCATCATTCAGTCTGCGTCTTATTCTACTAGCAGTATTGGCAAGCTGTAGAAAGGTGGGCTTTTTCACTGCTGTGTTGTACTTCACCTTCTCAAACACTACGTTTTTCATATTTGTCGATGAACTTCTGTGGGTGACCATTATCACGCAAACATTTTCCTTCTGTTTCCAAGCTTAATCATGCAATTCTTCACTCATAATTATTCAACAGCTTTCATCATTCCTCACTAATGTTACTACTGTCAGCTCCAATCGATTACTCATTATCAGTGAAGAAAGGTGTGTTCAGACAAATCTGTAATTTAATTTATAAGTTTGGTGTTGGTCAGGTTGTATGCAGCCAGTTGAGAAGAATCCACGATTATCCTGGTACACATTTGTCGTTCTCGCTTTATTCGAATTGCTTTTACACGCATACCGTAAAGTAAAACCTGTATATTTTGTGGAGTAAGCGTTTATTGTCATTTGTCTTAAACAATTTTATAGAAGTAGTCATCCTGCATATCACAGGATATTACACAATCATATCGGTGCTAATGTGTTTTTCTTTTTGCCACTCAATCTATCATAAAGATTGTAGAATGATCTTTTCCCATTAAATGACTGACTGACTGGTTTCAACATAGAACTTTGCACCGATGTACAGCAGTTCAAGTCGCCACACTCCCCCCTTGTAGCACACAAACCAAGAGAATAAAGTAAAAAGAAATGTAAAACAGAGACAGTAAACAGATGATATATGAGGCATAAAGAGTAGTAATATCGAAGAACAATAGAGTTTTATTGGAAATTATAAGCCACAAGGAGTGGATGCATCTGCGCCACTGCGAACGATTTTGAGTCATGTCACCGATTGTCTTCAGCCGGTGATTGGTGTTTACCATCCTGAGGACTCCAAACAATCAGGTAGTCTACACCTTCCTACGTGGCTGGCTGGTTTAAACTAACTGTTGTGGATTTCATTGACTGATGGAGCCGTGTTTTGGTTCTATCACCACTAGCTAGCTCTTTTCCAACCTCATCCATTCTATATCAGTCAGTCAACATTTCCCATCGAGGAAGGCGATGGATGGTTAGGTATACGTAACACATTTCCTAGCCATCTCAATCGATGTAACGTCGCAGCCACCTCGTCGATTGATTTCCTCTCCCGCCTACGTTGCACTCGACCACCTATGCCTTAACTCAATATTTCTCACCCTAGTATACCACAGAAGATCGAGCGCAGACACCTATGGTCAAAGACAATTGGCCTCTTCATGTCTTCGACATTTAATGGCCATGTCTCGCTCACAGCCATAAAGGAGGACGGAGCAAAGTGTTACTGAGCATTACACACGCCCTTTGAACGATAGCTGGATACCACGTCTAAGCTAAGTATATTACAATTCAACTATTGAGTTGAAATACAATTTTGTATCAATTGCAATTTACTCCAATCTCTGCAATATTGAGAAATCCAACCATTTAGTTCACTTCAGCAAGTGATTGCTAACGCCACATATATTGTTGGAATTGATTTTGGAGTGTTTTCATCTTTTTGTTTTCCTTCAGGTCAGTCTGTAATGTCTCAATTGTCTTCAGCTTCTGGTAGCGTAAATATTCACGAGGATATATTCGATCGTAGTCCAGTAGTTTTAATGGTATCTCAGGGTCCTGGTCATACAACTCATATAAGTCCTCCAACAAATCTACCTCCTAACTCTCAAAATTCATCGAACCAAACTGCATCCAGTGGACATGTACAAATAGGATCAACTCCATCTGGAAATACTGACTCGTTATCATCAAACGGGAATATACTGCTTACTGCTAAACATCTACAAGCTGCACATGCTGTTTTAGCCACAGCTAGCGCACATGGCGATGTACTCGAGTCATCATGGAGTATAATTTTAATCACAATGCAGGTAGGTTTACTTCGTTTTATGTATAAATCTGTGTATAATTTCATAGATTGTATCATCATTTGGTTTCAGTGATTATGTTGAGAATACACTCAAGTCTTAATATATTTGATCCAAATAAACTAAATATAAAAAACAGTTACTAGGGTGAATGACTTTCTGTCAAGTAAATAATGTGTACAAATTTCTGTGTGTGTGTGTGTGCATATTGATTGATCAATTGATTTACTTATAGTTCATGTGAGAGGTGCATGCTGACTTTTTTAATTTTTAATTTATCATTCTTCAAAACTCCTCTTTGGAAAGAGCCACATGCTTGTTTCGGGATCTTATTCTGTGAAACCTCGACTATGATCGTTACTTCACAGTAAATTGTCATAAGATAAAATATTGAAATAGAGTTTGACAAAAGTCTTAAATTCCATTCATCTGGCCTGGACACTTGTAATAGTACTGATAGGGAGTATTAACTGAATCTTAAAATGACTACTAAATCTTTAAATGAATTAATAAATATCATCTCGTAAATAATTCATCGTGCGTCGGTGGCACGGCTGTTAGGACGCTCGCCGACCATGCACATGGTCCGGAGTTCGATTCCCGGTCACCGACGCACTCCTTCACCTCTCTAAGCCAATAATAAAGCTGGTATAAAAAGGAAAGGTTGGGTATGAGGCTAGCGACCCCATCCTGTTAAAATAAACACTGCTACCGAAACTTCAAGCCTCTAGGTTGAAGCCCTATGTTCCACTGGGAACATGAAGGAATAAAAAAATAGTTCATCAATTTTATTTTTTTTCGACTTCCAACCAGTATTGGATTCGGGTTCGAATAGTAATATGCAAGAACAATAGAATTTTATTGGGTATTACAAATCCCAAGGAGTGGCTAGTTCTGCAACAACCATTGATAAAGATTTTGAGCCATATCACCAAATGTCTCCAGCCTACACTGGTTTTTACCATCCCGAGGACCCGAATTAGCCAGGCAGTCTACACCTCCTGATGTGACTGGCTGAAACCAGCTGTCGTAGATTTCATTAACTGATGCAGCTATGTTTTGGTTTGACCACCACTAGCCAGCTCTTTTCCAACCTGAACCATCCTCTGTCAGTCAGTTAAGGGAGGCAGCGGCTAGGCATGCAAGCGTAGCATACGTCCTAACCACCTCTCTCAATCGATGTAACTTCACAACCAACCTGTCGATTGATTTCCCCTCCCACCTAGCCAGCGCTCGACCATCGATGCCTAATTTCAATATTGCTCATTCTAGTATACCACTACCAACTAACAGACATTGCAAGATAGAACACAGACACCTATGATTAAAGACAGCTAGCCAGTCAGGCTTTTCATGGCTTCCACTTTGAATAGCCATGTCTCGCTGACAGCCATAAAAGAGGACAGAGCGAAGTGCTGTTGAGCAGTACACACGTCCTTTGGCCGATAGCCAGCCAATCCGATATCTTACGTTTACTAAGCCAGAGAGATGGCCTTAGTTTGCGCGGGCATATGCTAAACGAGCCTTCTGTATCCGTGCTGAGATTTCGTCAGAATTGCTAGGCAGCTTCCCAAGTTCTGCTTGTTAGTTTCACCGATTTTCATATAGGTAGTCAAGCAGTGTCACTAGATGTCATGCACCGCTGCCAATTTATAATTTAACATTCTACGTGCTTCGGTTAGTCACTTAAAAGCAGGTAGATGATTTGTTTCATTATGGATAGAATTTATTTTGATAAACTTTCACAGTGTTATACAGTAATATTTACTGATGACGTTTCGAGCACAATTTATTGCTAATAATCATATCAAGGTATGACATGTGAAACTTTTTGATGTGGTTGTGTTATCTGAGGTGGATAGTTAATTTCCGAAGCTTTCATTGCCCTGCTAGGCAACATCATCAGCGCATACTTCAATGTGATGAAGTCAGCTTTTAGATTTCTCCACGAGTTTATTAGTCATCTCTCCTGGTGACCTTGAATGTGACTCTGGTTGCTTTTGTGTGTGTTTTCCCACTTTCTAGTCTACTTGTGTTGGTATTGATTGTTTCCTTCAGCTGAAGTTTTACTTCTTGTGCGGGAGATTTTCCTCTCATAGTTCGGTAAATTTTGTCTATGCCAATGTGTCTACTAATTGACGATTCACTAAAATATTAGGCTTCTAAAAATCCTCTGGCATTCTCGGTGTTTCCTCTGTCTAATATTTGAACTCTGGTTGTCCCAGTCGAATTGATTTCCGTGGTTATCTGTATGCAGTGAGTGATCTGAGGGGGTGGATGTCATGTCTTTTGACGGCTAGTTTATGTTAATGGATACGAAGACGAAGGGGACGTCCACTTTGGCCAATGTAGTGTTTTTAGCAGTTGTTATAATTTATTTTGTAGATGATGTTGGCTTTATCTTTCGTTGTTGAGACTTTTGGTTGACATAGAACTGAGTGAAGTGATTTTGTTGGTTTGTGTGCGACATCAATTCCTAAAAGTTTGAAGAATCTTGCATTGATTTCCGAGATGTCCGTTATATATGGTAAAGCGATTTTTTGTTTGTGCTTTCCTTGGGGTCCTTTAATGTGGTAGATTGGCTTGCGAGTAGATGTGTTTTGATGAAGCTTCGTGGATATCCATTCTTTTAGAAGACGTCCATGAGATATCTTTCTTTAATTTTCTTTAAAGTGGGAGTGTTGTAATGAGTCTTGGCCCTCTTGAATAATGTTTGTATATAACTCTTTTTGTAATTTTTTTGGATTTTTGATGTCATAATTGAGTATTTGGTCTGTGTGAGTTGATTTTCTGTAAACTTGAGCTTCTAATTCCCCTGTGGTTCTTCACTTGACTAAGACATCCAAAAATGGGATTTCGCTCTCGGATTCCTCTTCTCTTGTGAATTTAATGTCGTTGAAGACGTTTATTAAGTTGAGACTGTGAGACTTTATCAAAATAAATTTTACCCATAATGGAATTGTACTCTGCCACAGTGCACAAGTTTTATTCTTATATATAGATGATTTCTTTCTTTACAGAAGATTTGACTATAGACACTTACTGAATTCTAACAACATTATAAGAGAGTAATATTTTATTTCTTTAAATGGTACAACTCTGAGGTTAAGGTAAATTGGATGTAAGCGTAACATTGTGAAAAATTACACACTGTTGAAAAGCAATTGTTTTCATGTGTTCAGTTTTTTCTTCAATTTACATCATTCTACTACTTACTAGTAGCATAGTTGTTTATTGTGAAATTTCTGTCGAGTTCCAAAGTTCATTTTATCCAGACAAAAAGACTGCATCGTGAAGAAATTTTCTTTAATGATCCAATTTTACATCCACAGCATTTCCTAACTTTAAGTTTAATTTCACTTATTAGTGGTATTTCATTTACCAACGTTTATGTCACTTAGTCAAAATAAAATCTTCATCCAAGTTGTAATATGTTTTGGTGTAACCTTGTTTGTATTTGGACAGTAAATAAGTGGAACCTAAATAGTTCTGAGTTCCATCGCTGGTGGGATCATGAATGCACACTGATGAAGAGCCCCCAAATAGAGCGAAACATCTCTCGTATGCTCCGTCATTGGTTGCCTTATAGGAAGTCTACATTGGAATTATAAACAAACAGCTAATAACAGCTAATAACCTCACGACAGACGACAAATAAAGCACCTGGTTAGAAACAAGTTGATATGTATTCAACACAATTAAGATATGCTGTTTTAATTTCAGTCCTAAGAAAAAGACGTGAACAGTGAAGAAAATTTTCACCTCGATGATTCATTTTCATAAGCTGCTGTACAATCGTAATTATATTTTATAAGGAATTCATAAGACAACCAATCAGATACTGGTAAACTTTGTCCTCGGAAAATGTGTTACATAATGTAAGGTGTAATCTAGAGGGGGTGACTAATTGGAAATTAGGAAAAGAGGGCAGGAGTTTGTATGATGTAATAAGTGTGAGATAATGACTAATCAATAAGCTCGTGTAAAATGGACAGGAACTAGTGGAAAGGCGATAGTTTTTTTATATAAAATCTGTATGAAAACGCAGTTATTAATAAAGAGTAGTAGTGTGATAATAAAATAAGGATGATGAGAACAATAATAATAGTAAATTTACATATTAAAGTAAAGCATAATTGTGGTGAGAATGTTGCTGTGACCCCGGTAGGGCCAGTGAATAAATGTAGTGCTTTTGAAAGGAGAGGTCTGGTTTCAGATCCCCTCGAATAGCCAATGACTCAGCTACGTACATATGGTGTATTCAAAGTCCTTTCGTACGACACTGAGGGATTCTGTGTAGCACTTTGAAGCATTAAAGTAGGGGCGCTGGATGTCCATAGCGTTGACAAGGTGCTCGAGGATGGTATGAAGCTGCTAGTTATTCTTCTTTTCTCCTCTAGCTAGCTACTCAGTTTGGACAGTGTTCCAGAATACGTTTATGGAGTTGACGTTGCGTACGGTCGACATACTTGGCTCCACACGAACAAGTAAGTAAACTGATAAATACACATTGAGGTGGCCAAAAGCGGTATCTTATCGTTCAGCGTTAGGCTGACTGGATCGACCGTCTGCTGGCGTATGTCTTCTTCAAACACTTAGAATGGTAGTTTCTAAGAATTTCGGCTTTGATGTAACTCCTTTCAATCCCTTACAGTAAATCATGTTTTCTGTGCTTTTCCAATTATGATCTCTTTTGCATATGATTCAGCCATTCAGTCGGCAGGAGTGACTTTGAGTTTGAAACTATTGCATCATTTAGCCTTATATTTCCTTTCCATTAGAATATCTCTTTAGGGTTTGTTTTCATATTATGAAGTGCTATTTTTATCACAAATGCTCTTGTTTTTGCTCACTCTTATATAATTCATGAAATTATTTTCATCATCACGGTCATTTCGATTAGTTGTAATACTTTTAATATCCCGTTTTGCTTTTTTCATCTTCTTTGTAATTATTATTCGTGTAGAAAGCGTAGAAAATCTTATGTATATATCTTTATATGCGTTTTCATCTATTTTTATCAATGTCCTCCTTATCATCTATGAGTGCTCATTTTTTTCATTTATTTACAGTTTTTTCTATCTTCTTATCGTATCGAATGTGTAATTATTGCTAAAGACTGATCAGTTGAGTGGAAAACTGATTTTAATGCATGTTTCTCTTTTTCGAAGGGAAAAGGCAAAGTGACGGGTGTCTTCGATTAAGGCTAATTTATGAATATTATTATTATTATATATTCCTTTGGATTTGGAAATGGAGATGGGTAGATCGAGAGTACGTCTAGGCGGCCGTTGAATGATATCGCGTGCAATGCAGGCCATTGCTCGAATGGAATCCTCAATGGGAGGTGACGAGTGTGTGTCGTCACTTCGAAGTTGACATGGAGGAGATCGTGTGTTGGGGAGAAGGAGGAGGAGATGAGAGATTATGGGCAGTCGTGGACCCATCTGAAGCGGAGAGCAGAAAATAGAACAAATAATATTAATGATAGCATATCTGCGCTTCAGTCAGTTCTCCCTACTGTCTTTTCAAGCTGGTAACACTATTGCTTGCTCATAGGCTTTCATTTTCTGCTTAAACAAATCTCCTGCATCTAACCCTCGAACCCACTTCGAACTCGCATTGCTTTCTATTCGGGTTTTGTTCGTCTTATCTTTATGCCTAATTTTTCTCCTAACGAAAGGAGACATCGGTTGACTACTGACCTTCTGAATGCTCTCATCATCTTTCACCATGTCATTGCGCTTCTCTTTTATTGCAGCGAAGAATTAGTTTATTTCTTATAATTCTCTTGTGTGTTTTGATTTTAACTGTAGCGATTAGATTGATTTTCTTGGGTAGGCTCGCTACCCCTCACCACACACACACACCCCTCCGGACCTCTTTTCTCGGACTTATTTCTAACATTTGAAGATTTAAAAAAAGAAAACATTCAGTTATGTGTAAATATCCTTTGAAATTTGTAAACAAACAGATCGCTCCGGAGTTAGATTGGTTTAACTAAAGTGGGTACATCATTTCAGGTAGCTAGACTTTAAAATAACGTGTTAAGTTTAGGAAATTGATAGTAATCGGATAATACTGATTGTACAAGTTGAGTGTTTTAGAAAATACTGGGATTATCACTGGAATTTTCACTTCAACCCTGGCAAAAATGATTAAAGATAGACTCTAATAACTCTATATTAGATAAGTTTTTTTAAATATCATACAGCGATGATGATGATGCAGTATTAACAACTGTATGACAAGATTTCGAGTATCGTTTATTACCATCCATAATCATAATGAAATCAACCAAATAAAGGAAATATTCCAAGTGGATAACACACTACCCACCAGAATTTATTCAGAAATATATGAAGAACTATAAAAAAAGGTAAGATTAGCAATAAAAGTGATGAAAATAGCGAAAGTAATGTAGAATTCAAAGCCTCTGTAATACTGCTGTATGAAGAATGAACGTCAGAAGCCTTACTTAGGATTCTCAATGACGCTGGAATTAGGGTGGCACATTTAAACCAACTAACCAACTCTCTCAGAGATAAACTTTGTCGGCTTATGGACCCAATAAATTAAATTAAGAAATATAATATAATTCACGAAATATCATGTAATGCTGTACAGTGAGGACAATTACATAGGTCATCAAACTATTAGATTAGGGTCAACTAGATTACTGGAACATAAAAATTTAGCTAGACCTAGACTGATGATTGACCCTCCTAAGTTAAATAACCTAGAAAAAAACGGAACTCAGCCATTGCATTCAATGCACTCACTTGCATGTAATCACACAATAGGTTGAGTGGGACAGGGTGAGAGTATTAAAAATTAATAATAGTTAGGTGGAGAGAGAGAGAGACAGAGAGGTGAATGACTGAATCTTTGTTTATCAATCCAACACCTTACACGTGCAGACAATTGGAATGACGCAACGCTTATCCCGGAGATGTAGAAAGTGGCAACAAACAACAAAGGGAATTTGAAGAGAGAGACGGAATAGAGAATATATATATATATATATATATATAAGACAAATTGTGAAACAGTGTAATTCAAATTGATATGATTATGAGTGGCAATAATACATTATGCTCGAAACCTTGTCATCCAGTTGTTAATACTGCATCATCATCACTGTGTGTGATATTGAAAATAAACTTATCTAAGATGGAATTACATTCTACCACCACAGTGCCCACGTTCTACGTTTACATTAAATAATTCCCATTGTAACATTAAGAACATAGTATTCAGCTAAGAGACTCTTTTCAACAACGAATTTACTATCAAGATGTACAATCGTACATATACATATATATATGTGGTTTTTTTAAGAAATTATATCCTGTGAGGGAATTGAATCGAAGGTGTGAATTCATGAAATAATAATAATAATAATATGAAGTGCAATTAAAATATCTGTGATTATAATCATAGTTAAATGTCAAGTGGCAAAGTAATTAATCACATATATAGAATAATACATAATGTGTATAGATGTTGCAAAGGGGTGCATAATTATAGGATTATTAGGTGAATATGAAATGTTACATAACATGGTGTGAAATTTGATAAGATAGAATTCAATATTGTAAAAACAAAAAATAATAATTTTGGATTTAGAATGACAAGTGGGAACAATTCAGAGTGAGAATAGTAATAATAATAATGATAATAATCGTCGTAATAAGGGAAGAGTACATAGAATAACTAAATAAACAAAATAAATAAATGTCTATCCATCTACGGCCAAGGTAAAAGTAGGGATTGTACATACTTCTTTTGTACACAAAGGTCTGGTTTAAAGTCATGAATGGCCAAGGCCTCAGCTGTCTTTAGAAGTCTATAACGAAGAAAACGCGGAAAGTTAGCATGGATTCTATATATTATCTTGAAATCATGGTCAGGGTTGACAGAGTGGCAGAAGTCGATTAGGTGTTCCAGAATAGAGCTTATGTATTACTCTATATATGTGATTAATTACTTTGCCACTTGACATTTAACTATGATTATAATCACAAATATTTTAGTTACATTTCATACGATTATTATTTCATGTATTCACATCTTTGACCTAATTCCCTCACAGGATATAATTTCTTAAAAAATCCACATATATATATATATGTATATGTACGATTGTACATCTTGATAGTAAATTCGTTGTTGAAAAGAGTCTCCTCACTGAATATTGTGTTCTTAAATTTACATTAAAGACTCTAATCATCTTTTGCAGATAGCATTTATCATGAAAAGAAACTTTGTCTTTCTAAGTACCTGCTGTTTTGATTTCTTTATAGCAAAAATATTCATTCAGACATCTATAAAACACAAAATAACTGAGCAAAGAATATCCTTTTCGATAAATTCCTCTTCTGGCTTTACAATAATATATATATGGCTATATACATAGAGTATTCTAGAATGGTAGTCAATAACAATATTGGTGTTTTTTAAATAATATTGATTTGTCAAGTAAATCAATGGGATTACAGTTCATTAAAGATGCTTCAATTATTATAATAATAGTAATAATAATAATAAAGATATAGTAGCAAATAGAATATCAACTAAAATTAGAAAAATTCCACAAGAATTCAGGATCATTCAAACCTAGATGGTCAAGGTAAGGGCAATGTCTGAACTAGCTTCTTTTGGATGCACAAATTAGGCTTCTTAATGTGGATCCCAACAGCCTCAGCAATTACTAAATATTGATTTAGTAATCGAACTCTTAAAGCGAAATTGAGATTTGTTGGAATGCGGTAAATGACCCTAAAAGCATGGTTAACATCAATCTTGTGTTCTGTATCCACGAGATGAGATAGAATAGCGCTGCGAATAGATTTTGTTTGTCCTTTACTTAACCACACAGGGTGATGTTCGGAAATTCGACGAGAAACACGCCTAATTGCACGACCTTTGCAAGTAACTGGCTCCACAGGAGCAGTTAAATTGGTAGATACACATGGAAGAGGCGAAATTAGGCAGTTTATCTTTTACTCCCGAATGCAAAAGAGGAGTGGTTTAGAAGACACAGCGTAATTTGGTAGCAGGGAATGCTCTTTGTACCGCATTTCTAAGGCGACGTGTTAGTATCTCACTGATGTTGTCCCCAAGGGACTGCATTTGTAAGAATAAGACCTTTTTCGGGACTGTTGGTACTCTGGCCTGCCCTGACTCTCGATTCATATTCTTGTGGATGAAGTTTTCCGAGTAACTGTTCTCACTCAGCAACTGTGTAATGATATTAACCTTTTCATTAATACATTCATCAGAGAAGATTGCTCTTGCTCTGTGGCGGACCAAGCACTTTATCAGATTGCGTTTGTATTTCAAGGGCACGAAGCTGAAAAATTGAGTATGTTAATCAGTTGATTTAGGTTTTCTATATACACTTCTTCTTATTGTGCCATCCTCTTTTCTGGTCATAAGGATATTATTTACAAAACACTAATATTGTTATCGACTGCTATTCTAGAATATTTTGTGTATAAACATATATATGTATAATTATATATATAACTTTAGAACTAGAAGAGGAAATTATCGAAAAGGATATTCTTTGCTCAATTATTTTTTGCTTTGATTTCTGTAGATATTATCAACATAAAAGAATAGAAACACGATAGCGAAAACGTTTTTTATTTAGGGTCTCGAGATAAAATGATTGTGTGTGTGTGCGTGTGTGTTAAAGTGAGACTTGTTTTTCCTAACCAAATTACATCTCTCTCTCTCTCTTTCTTTCCGTTGTAATCACAAATAGCATTTAGTTTGGATGTTGAGCTTGAAAATTGAACCGTCAGCCAAGTTATTTTTTAAAGCAGTCCATGACTCGGGGACAACTGGTAGTACACCATCAGAAAGTGTTGTTAATTTAACAAATACAATCAATGAGAAGAATACACCACCAACAACAACAACTAGCACTGCTGGTGGTGGACATGGACAACAGACTTCAGTGTCAACTCATGCATCAATTTCATCTGAATTAACCTTGTTATCATCAATGTTGACACAAATTTTTATTCAATCAAGGTAAGTTAGTATATATTTATGTATGACTGTGTATGAGAAATAAGTCAGTCCTGCTGCTGTTGTACAGTCTGTTACATATAGCTCACAGACACAATTCCAAGATGTATGCTTTCCTGTTGATGTCAATTCTGTTAACATCATCGTCTCATTGCTATCTGGCCATCATTCACAAAACGGTAACAAGACAGATAACCAGTGTGGCTAGGAAGCTCCCGACTAACCTGAACATTACCTTAAACACGAAAGAACCAGGCAGGCTTTAGACCAGGAAGAGGGTGTATTGATCATATTTTTCCCCCTTCAACAGATTCTAGAACATAGGCATTCCTACCGGCGTCCAACAATCATTATATTTCTTAACCTAAAGGCAGCATTCGATTCTGTCGACCGAGAGGTACTCTGGCGATGCTTGGCTGTAAAGGGAATGCCGAGAAAATACATTGCACTGATCAAAGCACTCTACTCGAACTCATGCAGCCAGGTGAGCGCTTACGCCAAGTTGTCATCCGAAGTGGTGACGACTAGTGGTGTCCGTCAGGGATGCCCATTATCCCCATTTCTACTCAGTTTCATCATAGATGTACTAATGGACTTAACCCTAGGTGACTTCGGTGACTCAGAGATTGACTTGTTACTACCAGGGAATAATCTAGTTGATTTAGAATATGCAGACGATATAGTCCTCTTCTAGGCGAGGAGGCTGACAAAATGCAGAGTCTACTGAACACCTTGAGCTGCAATCTACGAATGTTTGGCATGCGATTCGACCCTGTAAAATGTAAGGTGATGTTACAGAACTGGACTACACCGACTCTTAGTTTAGAAATAAGGAGTGAAGTGGTAAAGCACGTCGACTGCTTCACTTGGGAATTACCATCAGGCCCAACGGGTTGATCTCTGACGAAATCTCAGCACGAATACAGAGGGCTAGTTTTGCATATGCCAGTTTACACCGTCTCTGGCGTAGACGTGATATCCGACTATCGACCAAAGGGCGTGTGTACTGCTCATCAGTCCTCTGCGTACTCCTTTATGGCTGTGAGACCTGGCTACTGAGAATGGAAGACATGAAAAGATTATCTGTCTTTGATCATAGGTACCTGCGTTCTATCTCCCGTATCAGGTGGTATAGTACGGTGAGCAATGTTGAGGTTACGCATCGGTGATCGAGTGCTACGTAGGTGGGAGGGGAAATCAATCGACGAGGCTGTGCAACTACATCGACTGAGATGGTTAGGACATGTGTTACGTACGCCTAGTCATCGTCTTCCTCGACGGGTAATGTTAGCTGACATAGGATCAGTCTGGGAAAGAGCTAGCGGTGGTCAAACCAAAACATGAATCCATCAGTCCGTGAAATCCACAACAGTTAGTTTAAGCTAGCCACACAGGGAGGTGTAGACTTCCTAGTTGAAGCCCTCGGGACGGTGAAAACCAATGGTTGGAAACAATCGGTGATAGGGCTCAAAATCGTCGTTGTCAATGGCTGGCGCAGACGCATCCACTCCTTGTGACTTCTGATTTCTGATGAAACTGTTTTGTTCTTCGTTATTACTATACCTTTTTCTCACACCTCTGTTTACTGTCTATACTACGCATTTCTCCTACTTTCTTCTCTTGCTATGTGTGCTACATGGAGAGAGTGTGGCGACTTGAACTGTCTCACATCGGTGCAAAGTTCTATGTCGAGAACAAACAGACAGACATTACCTTCACGTTGTCCAAACCGCCACATGCTACATAATTACCTGAAGGTGAGTATGCGCATGTCATGACCCAGCTGCTTCTCAAAAGAATAGCATGAACCTTGTAGGTATATCCGTCCCATACAATTTACTTTCGATCTTGCAAAGCTGATACTAGATTACGCGAATCTGAACACCAATGCATAGCATACATTTTTGCCAAGTGGCCCCGCAAAGTCCTCCTGCTTCGCAGTTGAGTACGATTAATATCCTCCACATTCGCAGTTGCTTGTTGTAAAGTAATATCAGCAGCAACTCTTCGTGCTTCTCTTATTTGACTCTTAAGTTGCTCCGTTTCTTGACGCAGCTGATTTAGCTCGCCCATATTGCGTTATGATGGGAATATTAATGTCAAAATGGAAGATATACTACACTACACATCGATCTTGACCAACATTGCAGGTGTTTAAGAAAATGGTGAGACCTTCGATAGAAAATATATTAATGTGTGTGTGGATGGGGAGGGGGAACTTTCCTAATTTCATGCATTTATTCCATTTTATGAATTTGAATAAAGCAAGAACAACAGTGCTGGTTTGTGCAGAATACAAGGTGGTACCATCCTTTTGTTTATTTCGTTGGCTTCCCATCAGCCGCCTGCTTACAGTCTAAATAAATTATGATTAAGTTCATTTACAGAGAAGTGTTAACATACTTGCAAATTTTACATGATGTCAGTCAACAGGATGTTTTGAACTTGGTGAACAGTGCTCAGAAAATTGCGCTTATATAGTTTTCGCACAGACAGTTCAAGTTTAAACAAAGTAAATGTATGCATGCATACAATGGTAAATGAGTTACGTAATGAAGACGAGAGTTGTGTAAGATGATGAGTAACTAATACACTAGGTGACAATATACTGAGTTCAACTCAAATCATAGAAACACGAGACAAGCAAAATTACAATATATCAAAGTCGGTGTGGTGTGGGATTAAAGCCGAACATTACGTAATCAGATGAGAGGGAAAGGCAGTGAAGATATCCCGTTACCAGGATGGGGGCAAGAAAAGACTGATGCTAACTGCTTCTCTCTGAATACACACACATGAATTCGGTTTCTGGCGTTTGATAGAGATTGCTTCTGCAAACTTGAGGAGGATTAAACTTTTTTGTCTATTGATAATTTTAAAGGATTTCACGCTGCCCACCTCATGTCCCGTATCAAGGAGATACCTGTTAATGGCATATTGCAAGTAGGGGATGGTTCCCCTTCTGGAGACGTAGGCTTTTCGGTACATGTTCAGAAGATCGTAGGTTTGCATGCCTGCTTAATATTTGTTCTCTCAACGTAACTGCTTCTGCAGATACACGTAAATTTGTATACACATGAGAAGGGTATCTGTCGACTTTTGACTTCACCAAGGAGCATGTTGTCTGATAGACGGGAACCATCTTAACCAGCTGCAAGATAGGCTCTGGCGAGTGACTTACTCACTCTTCTCTCGACTATTGCTGGAAAATTTATTTAGGCTGTAAGCAAGCAGCTGATGCGAAGCCAATGAAATAAGCAATGATGGTACCATATTATTCTGCAAAAACTTTCCTAATTTTTATTACTATTATTATTTCGTTACTAGGTAATATTGACACAAAATATATATTCATCTAATTGATTTTGTATAATAATTCTTTAACTGAACATTAATTGACTTTTTATGAAATTATCCAATAATGCAATATGCATTTTCAATCCTTTTGCTCTTATCTCATCACTGATGGATTTTCAATGCCGAAATAGTCATTTGAGTGTGAACGCTTTACACAGTCTCATCTCAGCCCTTTGCCGTTTATCATCGGATACACTAGAAGCAGTGAAAAATAACCGAGTAAGTTTCAGTTTGCATGTTTTTTTTCTTCTGTTTCAGTTTATACTACTATTTTACGGGTACTGTTTCTTCATCCTCATCTGTGTATTGGGGTCAAGTTAAACATTAAGCACCACTAACTACCAATCAGCGATTAACCTCAAATAGTCCAATGCGGTTCATGCACGTGAGTTCAAGGTTGTATTGCGCTTGATTCGTATCAAATGCCTGCTGTAACGAAGTTACGCTCGCAGTATTACCTGGATTCAGCATTGCTTAGCAAGGAGAGGATTTGTTCATTTAGAGGTAGCATGAATTTAAAAAGCTTTATCAGGTCGATTGATGGATATGTCCATCGTTATGCAATTTACTTGAGACTAGTTAGTATTAGGGAAGGTAAGCTGATAATTTTAATATTTCGTAGCAACATATTTTGCTAGATCGCATCGCTCCCTAACCCAGATTTTGTGTATTTGTAATTACTGGGTTTTAAAACAGGCTGTGAGAGGCACAGCTGCTGAAGCCGAAAATAGCCTCGTGTCAATAGTTCAGTGGTACTAGCACTGCAGAGACATCACCTCATGGAAAATGGAGAGAATTACTACGTTGATAGGCGGAGAAGGTGTCATAGTACACTCGGACGAAACTGTCTTATTGAAGAAAAACTCCTACTGTGGTCGTGAGCCAGCCAACAATGTTTAGGTGATCGGTTTATATGACACCTCCCTGCAGAAACGATTCGTGGAGAGAATACCAGACAGAAAGTCTACTCCCTTAGTACCTATTGTCACTCGACTGGTGAAACAGGGATCTGATGAATGGAAAGGTTATAACTCACTGTCATCCCTTGAATGTATTCATCACAGAGTGAAGCATTCTAGTGATTTTGTGGATCCAATTACAGTGACACACATGAATTCTATAGAAGGATTTCGGGGAAGATTAACAAATAGGATTAGGGCTATATATAGAGACCTCAAAAAGATGTCATTTTTAGTCATTTGGATGAATATATGTACAGAATATGTGGGGTGTAACTTTTCTATTGACACTCGTGTGCTAAACTGGAAGATGTTTCTGTCACATGTTAGAGAAACATACCCCACGTAACAGTTTTATGAAGTTCTTATGCTTTTTTTCCATAAATATACTTTTCTATAGTTTGGTTTGTAAGGGTTAGTTATGTTTTTACGAGTTGATTGATATCAGTTAGAGAACCATTGAAAACCAGGGAGTACTTACCTTGTAACCGGAAGGTCCTGGGTTCGAATCCCAGTGTGTGCGTACTGCCTATGAGGATTCCCAAACTAGAATGAAACAGCTGTCCAGTACTCCAGTGCTGGTTTTCAATGGTTCTCTAACTGATATCAATCCGTGATCAACCCATAAATATACATTTTCCATGATCAAAATTCCCTCTTTCGTGTGATTGGTTCGTTGAAGGCCGTTCGCTGATTGGTAGTTAGTTTTGCTTAATGTTTAACTTTGCCAAGATTTTCATTTCTTTATAATAAGAAAACTTTGTTAAATCTTACTTAAGCAGTATTTTTTTCCATGGATTAAATTCACTCTTAATTTTTGCATAATCCATTATTATATGGCAGGAAATTAGAGAGAGAGAGAGAAGCAATTCTCTTTCATAATAATAATAACTTTTTAATGCGTAGGACATTTTCCCTTGTTTTCAGTTTCTAGTTTAGGTTACTGTCGTTATATATATATATATATATATATATATATATATATATATATATATGCAGATGAACACATGAGAATTTAAGCAATTAAGTATTTTTACTTCAAATCACTGAATAATTCATCATTGGATCATAAGAATTATTAAAAAGACGGTTACAGAGATGAAAACGAAGAAGAAGGGGAAATTTTCTTTTCAAAAAATTCTTCAACAAAACAGCTGTACATTCGTGTATTATTTATAAGTAGGGTGGTGGTGCGGGTGGTGTGATACAGACAATGTTTGCCAACGGTATGTTAAATTTCACATATTCCCTACAGTTCAATTAGGCATTAGCAACGACAGAATATGATATATCTGCTTGAACATTCTATTTGATGTTAGAGTCGGAATGTTTTTATTCACACAGTTCACTACTGCACTGGCACCAGAATACTATGTATCTGTTTGAACCTTCTATTTCTTGTCATTTAATCTAAAACCGAAATCGCTATCTCAGTGATTGGTTAAACTGCATAGATATGTAAATAGCGGTTTGATCAGTTGAAACTATACGTTTGCTTCCGTGTCTTGCCTTGTGTTGTTACAGTAGTGTGTGAGAAAGTTCCAGAATTATTTCCATTTAAGTGTCAAATTAATAAAATTACAAAGTGTAATAAAGACATAATAAGATCATTATTACGGAAAAACTTGACTGTTTGTACAAATTACGGATTAAGGACGTAGTAATAGCAAAATAGGCAGGAAGTTCAAATATATATATATATATATATATATATATATATATATAATATGCATATACCAGTTCACTTGCTCGTGTGGAGCAGAGTACACTGGCCCTACCATGCGTCTGCTTGTAAAATGAGCTCGGGAACACTCTCCAAGTTGGTTAGCAAAAGGAGAATGCAAGGGTGGATGCAGTTCGGTACCAGAACATCTGCTGGTGAATTCACGCAATCCAGCTCCATTTGAAAAGTCCTTCAAAGTTGTTTAGAGAAGATCCGATCAAGCCTATCAAAAGGAGTGAAGTCAAGGCATTTAGGAATAGCTGAGGCACTGGCGATCCAAAAGCTCAAGCCCACACTATGTGTTCAAAAGAAATACGTCTAACCGTTTTGTGCCTACTGTGGCCATTATAAAAAGTCAGTCCCACTAATAATAATTATCCTGTTACCTTTCTTATCCAAGCTTCCAGTTTTATTGTGTTATTTTTACTTTTTCAATTACTAGATTTGGTTGTATTTTTATATCCGAACTTCCTGTCTGTTTTGTTATTTATACGTCCTTAATCTGTAATCTGTACAGACAGTCAAGTTTTTCAGTAATTATGATCTAACGGATGTCAGCTCAAGTTGAAATCCTCCATTCACTCAAACAAAATTCCTACAAAACCACTACTTAAAAATTATGATCTTCTTACGTCTTTATTACACTTTGTAATTTTATTCATTTGACCTTTGACCGGAAATAATTCTGGAACTTACTCACACACTTACTATAAATACACGAATGTAAAGCCTAGTTGATGACTTCGTCGAAAAATTTTTTTCCTCTACAACCATCTTTTTAATAATTAAGTATTTGTGGAAACCTAGTAAATAAGTGGACACGTTTGTGCTACTATGAATGACTTCGAAAAAAAACTATTTAATTTTTGCCTTTACCAAGATTCCACGGTGTTTGGGCAGCAGTGAAGTAATAACCGCCGACACACTCCCGAAAGCACACGTCTCATATTTCTATGTATCATCTGTCTTTTGAATCTCACTTTTCTCTTGCTTTGTGTCCTACAAGCAGGGAAAGTGTGGCAATTCGAACTGGTGTACATCTGTGCAAAATTCAACGTTGAAACCAGACAGTCAGTCAGTTAGTCAGTCACTCCAGGATTCCACACACATGAAGTGTATACAGTCAATAGATTGTGCTCGAAACTTGGTCATCAGTTAATATTACTGTACAACGCCACTGTGTGATTTATCAAAATAAAATCTTATCTATAGTGGAGTTATACTCTTCCAAGGGGCCCAAGTTTTATACTTATATACAGTCAAACACTATTGGTCAGTGTTATATTTTAGTCTGGAAGTCTCTACTTCCCTTCTATAATACAATCTTGCTCCAATAGGCAAGTAGTTATTGAAGAAAGCATTAATTCTTCATGTTTAACACAACAACTCAGACAACTCAGTAATAGAGATGACTATTAAACATCCTGTGAATGGATTGACTTTTTTTAAAATTTATCTAAAGCTCTGCGTCTGATTTCAATAGTTTTTTTTATCCGTGTGGTTTCACCTCATGTGACTACTATAAGTTATTTAGAATTTGAACAATACACTCAAAATAATCTAGCTTCCTTTTTGTCTGATTACTGTTGCTGTTATTATCAATTTAATGGAGGGAGACATACTAACTATTTCAATTGTCAATCAACGTGTAGACAGTTATTGAAAATTCATGTGATTCTTTACTCTTGTCGATGTCTTTTTTTGTTGTTTTTTTCTTTTGTTACGCTGAGTTTTACACTGTTTAGCACTAAATATCAGCTAGTCGAGTTTTCCTAATTTCGCATCCTATCACCCAGTTAAATTCGTTGCATTTGGTTCCTATAAGTGAGATTGTGACACCGAACTGACCATTGAAGTTGACATACATATTATCCGATAATCAAATCAAATGCATCGAAAAAGTTCATTATTTCGAAAAAATGTCTATGTATGAAAAGTCTATTTTATTCCCTCTACCGACACAAGGTATTTGACTGCTCATAGACCTAGGTTTCGTTCGTGTTGATTGGCACTCACTAGTCAGCAAGGCCGGCGTATCTGCAACCTTGAATGAAGAAATCCATATCCCTCCTCCTGAGATTCGAACCTGCTTCACCACCCAGTGCTGCCTGTAGTCGGTCAGAGACATCACCACTGAGTAGCTATTCGGGCTGGCGATTGACCGACTTCCTGTAGGACTGACTGTATTGGATACTTCGATCGGATACTAGTAAGTAAGTTAAAGTGGTAATCTGCACCAATTGAGATGTTTTACATATATAATAAGGTGATCCAAAATCTCGGGAACACAGTAAAAAGACAGGTGACACAATAATATATTTCAGATTATCGCTAAACAATTAGCTATTCAGTATCATAAAGGTAGATCGAAAATCTATATTAATTAGTATATGACATTTAGGGTTTATATGTGGACATTTAAAATCAACTTTTTTATTTTTGCTTATTTTTATTTTTTATATTTCTTCATGTTCCCAGTGGAGCATAAGGCTTCAAGCTAGAGACTTGAAGTTTCTGTGGCAGTGTTTATTTTTACAGGATAGGGTTGCTAGCCTCATGCCCAACCTTTCTTCTTTACCAGTCTTTCTACTGGCTTAGTGAGGTAAAGGAGTGCGTCGGTGGCCGAGGATCGAACCCTGGACCATGTTCATAGTTGGCGAGCGTCCTGACCGCTGTGCCACCGACCCGTTAATTTAAAATCAGTTAATAGAATTAATTGGTTTATATTTACGGTACAGTGATTATTGAACGAAGAAGATTCTTTTCGATAACCTGCTCTCCTCCAGGTTCTACAGTTATACACATTCATAATAATCAAAAAATTAGGCCTATTAACAACATTAATGTGGTTTAAGCGACATTGAATCAATAATAATAATAATAATATGAATGGACTACAGTTCAACTGCATCAACATAACAATACACTGAATATCAGACAGACAAATTAGGAAAAGTAATAGTAATACAGAATTCATGAATTTGTAGTCTCCACTTAGACCAGCCGGGGTAGTAGTAGTGGCTAGCTGGCTGAACTTGCTTCTTCTGCAGACAGAGTACTGGTTCTTTGAGGCGAATCACGATAGCCTCTACTGTTTGTAGTATGTGGTACCTGGGTGTTTTTGGTAGTTTGGTTAGTACGCCGTAGATGATGCAGAAGGATTCTTCTATGTTGGTTTTACGGCCAGTTTGGACGAGGTGATCTAATAAACATTTTCATAGCTTCGTTCCTCTCCAGTACAAAAGAAATCTAGTAAGGACCCTCAGCTACAGGGTTAGAGCTATATGCTCGGAAGAGGTAACTGAAGATGAACTAAAGATTTTATATGATAGCTTGATTGAAAATACCTATCCACACAAATTCATCAGGAAGCATATAACTAAGAAACTTGGAAAGGACTATTCACTCACTATCCGTAAACGAGAAGCCTTTATACATACGATCGCAATTCAAGGGAGGTAAACATAGAGAAATAATTACGGAGTTAGGAAAATCAATCCAAAGGACTTGTAATGCTGGTAAACCAAAAGTCTCATTGTCTACACGACCGGTGGTGATTCCCCGATTGAAAGATGAAGTACGTAGACTAGACTAGCCACTTCTAATTATTCCATATTAGTTTGTTTATTAGGTATATCACACAGTGAAACAGTATTATTTACTGGATGACATTTCGAACAAAATTTATTGTTCATAATCATATCAATTGTGATCACACGACTTTGACACTTGAGTTTTATAGTTTTCTTTGTTCTCTCCTATTTGTCTTATGGGTAGTAGAATTTTCCAAATATCATATCAAATAGCATATTTGGAAAATTCTACTACCCATAAGACAAATAGGAGAGAACAAAGAAAACTATAAAACTCAAGTGTCAAAGTCGTGTGATCACAATTGATATGATTATGAACAATAAATTTTGTTCGAAACGTCATCCAGTAAATAATACTGTTTCACTGTGTGATATACCTAATAAACAAACTAATATGGAATTACTTACTACCACAGTGCCCAAGTTTTACACATATATTAACACTTCTAATTATATCTACTAACTCACAACTGCGCTGATGATGGAGCGAGTTATATTAGTCGTTCATATGGGAACTTGATTTCTCGTGCTCACTCCGCAACACATGGTCCAAATGACCACGAAGCCAGCATGGAAGAGTCCTTCTCCATCATCAATCTGCCACCAAATTTATTGTCAAAAATTTCTAGTTACCGCATACTCCAAACAGCATTGGCTATTACGATTCGCCTTAAACAACCGGTGCTCTGTCTGCAGAATAAGCAAATCCAGCCAGCCACTACTACTGCTACCCCGACTGGTCTTCAATGGAGACTATAAATTCATGAATTTGTATTATTGTTTTTCCTAATTTATCTGTCTGATATTCAGTGTATCGTTATGTTGATGCAGTTGAACTGTAATCCATTCATGTTATTATTATTATTATTATTGATTCGATGTTATTTCAACCACATTGATGTTATTAATATCCCTAATTCTTTGATTTTTATGAATGTGTATAACTGTAGAACCTGATGAAAAGCAGGTTATTCTGTGTTCAGTAGCCATTCTTTTGAAAACCTAATTGTAAGTAACATGCTCCCATATCTTATTGACAGTACGATAATCACCGGTGTCTTCAAATTGTAAATCCTTATAACCATTTATTGTTTACAAAATACTATGGGCAGGTGAGATGTATTAAAGTCTGCATACACATAAATGAATACTGGGGTATATGTGCTGCTGAATGAAACTGTCTAAGCAATTCAGCTTGAAGAACGTAAGAACTTCATACATTGAGGAAGAAGTTAGCACAATTAATTAAAGATAAAATATACCAACAATATATCAACATTTCATACAGCGAGTTCTCTTTATTAGTTTGAATAAAGAAAGAACGAACATATTTGCAGATAGGATAATACGAGCTCGTTTTATTTCGTGGATTGTTCCTACTCAACTGCTTAGATCCTAGATAAAATGAAATTATAAGTTACCAAATGGTGTCTGAACATACTTCTTTTTACAATGACTTCAAGTTATAGATAGAGAGTATAAGCATAAGCAACCTAATTTCCAAGATGATGTAAGTAGACGAATTGCTCAATTTTTTTAATTAGTAACTACTTACGTAGTAATTAGACAAGAAGGTGGGGTGGAGTTCAGATCCCTCCCGGAAACAAGGATCGACTAGAGACAGAATTCAAAATAGAACAACAGAGTCACTTGATACATGCTATGGTGGAGAGTTCAGGAGGGTACTGGTGGTGGTGAATAGTGAAGTAAAATGATAAAATAGATAAAATAATTTAATTGAGGAGATTTGGAACCTAAATAGTGAGTTCAACTCAGTTAGTAAGTGAAATTCAAAATCATGATTGAGTGGAATGTTGCGTATGCAACAGAACAAAACACAAAATCACACGAACAAAACAATAACCGTTGTCAGTGTAGTGAGAGGTAAGTCACACTATCTTTCTATATGCATAGGTTGGGTCAAATTCTTTTAATGGTGGCAATGGCTTCTGCGAATCGAAGTAACCATGCTTTTCTTTTCTTTGTGTATTGATTATTTTGAAAGTCCTGGTAGGTGAAGATTGTAGTCTATTGTTTTTGTACACATAATTTAGGGTATGTGCGATTAGGCCAAAGTGCTTCCATCACCTACAATAACCAACGTTGAATTAGAGTTATGTGATGAAATAATTGTGAAACAGTCATTAATTTTGATTTTGTGACCTAACATTAAGAATTGCTTTGCAATGGATGATGCTGGATTTCTATTCAGATTAATTGCATTGGTAGGATTTTCTGTATGATTTAGTAACCACTTTGCAACATGTTCTTTTCGACGACATTGGAACATTCTATTGGTACTACCTATATAGGTGTCACCGCAACTGCAGGTCAGCTTGTAGATACCGTTTGAGGTAGAGTCTACAGAATCTCATCCTTTACTCGTAGTTACAGGGATCGGAAATGTTCGGCAAGTGAGGGAAAGAGATGCGGCGTAGAATGCGCGTTTGATGGCTGGCCAAGTGTCTTTGAGCTGTCAACTGTATAATTTGATCACCCTTAAATGGTAGGTAGGTTAATTAAGAGATAGCTTTCTTTTGGTACGGAAGCTGTCTTTTCAAAATGTGTTCTATCCTCAACGTGACACTTGATAAAGTTTTCTGGATAACCATTAGCTAATAAAAGTGAATAACAAGTTGACAGAAGAAGCATCAAAGATAGGCCTTCAGGTTAACATAGAGAAGACAGAGGTGATGAAGATTCCTGGCCAACAGCAAAAACAACAGACAGCAAACAGCATAAATAGGAGAAATCTGAAAGAAGCAACCTCCTTTACCTACCTCTCTACCTGGGAAGCATCGTTTCAACTACAGGCGGAACTGACGAGTATATGAAAGAGAGGATCGGGAAAGCAAGACAAGCTTCCATTACTCTCAAGTCTGTGTGGAGAGCAACAGCACTCATCATGAAAAATAAGATCGGGATTTTCAACTCCAATGTGAAGTCAGTGCTGCTTACTATACGGACCAGAGACTTGGCGCGTCATGAAGATCACCTCAAACAAACTACAGACCTTCATTAACAGTTGTCTTCGCTCAATACTTCACCCAAGGTCAAATAACCCGAAAAGGTCAGTATCAGGGAGGGATCTGTGGGAGCGAATCAACCTGGCAGGAACCGACTGTGCAACAAATATGCAGGAAGAAATGGACGTAGATTGGCCATACTCTGAGAAAACAAACCATCAAATGAGTGACATCACACGCCAGGCCATTGCTCGAGTGGAACGGGAAGCGGCGTGTCAGTTGGTCGTCAGTGCAAAGGTGACATGGAGGATGAGGTCACGTGACGAGGAGATGAAAGCATGTGGGCAGACATGGAGCCAGGTGAAAACGTTGGCAGAGGCTGAATCCAAATGTTCCTCTAGGAATTAAAGGAAACAACAATAATAATAATCATAAAATGAATGTGTATGTCGAAGCTCATCTATCAATGTGTCACTCGTGCATATTTTGCGGGCCCCCCTTCAAAACAAACATTTCACTAGGGGACGTTTATACTGGACAGGAATAAAACTAGTGAAATGAAGATATTGTCCACTCCATATATATTTTAATTGGTGATGTTTTTATTAGTATCCCAGATATCACTGGTTAGATTTTAACTTCTTCACATCAGGTCAATTGTTTTTGTGGAATGTGATACACACACCAATACACACATACAACACACACACACACACCATTCTACATAAGATTGATGACAGTGATGATGATGATGAGCTTCATTGCCTACTATACACACAAATAATAAAAGGCAATCAGGCTGTTTAATAACTTTCAGAATTTTTGTGATTGAAAATTAAGGAGAAGAAAATTATTCTTGAAAATAATAAAATGAGGTTATTTGCTAGATTGATAAAAGAAATAAACAAAATTTGTGTGTATTTAAAGGGCCTGATAAATATTGAGCTGAACTCACACCTACCTACCTAGATAGATAGATGACAGCTGGTCTCCTCCCTAACCTTCTTCTCTTGACATAGTGATTCTTCAACGTTATTACTTCAATTTAACCTTTGAAATTTTAATTTTGTCAAGTAACCTCATCATCCAATTGTTCCCTCTTTCTTTTATTTATTTTCATCGATTCATATTCTCCGCTTATGTTGTGTGCGTGTATGTGTGGTTTAAAAACTGAAATAAAGTTCGTTGAATACATTTCGTGTCTGTTTTTGCTTTCAATTTGTAAAAGGAACTTAAAATAACCGTTATTTTTAAACTTTTATATAATCAATATATATATATATGTGTGTGATCACAATGTGATTTTAATTATCTCTGAGTAACATCTTTATAAAAACTGAAGGAATTTCATGTGGCATATTCATTGATAAGAATATGTAGTCCTATATATATCCAAACCAGGTTCACTTTTAACAATTCTTAAAAAATTTGGGCATTGGGTTGAAGATGAGGCAGTAACTCATCGAAAAAGACATTGCGAAATGGTCGCGCTATGCCGTGGATTGGCAGAAGTTAGAATTCAAGGACCATTGAATCTGGTCCCAGTGGCTCAATGGTCTACGAGCTCACATTTGGTATATGATATTCATTATAATAAAGGCTTTCTTATATTTCCCAATGAATCAAAAACAAAACGATATTGTTGTCGTTTTTACTGAAGTTTCTCTATTTAACGCCACTAATATCTTTATCAAATTAGTATTATTAAACCAGAATTTCAGAAATTTCCGCCTACATTGTGTAGGAACTTAATCATCGTTCCTCAGCATACTGTAATTTTTACGTTGTCAAATTGGCCACTTGGTGAAGCTAACAAAACCAGGTGTAGATTGTTGGAATTGATAAGTGTGTAAAATTATAGAAGCAGCGTATGTTTACATAATGAAATCGCTTCTCACATTCGTGTTGATTTTGTCATTTCATGGGGAAGGAAGGTGATGTAACCAGGTCAAATTCTGTTTTAGTTCATCATTCCTATTCATCAGACAATCTGGATACCATTTGATATGAAGTGCTTCTGATGATATTAGACGTTCTTTGTGATTTCTGAAATGGTGTTTCTGAATTATTTCAACATTATCGAAATCAATTTTGTGGCCTGATTCTATAACGTAGCGCGTAGACGACCTATGGCTTTGCTAATTCAACTGGATTTCTTGGTGGTCGAACAGGTGCTCTACTGCGTTCATTTCTTCTGATTTTGATTTCTCGAGATGTTTGTCCAATGTATATCGCATCACATAACAATCATTTTATTTTGTAGACACAATTAGAAAGAGAATCTTTAGGGATTTGATCTTTTACATGGACAAGGTTGCTTGGTGGTGTGTCTGATGTTTTGAAGAAAACTCTAATGTCGAGCTTATTGAGTACTCTTCTCTTCTGATGTTGTCTGACGTCTCCGCTCTATATGGAATGACAACTTTTGAGGTCCATGTTTTCGGAATACGTTTTCGACCGTACTTGATGTCGGCGTTGATTTTGTTGATGAAGTCCCTTGGGTAGTTGTTTTGCTCGAGAGTCTCTGCAATGTTTGATATTTCTTCCTCTTTTTCTTTCTCCTCCGTTACCAGAGAGTGCGTTCGTCTAAGAAGAATTGAAACAACTTATAGCTTAGCACTGATGGGGTGTGATGATCCTAATTCTAGATGTTTGTTGGAGTGGGTTTTCTTCCTTAATATAGATACATACTGAAATATCCATTTTCCCTCCTCTTTACTAGATAGGCTGTCTAGAAGTGGTAGTTCACCGACGTCTGATTCTGTTTCCGAAGTAAACTGGATTCTGGGAGATATATTGTTTAGTTTCTCGAGGAATGAACGGTGTAGATCTCGTTTTAGCACTACAAAAGTATCATCTACATATCTTAGCCATATTTTAGGAGTGAGTATGCTTGAAAAGATGTTATTTTCGAATCTATTTATGAAAAGGTCAGCCACTATTGGAGAGACTGGTGAACCCATAGCAACACCATTTGTCTGTCTATATCAATTCCCTTTAAATGTAAAATAATTACTTTCTAGACAGAATTTCAAGCTCTTGTTTATTTCACTGGTGTCCAGTGGACATCTTTATGATAGCGTTGTGTCTGATTCTAGTAGACTGGAAATGATATTATGACTTTCGGTCATAGGGATACTAGTATATAATGCGTTAATATCATATAGCTTATCATAATGTTTTCTATATCAATTTCTCCTTGTAACATGTATAAATTATTTTTAAAATAATAATCCTAGCGTGTTTAAGGAGGAATCAAAACACGATCTGTTTTCTGAACATTTCACAGCTAGCTTCTTCTTCAGTAGAACTATGCAGATTTTTATTAATCATCAAACTGTATAGTTAAAATTTTTTTTTTACACAAATGGAAGTCAGTTTATTTGAAGGTCACTTGTCCATAGACATTTGTATCAATAGATATATGTAAGCTGTCATGATATATCTGTAATGAATAATGTCAAACTGTGTGTGTGTGTTATTTGTTACACGGAAAAGACGTCAATTCACATGTGATAAACATCATAATACTTTTTTTTCTAAAGGTCATGGAGATTCATAGAGGGTTGTTGCTTTTTTCATCTGTCTTGCTTGATTAGAGTTTACCGTATAGGTGATAAGTTTATGAAAGCCTCTTCCTAGAATTGTGACATTGTCGAAATCAATCTTAAGTCCGCTGTCTATAGCACATGGATTGCTATAGCTGACATCTTCTCTAGACTTTTTAAATTCTACTTCATTTCTAAGTGGACGTTTCGTGCATAGTCTATGTTCATTCACTCTGACCTTCACCTGTCGTCTACTGCTCTCCCCTATGTATAGCAAGCAAGTTTGACATTCTGAACACTTTATCCTATAGACACATTTACTTTGTGACATTTTGGGAATCATATCTTTGACATTCACCAAAGCTTTCTCTAGATTATTATAGGGCTTGAAATAGACTTTAATATTATATGAAGCAAGTAGTCTTCTTTGAAGTAGTTCAGCTGTGTCTCCTTTTGATATGGAATGGCTATATATATTTTGATGATTAATAAAATCTGAATAATTTTACTGAGGAAGAAGCTGGCTGTGACTTACACCGAGCGAAACGTTCAGAAAACACAATTCTTGTTTTGATATTTTCTTAAACACACTGGGATTATTTTAGATAATTAACAATGAATCAATCTGACTAGGCGCTCAAATTATTCCAGGAATTTCGTAACATCTACGGTCTGGAAACTCATAATCTTGTAACATTTGTCTGACATTTTCGATATATGGCCTTGTAAGACGAATACGATTAGAGATATTTGGTTGTAATTGTCCTGGAAAAGAATGATTTTTAATATATGATTTTATAAAATTACAACGTGTCGCGTTAAAATTATCGTCGGACGCAGAAGTTAGGATTCATGGACTGGCCATTGGGTCGGGTCCCAGTGGCCTAATTGTCTACGAGGTCGCCAGCCTTGTAACCAGAAGGTCCTGGGTGTTCGAACTGACTGTGGTGGGCGGAAGAAACAACTGTGCAGTAGTCCCTGCAGGTTTTCTAATAGTTCCCTAACTGATATCAGCTCTTGATGAAATCCAGCAACCAATCAAACAAAATTTCCTACAAAACCAATACTTGAAAATTTTACAAAACTTTGAAATTCAGTAAACTACAACCAAATATCTTTGATATTGTTTGTCTTACAAAATGACATATCGAATATGCTAGACAAATGTTACAAGGACTACTTGTTCTTCATACCGATACGTCATTTATTTTATCCAGATTTCCGTCATAACTGTCTAAATGATTGAGTAATTTATTTCTGTGGACACCTTATGTTTAGTAAATAATAATCTGAAAAAAGATAATTGAGGCGTGAAAAATGCCTGACACGTACTTCGCTAAATGAGTTAGTTATTCTCTGGTTTTCTACTTATTATGAATGTTGCATAAATTTAAGATTAGTTTGTAAAGACAGCTAGGCAGGCTTTTTCCGCACACACACACCTCTGTTCGCCCCGCCTACTCTTCCTAACTAATTTACAATTGTACATAATGTTGTATCCATGATTAATCCCTTCTGTAATGTTACCTATTCTATCGTCTAGTCAATTTATCCTGTGCATTCATACGAGCATTATAACGTTGGCTAGGAAATGCTTCAGCAGACTGTTGGTCATTTGAAGGTGTGAGTTTATCAATGAGGTTATGGCAGGCTTTTCGTTCGAGGTGGTGGTCAGAAAGCTGTGTGTGTGAATGTGTGTGTTAGCCGCCGAGATAGAATTTTTGCAGTGTGTTGCTGTGTAATATGAGCAGTCAAGAAGTCTTAACTAATTGGTATCAGGGCAGTGTAGACGCGGGATATCGATTTCGTTCGTTTCCGGTCGATCTTATCAACAGTTCACCTGGATTGATTCATTTCAAAGAGTGTTTGTATTCAAACCATTTAAATTGTAATAAAGCTAGTAATACGTAGAATAAAATTCCTCATTTGGTGTTGACACATTTCAGAGTGAGATCTCATCAGTTTTTAAGAATCTCAAATGTTAAGCCGTGCTTGACACAACTAATAATATGAGTGAGCAATGGTTGTTAGCCACTCCTCTAGTCAACTTGATCTCATATCATTATCTGAATAATTTAGATTTTTCAAAATATCATTATTATTATTATTGTTTCCTTTAGTTCCTAGAGGAACATACGGATTCAGCCGCACGTCTCCATTGCGTTCGGTTCTCTGACAAAGTTTTCACCTGGCTCCATGTTTGTCCACACGCTTTCATCTCAGCACATGACCTCATCCTCTATGTCACCCTCTCACTGACGACCAACTCGCCGCTTCCCGTTTGGGTTCCACTCGACGGCCTGACTAGTGATGTCACTTGTTGGTTTCCTCAGAGTATGGCCAATCCACCTCCATTTCTTCCTGCATATTTGTTGCACAATTGTTTCCAGCCAGGTTGGTTCGCTTATTGCCAGAGATCACTGTTTCTGATCTTTTCTGGCCGGCTATCTGATCTTGAGTAGTACTGAGCGAAGACAGCTGTTGATGAAGGTCTGTAGTTTGTTTGAAGCGCTCTTCATGACGCTCCAAGTCTCTGATCCATAAAGTCACACTGACTTCACATTGGAGTTGAAAATCCGGATGTTATTTTTCTATAGCGAGTGCTGTTGACCTCGACACAAACTCGAGAGTAGTGGGAGCTTGCCTTGCTTTCCTGATCCTCGCTTTGACGATATCCTCATCAGTTCGTCCGCCTGTAGCTGAAACGATGCTTCCCAGGTTGGTAGGTAAAGGAGGTCTTATCTCCAACTGTAATTTATAAATGATGAGTTTTGTTCGAATAGAAAAGATCAAGTTGGAATAAGCTGTCATACCAGTAAACAGGATATACGCAGTTTTCTAACTATTAATATGAACCATATGTAAACGTATAAAATGTTCGATTGGCCGCCTCAGGAGGCTTTAAGCGATGTGATACGAAATTGTGTTGACTTTTTGTCATCATCATCATCGTTATCCGAAGCCTGAAATGTTTCATTAATTTTTTATTTAAACATTCTCTTCGTCACGTCCATGTTTGTCTTGTTGTAGCCGTCTCACACTGTTTTTCTAATCCCCACCTGCATTGTGTTTTATCAAAGTATAAAATTTGTACTTATGCAACTTCCTCGTAGTGTTCTCTAGTTAAGCTGTCTTTCAGTTACTACAGATTATGCTGGCTGAATGCCTATTTGTTCGCTTTGTTTATTGAATGATCTCACCGATTAGTAGTTTTTTTAATCTTTTTATTCCTTTACGTTCCCAGTGGAAAATAAAGCTTCAAGCTAAAGGCTTGAAGTTTCTGTAGCACTGGTGATTATTTTTACAGGATGAGGTTGCCAGCCTCATGCCCACCCTTTTATCTTTACCAGTCTTTTTATTGGCCTAGAGAGGTAAAGGAGTGCGTCAGTGGCCGGGGATCGGACCCCGGACCACCTGCGTGGTCGCCGAACACTCTACCTCCGTGCCACCGACGCACACCCGTTAGTAGTACTGTTAGATTTTTTCAAACTTAAAATTGAAAATTGTTATTCGCATTGTTAACAGGAGTTGACTAGAAATCTTTATTTTTTAAGTGGTCGTACAATCTTTTTTCATAATTGCTGTGTGTGTGTGTCTTTAAGCGTTTTAGGTGGTGAGATGACAGATTGTTCTTATCTGTTCGTACTGATGAACACTGTTCTATAGATTGTACATAACATTTATTGATTCATGTTATTTTAAACACTAATATTGTTTTCAAGGATTAGTTTGCAGGGATTCTATTTGTTTCAGGTTTACCCACGGATTGGTATCAGTTAGAGAATCATTGAAAACCTACACCAGAGTGCTGGACAGACTGCTATCTCGTCAACCTAGTTTGTCAATCATCGACAGTACTCACCCACCACAGGGTTTCGAACCCAGAACCTTCCGGTTAAAAGGCTAGTGGGCTCGTATGCTATTCAGCCCCTGGGACTCAATCGATTCACTGGGCAGTCCATGTATTCTAACTTCTACTAATTCGTGATTTTTAGCGCGACTGGCACCAACCAGTGTCATCGGCGGGAACTGTATCCTCATTGCTGACTAAATGGACCCTACTGGTCATAACGTCTCACTAGAACTTCAGACAACTTCATCTTGTAGCCAATCACAGTCTCGCCAAAAATCACGAAGTTTTGATAGTTAGAATTCATGGGCCGGCCATTGAATCGATAGCATCCCAGTGGCTGAATAGTATACGAGCTTGCTTTGCAACTGAGTGGATGCGTATTGCCGATGATTCCCAAACTAGTGGGAAACAGCTGTCCAGTACCCTCTGGTTTTCAAATTCTTTGTAACTGATACCAATCTGTGGTCTTACTTGAAACTTATTTTGTTGTTGTTGATAACAATAATTCTGTAATTACTGTTCAACATATACCTGTGTAGAACCTGAAGCAGAATATTTATCGAAATCAGTAATTTCTTTATTCACTAATCAGTTTTTTGAACAAAGCAAGAACAACACTGGTGGTTTGTGCAGACTACAAGATGCTACCATCATTGCTTATTTTTTTTTTTAGCTTCTCATCAATTGCTTCCTTTCAGCCTAAATAAATTATGATTAGGTTCATTTACAGAAATATACCCATTAAGACATTGAAATAAGAACAGATTAGTTCAGCGAAGAGTCTCTTTTAGGCGAATTCATTCACTTAGCTGTACAGTGGCAAATATATATACAATTATTTTGTGTGTGTGTGTACATTAGGTTTGTCAAAATCAAAATAACAGTTAGTGTGGGTTGTTGATTATATCATCAAGATAATGAAGAAGTTAAAATGTGTGATTAATACTCAAAGTTGTAACTAAGTTGGGTGAAGATTGGTACAGCTAAGTGAATGAATCCGCCGAAAAGAGACTCTTCACTGAACTAATTTGTTCTTATTTCAATGTCTTAATGGGTATATTTCGCGAATTAAAAATAAGCAAGGACCCTCTGACAGTGAAGGAACTGAATGGGTTTCTGCGATATTCTGTCAAGCTTGCTGAAGTTAATGCGAAGATTAGTTTTCTCAGAGACTGTATGAATAATCATGAATATCCCAAGTGGTTTTGGAAAGATCTTCGTCGCAATCACATTTATCCGAACTCTAAATCCCTCAAGCGTCATACTGTGAACCATATCGATTCCATTAAATCACGTGTGCCAGAACTCGAGAGGAACATAGCGCAACGATCCTCTGCGTTACACGAATTGTCCTGTGATGAACGACAAGCATTTACCGACTATTTCACTGTGGTTACGGAGAAGCGTACACAATCCATCCATTCTAACTTATTGAAAAGTCTCAAAGCTGCAGAAACAAGACGCAAGTTTCCAGAAGATCCTACCAAATTTGTATTCAATTATTCGTCAGTAACGTTATCTCCCATACAATTGGAGGCCTTGTCTCTCGGGCCAAGATTCTGCGACATGAACTCCAACATAAGCAAGCTCAATACTTATGTCGAGTTTGAAAATTTGATCAATCAGACTACTGATCTTGTCCCAGCTTCCGAAGAAGAATTCAAACAGTTCAAGTCCACTATTCTAGACTCTTGTCAACAGTATCTCAATACAAAGTCCAAGTACAACAGCCTTTTGACCAAAGAACATAGAGAACAACTCAACCAACTGAGGCAGAACAAAGAATTGCTTATCACACGTCCTGACAAAGGTACAGGCATAGTCTTAATGGATAGAAAAGATTATATTAATAAAATGATGGCGACTCTCTCAGACAACAATTAGTTCTCAGTATTCGAAAAAGAGAAAGACAAAACCGAAGCGACGGAAAAACAGCTAACTGAGATCTTGAGAAAGCTAAAGACTGATCAAGTTATCTCTGAAAAGGTCTTCGAGAGCATTCGACCCACAGGTTCAATAATACCCCGACTATACGGATTGCCAAAAACTCACAAACAGGGTCTTCCGCTGCGCCCTATTTTGGACATGTCGGGATCTCCATATCATCCAATAGCGAAATGGCTAGCAGAACTCCTACAACCTGTCAGAGAACGAATTTCAAAACATTCCCTTCGGGATACCTTCGAATTCATCGATTGCATCAAAGATGTTAAAGTGGGAGACAAACGTATGATTTCACTCGACGTCGAGTCTCTCTTTACAAACGTCCCTATCACTGAGACGATTTGTTTTCTATGCAAATACTTGGAAGAAAACAACCTGGATATTGGAATACCTACCACCAAGCTAAAAGAACTCCTACTTAGATGTACCCTAAATGTCCAGTTCACATTCAATGGGAATTTCTATAGACAAAAAGACGGCGTGGCGATGGGATCACCTTTGGGTCCGTTGCTGGCTGATATTTTCATGGCAAGTTTGGAAAACGGTCCGCTGAAAGCAACCATCGACAAATTCTTCTTATACAAAAGGTATGTCGATGATACTTTCGTCATCTGCGATCACAATTGTGATCAAAATATTGTTCTTCAAGTTTTCAATAGTTGCCACCCTGCCATCAAATTTACAATCGAAGTAGAAACCAATGAGACAATCTCCTTTCTGGACGTTCGTCTAAGTAAGAAGACCGATGGTACCTTGAACAGATCAGTACACAGAAAACCTACATGGAACGGTCAGTTGACAAACTTCTACAGTTGGGTACCAATAAGTCGCAAGCGAAATTTGATAATATCTCTGGCGACTAGAATCCGAAAAATCTGTAGTCCAGAATCAATAGAGGAAGAGATCGCCCTCTTAAGGAAGACACTGCTCGAGAATGGCTACCCACCCCGTTTTATAGACAAGCACATTAAGCCTAAGACGTACAAAGAACAACCCATTACAGTGCAGAAGAAGATGGTCCACATGAATGTACCCTTCAAAGGTGACCTTCTGGCTGACACCTTGAAGAAGAGGATATCTACTGCTCTCAGAAGGACATTCTTCGCTGCCACACTACGACTGACATTTTCCTCCCGGCCATTGTTCTTCAACTACTCTAAAGATAAACTATCGCATTTGACCACTTCCATGTGTATCTACCAATTCACCTGCTCTTGTGGAGCGAGGTATATAGGTCGTTCGATGCGTGTTTTATCTAAAAGAGTTCAAGAACACTATCCCGCCTGGCTACGGAAAGGTAACAACGGAGCAATAAGGAGCGCCATTATTGAGCATATACTCAACACTGGTCATTCGATTTGCAAGGAGAAGTCGTTCAAAGTCATCTATAAAGTCAAAAGAAGCCTTCCAAAATCGACAAGCTTCCGTATACTTTGTATTGCTGAAGCCTTAGCGATTTGGATGGAAAAGCCTGAGTTATGCACACAGAAGAAACTTCTCCACCCCCTCCTACTACCGTGGGTTTAATTCCAAGTTTATTTGTCATCAACATTTTGTTATCAAATTTTTTTGCAATTTTCGTATAACAATTTTTAGTAACTAACCCATTCAATCTTTTCATCCATTATCTAGTTTATTTTCATAATTGTCTCCAAACTCCTTCACTAGCATCTAATCTTTCTAAACATGTCCATATTACGTAACCCTGCTCACATCTTACCAATCTTCACCCCACTTAGTTACAACTTTGAGTATTAATCACACATTTTAACTTCTTCATTATTTTGATGATGTAACTCTACTCACATCCTACCAATCTTCACCCCACTTAGTTACAACTTTGAGTATTAATCACACATTTTAACTTCTTCATTATCTTGATGATATAATCAACAACCCACACTAACTGTTATTTTGATTTTGACAAACCTAATGTACACACACACACAAAATAATTGTATATATATTTGCCACTGTACAGCTAAGTGAATGAATTCGCCTAAAAGAGACTCTTCGCTGAACTAATTTGTTCTTATTTCATTTGCAGAAAACTGTTAACATACTTGCAAATTTCACATGATGTTATTTGACAGGCAGTTCCGAATTTAGTGAACAGTGCTCAGAAAATTACGCTTATATAGTTTTTGCACAGACAGTTCAAGTTTAAACAAAGTAAATGTATGCATGCATACAATGGTAAAGGAGTTATGTAATCAAGATGAGAGGTGCTTAAGATGATGAGTGACTAATAAATTAGATGACAATTTACTGAGTTAAACTCAAATCATACAAAACACGGGACAAGCAAAATTACACTATATCAGAGTAGGAGGTGCTGGTGATGTTAAAGCCGAAGATTACGTAATCAAATGGAAGAGAGAAACATTAAAGACTTCCAACTACCAGTCAGGGGAAGGAAAGACTGATGCTAACTGCTTCTTTCTGAACACACACATAAATCGGGTTTCAGGCGTTTGGTAGAGATTGCTTCTGCAAACTTGATAATTTTAAAGGGGTTCACGGTGTCCACCTCATATGACCTGTATCAAGGAGATACCTGTTGATAGCACTATTGTAAGTAGGCGTTTGTTCCTCTTCTGGAGACGTAGGTTTTTTGGTAGATGTTCAGACAACCTTAGTTGTGCCCTTTTTCTTTGTGTTCTCCCAATGTAACTAACTCCTCCCTCAGTCTTTTGAATGTTTTTGGTTAGGGTGAAACAATTTTCTTTCTTTTTTCTATTTAAATCAATGAAATAATCAATAATAAAAAGGAGTTTTCCATTATCAGATCGTGCGTGCAGAAGGTAATTTAATTTTCAAAGGAAAATTTATGGGTCATTGGAAGAAAAAAACGCTTGATGCAGAAGCCTAATTTTCGTGAGGGCATATAGGATTCTCCCCCCCTCCTTATTTTTCTTTGATAATAGATATCAGTGAAAAGTGTGTAACTTTAATAAAAGTGGCATTCTAGCTATGCTTCTTTTCACGTATAAAATAAGCTGTTTTCGGTTAGGTATTCGTTGTTTTGTCTGTTTTACCCATTTTGTTAGGAATATATTTTTCACATTGCTTCTGCTTCAATGATTTTCAATAGGTGTGTAACTCTGCCTTTTTTCCTTCGGCGACATCGATTTACCCTACTCATGTTTTATTTTTCTCTAAATAAATTGTATCATTTATATCCTATTTAAAGCAGTTGAATGCATGTGGAATTGTGGTTCATTGGTCTAGATGCTTGATTTCCGACCAAGTGGGTCACGGGTTGTAACAACGCCCACCCACCCCTTCACTCATTGAAGTTTTGGGAAGCCAGGTAGCACGAATCAAATCTTCTCACAATAGGTGTGTGGCTTACTGCCGGATTCTTGTTTTCGAGAAGACGCTTAATGTACTCATTTAGACATTAGATGATATATATATATGTTTACGGCAGACTTTTTGCATATTGGCTTTATAATACACCTCCCGGTTTCAGTATTTACCTGTCTGGAAGTTTCTCCTACATATACGGCGTTACAATCCCCGCAATTGATCTGCTGTACGCAATTCTGCTAGTTTTCTTGTTCTATTTTATCCTTAACCTTCACCAGTAATGAGCGTAAGGTGTTTCATGCATGAAAATACACTCTTATGTTATAAGAGTGAAAGAGTATAAACAATGTCTAAAGGTTGTTCCAAAGACCTCTGCAGACTTGAAGAAGCTAGAAAACAACTCAGCGATTGCACTGCATTGGATAGAAACGGGACACAAAATCGACTTTGATAAGACTAAGGTTTTACAGAAAGGTTTTGGTTCATATAAAGAAAGACTGACTGCAGAAGCCCTGCGTATGTGGGTGAATCCCAACAGTTTGAACAGACGCGAAGGTGTCGTCTTAACTGATGCATAGCAAATCCTGACTAATAAATAAATTGGATATGTGTCAACAACTAATAACACTTGGTCAAATTCCCGATTGTCTACGTCTTCTTATGGAGAGAATAACAAATTTATAAAATTATATTATATTTGTAAAAAAATCTCAATTATTTTGCAACTCTCCGGTCAAATCTTGATCATAGCTCATGTGAACCAGTCTCTTTATTTTAAACACACCCACACACAGACACACATACAGATACACACACTCTATTAGCGATTTGATCTCACTTGAAACGATAAGATTTCAGAATCAGCTTATTTTGTAGTTATTTAATTGGCTCAGAGATGTATTCACATCATGTGTGTCGTTGCTTGCCACCCCGGTTGCACTGATTATTCACCCATAAGTTGGGTTAATTTGATAATTAAGGTAAAGGAGAAGGCAAGGGAGATGGAGTTCTCAAAAAGTCATTCTCGTTTAATTTGATTTGAAAATTTTCAAAAGAATGGCTATTGAACAAAGAATAAAACCTTCATCATCAGGTCATACAGTTATTATACAAAAATGATAGAGAATGAATTAGTTTTACTAACAACGTTAATGTTGTTCACATAACATCGAATCAATAATGATAACAGTAATATCAATGGATTACAGTTCGATAGCATCAAAATAACAATACACTGAATATCAGACAGACAAATTAGGAAAGATAATAGTAATACAGAATTCATGAATTTCCAGTCTCCACTGAAGGCCGTCCAGGGCAGTAGTAGTAGCTTGCTCGACTTACCTCCTTTACACGCAAAACACTGGTTGTTTCATGCGAATCGCGAAAGCTTGTGCTGTGTGCAGTATACGGTACATGGATGTTTTTAGCAATTTATTTGGTATCCGACAGATGATAGAGAAGGACTCTTCAATGCTGGCTTTTTGGGCAGTTTGAACCAGGTGTTCTAAGAGTGATATAAATATAAAACTCGGGCATCGTGGTACAGCATAACTCCATTATGGATAAGATTTTATTTTGATAAATCACACACTGTTATACAGTAATATTAACTGATGACGTTTCGAGCACAAACTATTGCTCATAACCATATCAAGTCACTCACACAACTTTCTTGCTTCATTTATATACATACATTATCCCATATTGATTTTTATTCAAATATCTAGTCAATTCCATACATGTATATAAATGAAGGAAGAAAGTTGTGTGAGTAACTTGATATGATTATGAGCAACAATTTGTGCTCGAAACTTGGTCATCAGTTAATATTACTGTATAACACTGTGTGATTTATCAAACTAAAATCTTTTCCATAATGGATTTCTAATAGTGAGTTTTTGATGCTCCTCACTACACCTTTACTTTAGCCACACCACACTGGTAGGTGGTTCCGAACGAGTAAGAAAAATCAAGTTCCTAGAGCAACGGCCAATATAACTCGCTCCATCAACAGCGCAGTTGAATTGGTAAATACAATTAAAAGTGACTTGTCTAGGTATTTCATCTTTCAATTGAGGAATCACCATCAGTTGTGTTGAAAACAAGACTTGTAGTTTACCAGCACTAGAAGTTCTTTGAACTGATTTTCTTAACTTCTCCGTGATTATTTCGCTAGGTATACCGCCATTGAATTGCAGTCCTGTGTATAAAGGTTTCTTGTTTACGGATAGTGAGTAACTAGTTCTTTTCAAGTTTCTCAGTCATATGTTTTCTGACGAATTTGCGTGGATAGGTATTGTCAATCAGGGTATCATGTACAATCCTTAGTTTATCTTCAATTGCCTCTTCTGAGCACATAGCTCTAACCCTATGACTGACGGTGCTTACTAAATTTCTTTTGTACTGGAGAGGAACGAAGCTGTAGAAATGGGTATATTGCCCTATCCATGTGTTTATCCTATGCAAATGTCTCTTTATACTACCATCTGGTTTTCTTGTAAGGAGGACATCCAGGAAGGCAATAATTCTATTTTGGTATTCCTATTCACAAGTGAATTTCATAGCAAAATGCACTGCATTCAACTGAGTTATTATGGTGTTCCTATCCGAATCAATATCACAGAGAATAAGGGTGGTATCCATATACTGGCAATAAAATGAGAATTTTCGGATGAGGTTGTTGAAAGGTCCATTTTCTATTTTACTTATAAAGAAACCTGCCAACATGGGTGCCGATGGGGAGCCCATCGCCACCCCATCCACTTGTTTCTAAAATGGGGCATCAAATTTGAAATTTTCATTCAACGTACACCTTAATAAGAATTCTTCTAGGATTTCCGTTCGGATGCTAATATTTGTCGACTGGTTATATGCTTTCTCTCATATGCTTCTACTAAAGGTACATTTATGAATAAAATGTTATGTCCGAAGATATCATAGTTTTATCTTTGATTTTGTTTACGAATTCAAATAAATCTTTCACGCTTATGAAGTATTGCTCTTAACGGTGCCCCTGGTTTATTTACTCAAGGTAGGCCATAACAATCTCGATGTGTACATGTGCCAGGTGGCCTGATTTCTTCATATCACCTTTCAGGAAATATCTATTCCTCCCTTAGTTTCTTCAAACGTCTGGTTAATTCGTTCTCTATTTTATTATCGAAGTGTTTCTCCTCAAGTTTTTGAAACTTCTCTGCGTCTTCAGATATATCATTCATCTATTTAATATAGTCACTTCTATCGAGGAGGAAATACTCCTAATCCTTTATCAGGTTCTGTGATTATCAGTCTTTTTTCATATATCTTTTTCTGTATTTCTCCTTTTTACTGCTTTGTCAAGAAACTTTTTTGTGCTGATAACAACAATCCACTAGACTGAATACGAGACGTTCTAGTTCCACGGGGGTGGATGATGGAAATAGATTCTTTGTTTGACTGAAAACAGTTTTCAAATTCATTATCAGTATCTAAGTGATTGACTGGTTTCCGTCTATCACAAAATCTAAGGCCAAGGAAACGTACTGCTACTTGTACCTTATTCAATTCAACATTACTATAACTTCGGTTGTAGTTTTTAGGATCTGCGAGAAATTTACTGGCCTCTCTAACTTGTTTTAAAATCCTTTCACATAAGCTCTTTCTGCTACTTACTTCTGTGTTCTTCGTTCACACACCTGAATAACTTATTCCATAAAAGGCTTTCTAAGTTCCTTTCTGCCAGTTCAAATCTACTGCATATTGTCTGCAAGCGATATTCATTTCGTTATCTTGTTAATAAGTAGATAAAGAGTCTGTTTCAGTGTCTTCTTATTGGGATGAACTCTGCTTCGACGTAAAGACTTGTAAAAAACTTTAGACAATACAATTATTATTATTATTGTATCCTTTAATTCCTACAGGAACATAGGGCTTCAGCCATGCGTCTCCATTGCGTTCGGTTCTCTGCTAGCATGTTCACCTGGCTCCAAGTCTGCCCACACGTTTTCATCTCCTCTTCACATGACCTCCTCCAAGTCACCCTTGCACTGACGAACAACTCACCCCTTCCCTTTCGGGTTCCACTCGAGCAATGACTTGTCTAGTGATGTCACTCACTTGATGGTTTCCTCAGAGTATGGCCAGCCAATCCATCTCCATTTCTTCCTGCCTATTTGTTTCACAATCGGTTCCTGGTTGGTTCGCTCCCAGAGATCCCTGTTGCTGATCTTTTCTGGCCATCTGATCTTGAGTATTGAGCGAAGACAACCGTTAATGAAGGTCTGTAGTTTGTTTGAGATGCTCTTTATGACGCGCAGTGCAAGTCTCTGATCCGTACGATAGTAAGTGGCACTGACTTCACATTGGAGTTGAAAATCCAGATCTTATTTTCATTTCCATGCTGAGTGCTGTTGACATCCACACAGACTTGAGAGTAGTGAAAGCTTGTCTTGCTTTTCCGATCCTCGTTGCTTTGATATCTTCGTCAGTTCCGCCTGTAGTTGAAACGATGCTTCCCAGGTAGGTAAAGGAGGTTGTTTCTTTCAGGTTCCTCCCATTTATGCTGATTGTTGTCAGTTGTTGTTGTTGCTGTTGGTGGTGTTGCCCAGGAATATTCACCACCTCTGTTTTATCTATGTTCACCTGAAGTCCTATCTTTGATGCTTCTTCTGTCAACTTGTTGCTTTTCGCTTGCATATCTTCCAGTTTGTGGGAAATCAGACATATATCATCCGTGAAGTCCAGATCCTCCAAGTTTTTTGTGTGAGTCCATTTTATGCCTGTTTCCTCATTGCCTGCTGTTTGTTGCATTATCCAATCTACTGCAATCAAGAAAATCATTGGCGATAGTAGGCAGCCTTGTCTTACTCCTGTCCTCACTTCGAAGGGTTCCGTAAGTTTCCCGTTGTGGATTACTTGGCATGCAGCATTGTCGTATAGCTGTTGGATGAGATGTATAATTGTCAGTGGCACCCCGTAGTAGCGAAGTAGTTTGCAGATCACCTCTCGATCGACGCTGTCAAAGGCCTTTTCAAAGTCGATGAAGTTGAGATAGAGAGGTGACTGCCACTCCAAGCTTTGTTCGATGATGATCCGCAACGTAGCGATCTGATCAATGCATGACTTGTTTCTCCTGAATCCAGCCTGTTCGGTCGGAGTTTTTCATCCAGGGTATGTTTGATTCTCTCCAGGATGATGCGGCTTAGTATTTTGCTTGTGATGGACAGGAGTATAATTCCGCGCCAGTTCTTGCATTGACTTAGGTCTCCTTTCTTTGGTAGTTTGAATAAGTATCCTTTCTTCCAATCCTCGTGTACTTTACCTTCTTTCCACACCTTCTCCAGTAGTGGCGTCATCAAGTCCGCTGTTGTCTCTGGGTCCGTTTTCAATGCTTCTGCTGGGATTCCATCTCTCAATATGTCAGTAATACTGATTACGATAATTGTGGCACCCTTGATAGAAGAATAGACAGTATTATGGCTTTTGATTGGATACTGTCATCTGTCTAGTCGTATGTTTGGTGCAGAGTGAATTGTATCAGTCAATTTTGCAATGTGGCCACCATACCACTATGTGGCTTGCTGTCACTTTGAATTTTTGATATTAGATGGTTGGAGGCAATCGGTTACAGGAATCCTTGCCCTGGACAAAGGTTTCGTGCTAGTTGGCAGTCACCATTGACCAAGGCATATCTGCAACCTTAAAGGGACACATTACCATTGAGCAAGTATTTGGCCTAGCGATTGCCCGACCTCCTGTAGGACTGACTGTATTGGATACTTTTGATTAGATATATGAGTTCTTTCATTCAAGGTTGCAGATACACCTGCCTTTCTGACAAGCGGTGAGTGCCAACCAGCACGAAACCTAGGTCATGTGAAGGATTCCTGCCAATCACCTCCAACCATCTATTATCGATGCAAAGGCTTACTGATTTTTTACGAGTTGATCACGGATTGATATTAGTTAGAGAACCATTGAAAACCAGCACTGGAGTGCTGGACAGCTGTTTCATTTTAGTTTGGGAATCATCGGAAGTACGCACTCACCACCAGGGGTCGAACCCAGGACCTTCCGGTTACAAGCAAGCAAACTCGTATACCATTCAGCCACTGGGACCCGATTCAATGGCTCATGAATTCTAACTTCTACCAATTCGTGATATAGCGCGACCCCAACCAATGTCGTTGGTGGGACAACAGTCCTCACACGTGACAACTGGTTGAATCTCACCGGTCACGACTTCTCACTAGAACTCCAGGAAACTCCATCTTTCACATGAAATAAGTTACGTACACGTATAAGTTGTGTTCTCGATTAAGATGTGTGGGACCTTTTGACTATTAGTTTTTGTTTTTAGTGGCAGTTATGAAATTATATATTACAAATTCCACTTTTGTAGCATTCCACTTTTTATACTATCCATTTGGGAATTTGGTTTCAGCACACATCACACTGCATTAATAGCAAATCGAATCCCTAATTTAGTTCCTAATTCAACGGTGTACACATCATCATGATGACATCATCATGGCTAACTTTCTCTGTTTTGTTTTCTTCTCAAGAAAGCTCTTACTACTAATCAGCTGTTCTCTCGCTTCATCCCTCATATACTTTTGTGTGTGTAGGTTCTTTTCACTCCTCTTCACAACATTAACATGATCTGTCAAATGTTATTACTATTATTATTATTATTATGCATTACTGTCCTGTTGTTAATTCTATTATTGAGATACACAATGCGTAGTGTACTAATTAAATTAATCACCTTTGCTTTGCTTTTCCCCTAGTGTAAGTATTCTAATCAGTAAATTACATCACTAATCAATATGCTTTCCTTCTTTTTTTCTCTCATTTCCTGTCGACAGATTAATTGCTTGCTTACACTTGCTTACTTGCTTGCTTTCTTTTGGTTTTCTTTCATCTTAGGAACCAAGTGAATTCCCTATTGCAAAATTAACTGAAATTGGATTGGTTAATGTCCATCGATTAGATTTATGGTGGCAGATTATATCATGTCAACTTTTAACGGTAAGTCTTTTGTGTTTTTTGATTGTATTTTGTTGATTTGTTTTTTTTCTTTACAACTGATTTTACAACATAAAGCTTCACTAATTACGTATTTATTTATGTAACTTGACTAAAGGGAAGTCTGTGTATGCATATATATATATATATCCCCGGAATTCCTTCTAAAATTAACTTATAGTGTAACGACAGAAGACAATGGTCAGACAACAGATTGTTTATTGAGAAAATCAACAGATATTTATAGCTTTTTATGTATATTATTGTCAGTGAAGAAGTAGCGTCTTCTGATTGGTTGTTTTCTTGTTGAAGGTTTTTCTGTCAACTCTCTGTGGCTGTTTCTTAGAAAGTTAGGCCATATATCTGCGAATCGTATTTGCACACGTTGTGATTAGTTGGTGAGTTTTTCAAGGTTAAGCTTTGTTATTTTTTTTTTCTCATGAAGTCGATTCGGGACGTAATCATTGACGTGAATTGTTGTTTACAATTTTTGGTTTACAGTTAGCTCTCACCACAATAGGACAAATTACACACACTTTTTCCTATGATTATACAGAGTAATATGAATTCCATGAATGACGTTTCGAGCACAATTATTACTGCTCATAATCATATCAAGTTATTCACACAACTTTCCAACTTCGTTTATATGGTTCCACTATTTGTAATCTTTTGAATTGATTGGTATGGCTGATAAGTCATGACATTCTATTGCACTTGTTGGGTGTAGATTATTCGATGAACAAAGATTCAGTCAGTGATCAAACTCTCTCTTCACCTTCTTATATTACTTCTTAGAATTCTAACCCTCTCCCACCACCCTAATTTGTGGTTGTGAGTTAATTCATGTAGTGAAAATGTTGAACTTTTTTCTGAATTACTTATCTTCGTAGGTAGGGGCAATCATTCTAACCTTAGCTAAATTCTTATGTTCTGATAATGTGACCACTCCTGATCCACTAGTTTTACCTATGTAGCTGATTTAACTCACAGTCGTTGCAAGGTATTTTGTGAATTATATTATTTTGTTTAATTGGGTCAACCGACAAGGTCCTTTGACGTACAGAGCTTGTCGCTGCCTGAGTGAGTTTGTAGGTTTAAATGCCACTCTAATTCCTGCTTTATTAAGAATCCTACGTAGGGTCTCAGATGTCCCCTCCTAATATGGTAAAACTGCGGAGGCCTACAGTTGTATGGAAGTTGTCTGATACTCATATTTTTGGAAATTTTCCAATATATCTTTCAAACTTTATGATATGTGTTCTTTGTAAATCTTCAAGTTAAACAAATATCTTAAAAGATTGTAATCGTCATCATGAGATACATGTATAATTGAAAGATGGGTGACTAACGGTAGAATACAGGATAACGCTCATTTACGTCCCCTACTCAGGACTCTTCAGATAGTGGATGTACCTGCATTCCTCCAGTCAGTGAGTGTTGGTGTTCCCACCGTGGCTCGAACCCAGTACACATAGTTTCAGATGCCAAAGCGTTGTTCACTAGACTCTTTGGGTCACGAGAGCCATTGCCTTTTGTGTAACACGGGTCTTGTTAATTTAGATTTTCCCGTCGATTGATGATTAGAACCAAATGCTCGGTCTCAAGTTGACGTGTCGGTTGCTTGTGCAAATTCTTCGACGATGTCTGCTCATATTCAGGCCTCGATAGGAACACCATCACTGACCGACTGGAGCATGCAGATACATTCAGCTGACTGACGAGTCCCGAAAAAGATGAAATGCGTGTTGTCCTTGATTCCACTGCTAGTCCTCATCCACCAATTACATGACCAGACATCGTCGGTGCATCTGAACAAGGAGCCGACATGTTAACCTGAGAGCGGGCACTTCATTCCAATCAATCGACAGGAGAATTTAGATTGAATTTGATACAGGTTCTACTCTTGCTGGTGTTAACAACTCCTAATATAGGGAAATTATCATCCTTTATCAAAGCTAACCGCTACTTAGATGGTGTAGAGATCTACAATATGTATACAAGTTTAGTGATTTTTACTCAAAGAATTTACAAATATATGTTTAATGTTCAAAGAGAGAAGTATGGTGGCTTGTTCTATAATTTCTTTAAATGCACAAATCCATCTTTCATTCCTTCTCTTGTCATTTTATTGGCTAACTGTCAAAATTAGATTACGTACTGGGTTTTTTTCTTTTATATCAGCTGAGAAATATTGATCAAATGTCCAACTATTGAATTTTTTAGTCTACAGTGTTAATTCCACTCTCACCTTTAGTCTTGACAGCAGCAGCAGCTAAGCAGTATTACAATATAATGTTTATTATAGCTTAATATATCATTGGAAAAGTTGCAATTACAGGAGAAAGTTAAATTTTCTATAGTATGGTTTGTAAGGGTTAGTTTTGTTTTTACGAGTTGATCACGGATTGATATTAGTTAGAGAACCATTGAAAACCAGCACTGGAGTACTGGACAGCTGTTTCATTTTAGTTTGGGAATCATCGGAAGTATGCACCCATCACCAGGGGTTGAACCCAGGTCCTTCCGGTTACAAGGCAAGCTCGTATACCATTAATCCACTGGGATCCGATTCAATGGCTCATGAATTCTAACTTCTGCTAATTCGTGATTTAGTGTAACCCCAACCAATGTCGTTGGTGGGACATCCATCCTCACACGTGACAACTGGTTGAAACTCACTGGTCACGACTTCTCACTAGAACTCCAGGAAACTCCATCCTGTAGCTTGTCACTAGCGAGCATCAGATTAATTTTCTGTTTCATTCCTTGTATATTATTATTATTTGATTCCATTACGTTTCCAGTGGAACATGGGGCTTCAAGCTGGAGCTTTCATGTTTCGTTAGCAGTGGTGTTTGTTTATTTTTACAGGATGGGCTTACTAGCTAGCCGCATGTCCAACTCTTTTAATGGCTTAGCGAGGTAACGGAGTACGGCGGTGGCCGGGGATCGAACTCTGAACCACATGTGGCGTGGTTGGCAACCCTCTACCACTGTGCCACCAACGCTCGACCCTTTTAGTTATACAGACTTTCGATATTTTATTACAGAATAATTACATTTGGTAAAAAACACAATGATACACTTTTATTCGTACTATAAGTAAGGTGGCACAGCGGTTAGGACTCGTCGACCATATACATTATCCGGGGCTCAATCCCCTGCCGACTCACACCTGATATTAATTGGTCAACTTGCAAAATTCGGGCTACCGATATCACATGCTGAAAATTCTATACTTGTACCAAAATTACTGTATGGAATCAAGGTATAATGAAAAAAATCTAGCAGTGTACTCCTATTCTTATCTTTTTGGTACCATTTGATTTTTTTTCCTTCGAGAAAAATGATTTGCAGCTGCTTGTGATCTTCTCATTGTAGTCATAACCGAGCCCCCACCCACTCCAAGAAGTTTTATCAAATTCTCTTTAAATTAATACCTCTCTTTTAAGTGTTGGTTTGCAAGGATTCGATTTGATTGGTTTCAGGATTTCATTATGAACTGACATCGATTAGAGAACCATTAAAAAACCAGCCACAGGGAGTAATGGATAGCTGACTGTTTCGTCAGCCAAGTTTGGGACTGACTCTTCATCAGTACGCACCCACCGCCAGGTTTTGAAAACATAACTTTCTGGTTACAAGGCTAGCGAGCTTGTAGACCATTTGGCCACATGGACCCGACCCATTGATTAGTTCACGAATTCTAACCTTTGCGAACTGGTGATATTATAGTGTGACTAGTAGCAAATGTCGTCGGCGAATATTTCTATCGCTAGTGGTCGCGTCATATCATGAATTGGAAGAAATAGTAATTCATGTGCTGGTCATTGTGTCTAGTCCCAGTGGCTTAATACTCTTCAAGCTCGCCATGTGGTGGGTGCATACTATTAAAGTGTCAGTCCCAAACTAGGCTGACGAGACAGCTGGCTGTCCAGTACTCCTTGTGGTTGGTTTTCTGATAATCCTCTAACCGATATCAGTTCATGATGTAATTCTGAAACCTCGGTAATAATTTATTCGACAAAGAAACTTTAAAAAATCTAATGATCGTATTTTCACTTCATGACATAATGATATCCGTAAACGAAGATATTTTAAATAACCTAAGTATCGAGATATCCAGTGTGCAAAACAAATGTAATCGATGAGAACGGGAGATGGGAATCAGTAATGTAATGAATTGAACATTTTCATTTCATACACGTACACGGATTCATTTACATTTTCGTACACTCCTTAATCACTTGATCTTTTTATCTCAACCAACGTAATTTTTGATTGATGCAGCAACAATGCTGCCTTTTTTTATTTCATCGTCGATTTCTTAAGGTGGAAAGTGTTGTTTCACGTCTCCTGACTGAAAGGTGAAGAAGTCTGTTCTCATGTAACACGTTGCCGGGTCAAAAAGCTGTTTTTTTTCAATATGACTTTCTTTATCGGAAAATTAATTAAATAGTTTTACTGTCAAACAGAAGATATTTTGTGTAGATAGTCATTGTTACGCTCATGGTCACCATCTTCTTTTTTCTCTCTATTCATTTACTACCCTCAAGCTAGAGGCTTGAAATTTCAGTAGCAGTGGTGTTTATTTTTACGGGCTGGGGTTGCCTGCCAGCCAGCCTTATGCCCAACCTTCCTTCTTTACCAGTCTTATTACTAGCTTTTTGAGGTAAAGGAGTGCGTGGGTGGCCGGGGATCAAATCGTGAACCACGTGTGGCGTGGCTGGCGAGGCGCTCTACTGCTGTGCCACCGACGCAATTACCTACCATCTTTTATATATCATGGAGATTTTGATTTTTAAAAGCTCAGACTGTTCACAATGAAAACCATGTACACTTGAACTTACAGTGCTAACTAATCAACTGTAATCCTTACTTCTGTGTGTGTGCGTGTGTTTGTTATTTAATTGGGCTTTCTAGTTGTTGAAAATCTAAGCAAACTTCTAGAAAACTCACTTGTGTAATAAATTTTAAGAAGAAATACTTTCTAACAAGTGAAAGAAATCAAAAAATCCCAAAACCACTTAATATGTATACTTTTGGTGATGGCCATATATCTGTTGGTGTTTCGACCTACCTGTGACCAGTACACTACCTACGACTAATACCAATCTGGAACAACTGGTGCAGCTTGCTTCTCACAAGATATCTGTAGGTCTATTATGTACGATAGATCTATTTTATCTGCCTACATCATCTTTTTTTCAATTTTACGCGTTAAATATCCACCCTGTATATGTTATGACTTATGGTTAGGTATTTTCTACAGACGTAGATCAAGAGGTAGTGACAAATCTACTCAAAACCTTCTTGGTGGTTCATGCTGTTTGATCAAAAATAGAAACCTTTTGATGGCATTACAAAAGAGACTATTCTCACTTTTCAAGTATTAGTTTGTAAGGATTCGTCTGGTTGTTTACAGGATTTCATGAGGAGCTGATATCGGGAAATCCAGCCACAGGGAATACTAAACAGCTTTTTCATCAACCTAGTTTGGAACTGACGCTTCATTAGTACGCATCTGTTACAGGGGTTCGAACCCACGACCTACTGGTTACATGGCTTGCGAGGTCGTAGACCATTAAGCCTCTGGGACCCCGATCCAGTGGTCAGTGCGTGAATTCCCACTTCTAACAATTCACGATATAGCGCGACCGTTAGCCAATGTCTTTGGTGAGTATTTGTCTACGAGCTTGCCTTGTAACCGGAAGGTCTTGGGTTCAAATTCTGGTGGTAGGTGCGTACCGCTGAAGGATCAGTCCCAAACTAGTCTGACGAAACAGCTGACTGTGCAGTACTCTGGTGTAGGTTTTCAATGGTTCTCTAACCAATGAAATCCTGTTACCAACTATTCTCACTGTTTCACCAATCATCAAAACTTACTTAGATAACTATCTCCAATGTGAAAGTTTGGCGTCTCATTCAAATCCTTAACTAGATGTACAATATATGTCAAATGCACTTTAGCGAAGATCATACAATAGATTTATTTTTCATTACTCATAGTGTATAGATAAGAAAATGACGAATAAATAGCCCTTTGTCTCTAATCATCGTTTGTAGACTTTCTGACTGATTGGGGTCCTGAGGACGGTAAAAATCAATGCCGGTAGCTAGAGACAATTGGTGATATATACAGCTTAAAGTCGTCGTTGTCAATGGCCGTCGCAGATGCACTTATAATATCCAATGGAATTATGTAGATCTTAGGTATTACTATTTTTTTAAAATCTCATATCTCTGTTTACTGTCTCCATTTTGCATTTCTTCTACTTTCTTCTCTTGGTGTTTATGTGCTACGAAGAGGGAGAGTGGAGACTCGAACTGCTTGTTCTGCGTTGAAACCAATCAGTCAGTTAGTCAGCATACTTTATTGCTATTCACTAAGTGTGTTTGCTGCTTCATATCTCACTGACTTCTATTCACACAGTGTACATCCAATAGTCACATATAATATTAACAAGTCAATTTATAACCATTGAATATATATTTTGAAAAAAAACACAAAAACAAATCACATACACACGAAGGTAGCCTTGGGAGAGAAAAAATAGTCATACATTGTATATATATAAAAGAGATGAGATTCTGCATCTCTATACACATCTTTATAGTTCTTCCTAATGGTTCTATGCTGCTCTGGTGTATAGTGATCAATATTTCAGTTGAATCACTTCAGCACATATGTGTTAGCCAACCACAGTTACACTCTACTCTTCTCTATTGTACTGTACTCACTTTCGTTATCATTCCTTCATTTCATTCTTATGGTTTGTCATCACAGGATAGTCATTATCACTATTGCCTTTATCATCATGAGAATGCTCGATGTTAGGATAATGATGACCATGACCATGACCATGGTGACGATGACATTGAAAACAGCACAGTCGACAACACCATGACATCATTTTTCTCAATAAATTTACAAAATTCACTCGAAATTTTTGTGACATTGCACAATAAAGTATAAAATTGATTGATGAATTTAATAATACTAATAAATCTAATATATCACCTAATGGGACATAAATTGTACTTAAAAAACATTCACCTTTTATTGCAACAAGTGTATTGAATACACCTTGTGGTGCTTCTGTTATCACAAAACTAATCACAACTATTATCAACATGATAGTGACACGTTGGCCTTCACGTGCTTTTTTACGCAAACGATTTGATAGACTTTTTGTAACAATTTGTTGTTTATTTTTTGTAAGCATGTTATTATTATGATGATGATTAGATTGTAATTTTCTTATGTAATCATTATGACTAATATCTAATCCAGATGTTTGTAACATGGCTATGGGATTCTCAGTTATTGTTAATGATAGTATTGATTGGTTTGGTTTCAGTTTATTCTGGTAGGGTCGGTGTACACCGTGGTCATTATTCACATTATTAGCGTTATTATTATTATTATTAATACTTTTATGGTCAGGTGTTATAGTATTATTGACTTGTAAATGCTTATGATGATTTTTTGATGCCTCTTTCATCGTCATCATTACCATCTGATCGCCGTTGTTGTTCTTGTTGGTGGTGTTGTTGGTGTTCATGTTGTGGGTGTTGTTGCTATTATTATTATTATTATCATCATTAATATGTATTTCAATTGGTAATTGTTGTAACTTTTTATACCTTTTTCGGGCTTCATGTAATACAATTAATATAAATATTGTAAAAATAACAATCAATATTGAGGCTAAAATCTTTACAAAACATCCATAGAGAATAAAGTGGACACGTTCTAATGTCTGCCCACTGGTATTGCGTAATTTAAACCAATAGTATAATAATTGTTGATTATCAGTTACATTAGTACCGGTATTATTATGACCGACATTCACGGTGTGATTATTGTCATTGTGGCCTTCTAACGTAGTCGTTATATTAATTAATTCACATTGATATATAATAAATGTTGGCAAGCATAATACACTGCCTAATAGGCCAGCACTAATATAACAATAAATAATAAAACGTTTCTTTGATGATATCATTAACCACTTTCGCATAGACTGTCTTTTCAGTTTTAATACATCTTTTAATTTATTCGAATATAATATCCAACAACGATAAATAGCTAATTGAACCAGTAAACATGTTGATATTGTATGACTACCAATACTAAGCATATGATGAATGAGTATTAAGTGGACAGCCAGCTGACTATGTGGATATTTATCTGGATACGGGGATGTCATAAAGTGTAGATAAATCACTTGTAAACCATAACCAAGCATTTTTAAACTATCTACAATAGCTATACCAGTTAATAGTGTATTTGTTGGATTATGCATTTGTTTTTGTGTCAGAACAATAGCATTCAATAGATTAGTTCCTGTACCGAATAAACAGATTATACAGGCTAGATAAGCATGATATGATGCATAGAATTGTTCAAAGTGTTTTAAACTTGGTATAACTGTACATTCGACACCTGTGGACGAGGAGCGTACCAGGGAGGATAATGTTGTTGATGATGATGACGACGATGGTGATGATGTCGGTGATGATGGTGATAGCGCTGACGATTGTGATGTCACTGATATCAATTCAAATGAATTATTATGATTATTTTCATAATTATTCATCAAATTCATGTCGTATATTATTTATTGGTGGATAAATATTTATAATACACATGTTATCATAATCATTTTTATTTCTGTATGTTTTTTACAAGAAACTTTGCTTATTAAAATACTCTTTCTTCTATTCTGTATGTCTATTTTTTTGGCAATGTGTGCAATGCCATGGAATGCATCCAAGTAATAAACGAATGCTGTCTTGCATAAGCAAATAATTAAGGCCGGTTTAATTACTAACTTAATACTTACTTATTCGTGATTGGTTGGTTTTTGATGCATATATATATATTCCTAGTTTGTGATTGGTCGGTTAAAGAACTCCCCGTCCACACACACACACACAAACCCAAGGTTAATTTTTGATGAAATTAGATAAAATTCATCAAATCGGAATGTATTCTCTACAGAGTGATTAACTTCAATTATTGTTCTCATAGTTATAAGGAATGAAGTCTACTCTTTCCTGAGTTGTGATTTCTACAATATCCACTTAGTTACTAGGCGTCCCCTATGATTTCTTTCGAAATCACACTACCAATAACTTATTTGGAAAACAGAAAGATTGAGCAGCGAAGAAATATTTACTTTTCATTTAGATCCTCATCTCTGGCTCTACTCTACAACAATTTACCAATCAAGTGGCGATGTGTTTGTTAACAATAATTAAACAGTGTCAAAATGTCAATGAGTTGATAATTAGTGCAGAAAATCAATACACATTTAAAAGGTAGAAATGGTTAGAATAAATTAATTTTACAAGGATAACACGTAATTAAAGATGAAGTGGTCAAAATAAAAATAAAATAATTTGGACAATTATAATTTAATAGGGGGAGGGGGGCGACGTAGTCCTGTCTTGTGACGATGGCCACGGTAAGGAAAGTGGCTGTACACATAGGCTTGGTTTCTTCTGGTGGATTCCTATTGCTTCAGCTGTCTGTAGAAGACGAACTCGTAGAGCAAAGTTAAGATTAGTTGGAATGCGATAAATAATTTTAAATGCAATATTCACATCAACCTTGTGCTCATTATCAACAAGGTGTACTAAAATAGAACTACAAATAGATCTCGTTTGTCCCTTGCTTAACCACGCTGGATGATGTTCAGAAATACGACGATGAAACTGCCTAATTGTACGCCGAATAATAATAGTGATAATAATAATATTTTCAAGTATTGTTTTTGTAGGGATTTTGTTTACTTGGTTGAAGGGAATTACAACATGAGCTGACAATTAGTTCTTTAACTGTGATAGCTTTATTCCAAACACTATTTTTGGTTTCTTTTCCTATAGTTTGGTTTGTAAGGTTTACTCTTCCTTTTACTAATTGATCATGGATTCATATCAGTTAGAGAATTATTGAAAACCAGCACTGGAGTACTAGAAAGCCCGGCTGTTTCGTCAGCCTAGTTTGGGAATCATCGGAAGTACGCACCCATCCCCAGGATTCGAACCCAGGACCTTCCGGCTACAAGGCCATTCAGCCACTGTGACCTTATTTAATGGCCCATGAATTCTAACTTCTATCAATTCGTAATTTAATGCGACCACCAACCATTGTCGTCGGTGGGACATCCATCCTCACACGTGACTGGATGGACTTCACTGGTCATGACTTCTCACTAGAACTCCAGGAAACTCCATCCTGCATCAGACTAATTTTCTATAGTTGGCTTGTAAGGATTAGTTCTGTTTTTACGAGTTCATCATGGATTGATTGACGATGATTCGCAAACTAGGATGAAACAGTAGCTGTCCAGTACTTCCTTGTGGTTTTCAATAGTTCTCTAACTGATATCAATCCGTGATCAACTCGTAAAAACTACTTTTGGTACAAATGTGGAATTTTCAGCATGTGAGTATTACAGAATTGCAACTAACTTTCTTATTACAGGGATAATAATTAAAATAGGTTATTTTGCATCGATAATACTGTTCCATAAAAAGAAATGAATATTAAATTAAATTAAGTGAATATATATATTAACAATAATAATGAAAACAAGGGAAGGGTCGTTTACTTAAAGTTTCTCAGTAAAGTTGGTAATCCCTTTACTGTCTTACATTTTTCTCACCACATATAATGTGTGCTCGCCAAATAAGGTATTGTAGAGATTTTGTACTTCGCTATCCGAGCATACAGCCTTCTATAGCTGCCTCTAGTTCTACCCGATGAGATGCAAGGAAAGAGTCGTGTATGGAGAGTATGTTCAGAGTCCGACAAGATAATATTTGAATAAGGCATTTAGAAGACAAATTTCGCGAGATGATATCGTCATTTCGTAGTTTCTTTACAACCGCTTTACAACTAACATGGTTAACAATAATAAAATCAAGTTCATGACAATCACTCAGTTAAATAAAAACAAAAGTACATACTAATGACCAATCATATTTAGATAGGTCAAGTAGTCCAGGGTAGGCGAAGATTAAAGACTATTGATTTTTGTACACACAGTTTAGGCTGTATGTGATTAATCCAAAGTGCTTCTATCACCTTCAATAACCTTGAATTAGAGTTATATATTTGCTAATTTCTTACCGGAATCCATGTGTCTGTCTACAATAGTATTAACGAGTTGGTTTAGCAACACCCCACTCCCCCTACTGACAGATTTAAGTGCTCTTCGCAGTATAACAAAATCTTTCTTAAGTAGCCCGAGAAAGATTAAGTTGTGAGGGAGCAGGAAAGAAGTGTAGGCGGAAGTATAGGACTTTTGACATAATAAATCGTATCTTTGATAAATTTTTAATCGATCATTGCACCAATTATATTCATTATCGTTTTGTATGTGGCTGACTGTTTTCAAAGTAGAACTTTGCACTGATGTGCACTGATTCCACTTGACACACTCCCACCTTGTACCACACAAAGCAAGAGAAGAGAGAAATAAAGGACTTATTAAAAGACAGAGCTAATGAATAGAAGTGTGAGTGAGGCAAAAAGAATAGTGATATGGAAGAACAGTAGAATGTCATTGGATATTATAAATCACAAAGAGTGAATGCATCTGCGACAGCCATTGACAACGATAATTTTGAGCCATATCACCGATTGTCTTCAGGCGCCGTCATTGGTTCTTACCATCCTGATCACCCCAACCAGCCAGCCAGGAAGTATATACTTCCCTCCCTATGTGACTGTCTGGCTCAAATTGAACTGTTGTGGATTTCATTGACTGATGAAGCCATGTTTTCGTTTGACCACCACTAGCTGACTCTTCTCTAACTTCATACATCCTGCGTCAGTCAGCTAACATTGCTCGTTGGTCGATGAAGGCGGTGGATGGCTAGGCTAGTCATGCATGCGTAACACATGTCCTAAAAATATCTCTCAATTTATGTAAATCCACAACCACCTCGTCTATTGATTTCCCCTCCCACCTACCTGGCTTCAATATTGCTCACCTTATTCTACCACCACCAAACACATACGGGACATAGAACACATGCTCCTATGCGTTTCATACATGGCACCAGTCAATGAAATCCACAACAGTTAGTTTAAGCCAGCCGGCCACGTAGGAAGGTGTAGACTTCCTGACTGGTTGGGGTCCTCGTGACGGTAAACACCAATCACTGGCTGGAGACAATCGGTTATGTAGCGCAAAATCGTTCTCAATGGCTGATGCGGATGCATCCAGTCCTTGCGACTTACAATTTTCAATGAAGCTATATTGTCCTTCGTTATTATTATTCCTTTCGTCTCATATCCCTGTTTACTGTCTCCATTATGCATTTCTTTTTAATTCCTTCTCTTGCTTTGTGTGCTACAAGGAGAGAGTGTGGCGACTTGATCTGCTGCACATTGGTGCAAAGTTCTATGTGTGAAAACAGACATTTTCATACATAACAGCTAAACGAAACTATCATAACTGTATACATCTTGGAAAATATTTTGTGAACACAAAGGGACCCTCTCATTTTGCATCTATGTATCCCCTACTTTATAAGACAATTTATTCTGGTTCAACGTCTAAAATGACTACAGGATTTCATCATGAGCTGACATTAGTTAGAGAACCATTGAAAAACCTTGGAGTACTGGACAGCTGTTTCGTCCTAGTTTGGGACTCTTCGGCGGTACGCGCCCACCGGGATTCGAACTCAGGACATGCTGTATACAAGGTTAGAAGTCTCGCTATGTCGTGAATTGGCAGAAGTTAGAATTCATGGGCTATTGGATTGGGTCCCAGTGGCCTAATGGTATACGAGCTCGCCATGTAACCAGAAGGTCCTGGATGTCGAATCCCGGTGGGTGCGTACTGATGAAGAGCCCCAAACTAGGACGAAACAGCTGTCCAGTACTCCTTGCAGGTTTTCCAATGGTTCTCTAACTAATGTCAGCTTATGATGAAATCCTGTAACCAATCAATCAAATCCCTACAAACCAACACTTGAATGTCTAAATGACTGCCTGAAATTACATCAAACGACGCTCACCTTTAGAGTTAACCCATTCGCTATTCAAACACAGGTAACGACACAACCAACAGGCTTGCATTAAAATTAAGCTGTGTGTTGTTGACTGACTATCAAAACGCGAATACTTATCCTTTTCTAAATTAACCGTATATGCATAGCTAGCTGTGTAAAGGGCAAATCAACTGATGTAAGTTTATATTAAACAGGTTTATAACATTTTCTGGTTGAACAAATGCAGAAATTTTGTGTAAGACACACATGGTTACTTTGATGTAGACCATATATATTATATGGTGATGAAACTGCATTTTTTCTCTCCCTTTTTTTGCTTTATAATAACAGTTGAGATGTTATCACAATTTGCATAACAAAGTTATTGAAGGTGGTAATAGTAGTAGGGTAAGGTGAGTGTGTGCATGTGTGTGTGAATATGCGTCGATGTATTTTAGAAAAAAATGCAAAAGGTGAAAACAATGTCAGGGTTATTTTTATATAAATTGAAAACTGCAACACCTTCACAGTTAGGTTATTTCAATTTAAAGAAGATGATAAAGGATATGCTCTTCCTTGAGTCAATCAAAGAATGTATTCGTGTTATTTATCTGACATCATGTTTTCACTTTTGTATTTCATCTACTCAAAAAGAAAAAAACTGAAATGAAATATAATAATTATAATAATAATAAAAGTTCTTTTTGTATTTCCCAGTATGAATGAAAAAGAGCAAAACGATATCGTCGTCTTTACTGACGTTTCGCTACTTAATGCTGATGCTCCTGATAGCTTTATCAGAATTTAATAAATCCATTCAACTTGCATTATATAACAGCGTAATCGTCGTTCATCAGGATGGCATAATTGTTTACGTTGTTATCAAGTTGACCATTTGATAAAGATAACAAAACCAGGTGTAGATTGTTGGATTTGATAAGTGTATAAAATTATACAAAAACAGCATGTGTTTACATAATGAAATTGCTTATCACATACGTATTGATTTTTTTTCATTTCATGGGGGAGGGAGGTGTTGTAACCAGGTCAGATTCTGTTTCAGTCCATCATTCCTATTCAGGCAATTTTTATTCCATTTGATATGAAGTGCTTATGATGATAATAAACGTTCTTTGTGATTTCTAAAATCATTCTGGATTATTTCAGCATTTGTAACTCAATTTTGTGACTTGATTCTATAACGTTGCGCGTAGACGACCTATGGCTGATGATTTTTCATGCTTTTCTAGTTGAGTTGGATTTCTCGGCAGCTGAGCAGACACTCATTCTACGCGGTTGATTTCTTCTGATTACCTTGATTTCTCACTGGTGATGTTTGTCCTATGTATATCACATCACATTGCAAGGATTTTATTTTGTAGACACAATTAGATTGAGAATCCTAAGGGATTTGGTCTTTTTTATGGACAAGGCTGTTTTGCAGTGTGTTTGATGTTTTGAAGAAAACTCTGATGTTGAGCTTATTGAGTACTCTTCTCTTCTGATATTGTCTGACGTCTCTGCTCTATATGGAATGACAACTGTTGAGTTCCATGTTTTCGGAATATGTTTTCGACCATACTTAGGGTCTGTGTTGATTTTGTTGATGAAGTTCGTTGGGTAGTTGTTTTCCTCTCAAGAGGATTTCAGTAATGTTTTGATATTTTTCCTTCTTCTTCTTCTTCTTCTTCTTCTTCTTCTTCTTCTTCTTCTTCTTCTTCTTCTTCTTCTTCTTCTATTTCGTTCTCATCCGTTAACATCAAAAAGTGTGTGGTGGTGTAAGAAGACTTGAAACAACTGATAGCTTTGCGCTGGTGAGGTGTGATGATCTGAAGTGTAAGTATTCTTTGGAGTAGGTTTTCTTCCTGAATACAGATATGTACTGGAATATCCGTTTTTCCGCACTCTTAGTAGGCAGGCAGTCTAGAAAAGGTAGCTGATTGAAGTGTGATTCTGTCTGCTTCCGAAGTGAACTGGATGCCGTGAGATAGATTGTCCAGTTTCACCAAGAATGTGAATTATGTGTAGATCTCGTTTTAGCACAACAAAAGTATCATCTACATATCTTAGGCGCGAGTATGCTTGAAAAGATGCTATCCTCAAATCTACAAAAGCCTTTATAAATAATGTTATCGTTATTCCTTACACCATTATTTTTATTTTCCTTTTGACCTTTTCTGATCTTCCTAATGAATCTTATAGCCTAGTCAGTTATTTGACACCAACGTGACTTCTATCTGTTTTATTTCATCATTTAGGTTTTGTGTTATACTTTTTAGTTCTATTGTTCGGAATGTTAGACAGACACCTAACTAAGCCTGCCTTCCCATACAGATAACGGATTAGATAAATTAAAGTCTACATATCTATTAGGATGTGTTGGCTTCTTATAAACGCCGCTAGTGTTCAGTTTATCTTCTTCTGTTCATTTTATTTTACAATCTAACATCATAGCTAATTCTCCTTGTTCATATTCCGATCCAGATGTGAATTTTATTCCATTTAGTAGTGAGTTTATGTGTTTGAAGAAGCTGGGGAGAGATATGTTCTGTTTTTAGCACTGTGAGTGAAAGTGTCATCCACATATCTCCACCATATTTTTGGAGTAGGATTAAATGTATTAAGAGCTACATTTTCCCAAATATCCATCCATGAAGATATTGGCAACGATTGGGAATATTGGTGATCCATCCCATTGCTACACCTTCTGTTTGTCTATATATTTTGCCCTGGAATTTAAAGATAGTAGACGTGAGGCATAGTTGAATTCCTAAAATAATTTTCTCATTGAGCAGCTTTGTCCTGTGAGCAAGTTCAGAACCTGTAACTGCTTCAGAGGCCATATTGACTGGTATATTAGTATAAAGACTAGTTATGTCAGAACTAACCACTTTTTTCATTATTCTCTAGTTGAATGTCATTTAGTTTATTTTTCATCTCATATGAATTAGTTAGCCTAGAGTTTGAACGATTTCAATTGAAACATGTATAAAAATGTATGCAAATGAAGCAAAATATTGTGTGAGTAGTGCCTTGATATGATTATGAGCAGCAATAACTTGTGCTAGAAACGTGATCATCAGTTAATATTAATGTAAAACACAGTGTGACTGTATCAAAATAAAATCTTATCCATAATGGTGTTATACTCTTCCACATTTCCTTATTAACACTCCCTACGCTAGGCAAGTTCAATAGGTTTCCTGAATGTGTCTCTTCACTTATCTTTGTAGATTTAAGATCGTTTCATAATTGATTTCTACATATGTATTCTCCAAAAATTACATTTTCTAATCAAGTCATTGTGTTAACATACTTCTACTCAGTCTTTTGTGTGTTTCGAGTGAAATATATGACGTCAAGCTGAATGTTTGACGTTTCAACAGCGGTGGTGTTGCTAGCCCCACAACGTCTTTGCCAGACTTATCGTCGACTAAGTGAGCTAAAATCATAGGCTTTAAGATATTACATTGAATCAGAATTCAAGTATTATGTATGTATGTATATATGTTTATTTCCTTTACTTGTGTATCCCTAGATATGTAAATCATCTCATGTTGGTCTACGTCAATTAGCATCAAATTGTCTCACCAGCTTGATTAAACAAGCTATTGCTGCTCCACAGAATCCACCATTTTGGCAGAATGAAGTAAGTGTTCCGCTGCGTTGTTTATCCGTGTGTGTGTGTGTTGTTAGAATTAACATTTTTTAAATAAAGAAATGAGGCATACAGCCTAATTTTTTCATTTTACACTTCAATTTACATGAAATTGCTTAAAGCAAAAGTTTCAATGGAATCATGTGTGTGTGTGTTTGCTTTTGTTGAAACAATTAACCAGTGGTGCTAATTCGTCGTTTTTGTCTAAATAAAAAAATAAATTATTATGTTTGATTGGTTGAAGGTTAACATCATGAGCTGAAATCAGTCAGAGAACCACTTGAAAACCGGCTGGAGTACTGTACAGCCCTAGTTTGAGACAGACGCTTCATAAGTACGCACCCACCACAGCCACTTCGAACCCAGGACCTTCTGATTTTCAGGCGAGCGAGCTTGTAGACCATTAGGCCGCTGGGACTAGATCAAATGGCCAATGAATTCCAACTTCTGCCTATTCAAGACCATATGTATCAAGAAATTGGTGTCTGTTATCGTCTACTGCGTATAAAGTGTTTTTTGTTGGTCTCTTCTTGAGATTTATACCTTTTTTAAAACTTTATTTTAATCAACTGGATTGTATTGTTAGTTGCTTACGCAAAATATAAACGTTATATTTGCGTGATACAACTCATTATTGGTAATACTGTTAGGTCTATTGAAAACTTTATTACTCTGTTGACAATCATATTCATTCAAATATCCAATTGGCTTCCGAGTTCGGATGGAATAACCAACTTCGGTTTCGTGGATATTTCAATGACTAGGAGAGACGATGAAACGGTTAAGCAATCTATATTTTGTATGCAGACATGGAACAGACAATATCTTCATTTCATCCAAGGGAAATGTTTGTTTTCAAGGGCCTGAAAAATATGCACGAGTGATACATTGATGGATGAGCTTCGATACATACATTCAGTTTTATTAGCTAATGGTTATCTTGAAAACTTTATCAATTGTCACGTTGAGGAAAGACCACATCTTGAAAAGACTGCTTCTGTACCATAACAAAGCTGTCTTTATTTACTTACCATTCAAGGATGGTCAACTTATACAGTTGTGACAGCTCAATGACACTTTGGTCAGACATCAGACGCACATTCTACGCCACATCTCGTTCCCTCACTTGCTAAATATTTTCGATCCCTGTACTTACGATTAAAGGACGAAATTCTGTAGACTCTACTTCAAATTGTAACTACAAGTTGATTTGCGGTTGCGGTGACGCCTCTATAAGTAGAATCAATAGAATCTTTATAATGTTCCAATATCGTCGAAAAGAACATGTTCCAAAATAGTTATTAAGACACATAGAAAATCCCAGTGCGATGAATCTGAATAGAAATCCATCATCATTATCCAATGCAAAGAACAACTGCTTAATCTCAGGTCACAAAATCAATATCAATGACTGCTTCACAATTATTTCATCACATAACTCTAATTCAAGGTTGTTTATTGAAGGTGATGGAAACACTTTGGAGGATTATCCACATACATCCTAAATTATGTGTACAAAAAACAACAGACTTCAACCTTCGCCTACCATGAACTGACTAATTGACCTATTTAAGTATGATTGGTCACTAGTATGTACTTTTGTTTTTTATATAACTCATTAATTGTCATTTTATTATTGTGATCGTTCATCAGCGTGAAACCAGTTTGGAAATCTTCCACACTGAGCATAAGGAACAAGATTCGGCTCTTCAACACCAATGTCGGGTCAGTCAGTCACTGCTTCTATACTAGGCAGAAACTTGCTCTGCATATGTGTGACGAAAAGGATTTCCCACAGGCCACTACAAACTTTCATCAGGAGCTGCATCTTTCATCGGCTCAATTTTGAAGATCAAATGGCCAGTAAGAATCACTAACAAGAAACTCTGGGAACAAACCAAAAGGCAAGAACCGATCGCTCAAGAGATATGTAGGAGAAAATAGAAATGGATTAGGCATACATTGAGGCGACCGTCGAATGGCATCGCGCGCAGTTCTGGCCGTTGCTCGAATGAAGTGCCGATGGGAAGCGACGAGTGGGTCGTCACTTCAAGGATGGCATGGAAGAGATTGTGTGTTGGGTAGGAGGAGATGAAAGATTATGGGCAATCGTGGAGTCAGACATCTGAAAAGGATAGGAGAAAATGGGCGAAAGTGGAGATGCGTTTTTGAAGCCAACCCTTTGTTCCACTCGGAACTCAAGGAAAAAATAATAATAATGATAAGGAATTCTTACTAGTAACCGCTCATTGACCTAAGCATTGAACGTTTAACTATTGGCTCCCGAGTTCTAATACTATTTAACCGACTTCAAACTTGACAAATATAATATGTTCACTTAGTTGTTTCACAATGATGACATTTCTGATTTCCATTAGATATGTAAGGCTTATAAGAGAAAAAAATATCTTTCCCCTTGTCATATTAATTTACACTATTTGCGATTGTATGTTATGATTCTTAGTTGATATCCAACAGCAGGGTGGCACAGTACATCTAGCTCCAAGTTTGCCACACAGAAAATCTGTTTCGTCTAACTAAATCTGTCTATCTGTTTTCAACATAGAACTTTGCACCGATGTGAAGGAGTTCAAGTCGCCACACTCTCTCCTTGTCACACACAAAACAAGAGAAGAAAGTAGAAGAAATGTATAATAGAGACAGTAGACAGAGATATGAGACAAAGGAATAGTTAGAACGAAGAACAACAAGGAGTGGATGCATCTGAGCCATTCATTTAGAACGATTTTGAGTTATAACACCGATTGTCTCCAGTCGATGATTGGTGTTTACCCTCCCGAGGACCCCAACCAGTCAGGAAGTCTACACCTCCTAACATGGCTGGTTTAAACTAACTGTTTTGGATTTCATTGACTGATGAAGCCATGTTTTGGTTTGACCACAATGTGCTCTTTTCCAACCTGACCCTATGTCAGCTAATATTGCTCGTCATCGAGGAAGGCGATGGATGTCTAGGCATATGTAACACATGTCGTAACCATCTGAGTCGATGTAACTTCACAGCCTCGTCTATGGAGTCAGTGTAGTCCAGTTCTGTAACATCATCTTACATTTGGTGGGAGCAAATCGCATTCCAAACATCCGAAGATTACTGCTCAAGAAGACTCTGCATTTTGTCAGCGTCCTCGCCTAGAAGGACTATATCGTCTGCATATTCCAAGTCAACGAGATTATTCCCTGGTAGCAAGTCAATCCCTGAGTCTCTGAAGTGAGTTAGGGTTAATTCCATTAGTACATCTATGATGAAACTGAATAGAAATAGGGATAGTGGGCATCCCTGATGGACACCATTAGTTATCACCACTTCAGATGACAACTCACCGTAAGCTCTCACCTGGCTGACTGCATGAGTTCGAGTAGAGTGCCTTAATCAGTGCAATTTATTTTCTCGGCATCCCCTTTACAACCAAGCATCGCCAGAGTACTTCTCGGTCGACAGAATCGAATTCCACCTTTAGATCATGAAATATGACGATTGTTGGATGCCAGTAAGTATGCCTATTTTCCAGAATCTGTCGAAGAGTGAATATGTGACCAATACACCCTCTGTCTGGTTCTCTCGCATTTGTTCCTCCCGTGGACCGCTTGGTCTACGCATGATTATTGGGCCTAGAACTTTAGATACCATATTAGTTAAGCTAATTCCCCTGTGATTATCACAGGAAGACTTGTCTCCCTTCTTATATATGGGGATAATCAATGACTTAAACCAACCCGACGAGATTTCCTCTGATTCCCAAACTCTGCCTGATATGTTAGTTAACGCAAACAGTAAACTGTCTCCACTGTACTTAAATACCTCTGGAGTCATTCCATCAGGTCCTGCTGCTTTGCCTCGTTTCAGATTAGTGATCTAACTAAATATTACCCTGTTTGAGAACTACATTGTATAAGATTCATTACCTCTTCTCGTGATGTTCCTATGCTATATAATGAAGAAATGTACATCAGTGTATCGATGTTCTGTATGTAGGATACGGCAGTAATGTTGGCATTTTTTGTTTTCGAATCTAAAATTTAATTACGGTCACTTGGTAATAATCATTTGTCATCAATTCTCTAAAGGGGTATTCGTAATAGTAGCAGTAGTAGTAATAGTAGGCATTATCTTGTACATCTGTGTACTACTGCCTTAGAAACTTCTGTTGTCGTTGTTGTTGTTATCGATAAAAGCCAACAAAACTCGATGATAATTATAATTAATTAATTTTCTCTTAATTATGCCTGTAATATTCGATTTTCAACCAGAGAAATTACTTTTTTTGTTTTATTACTCTACTTTATTCTCTCTCTCTCCCTTCCCTCTCTCTATCGAGTACATTCAATCAGCATTGATAGAGAGATTATAATCAGATGATGATTATGGCTAACAACGGGTAATGGATACAAATCGTACATCCCACTTTTGAGTAGTTCTCTTCTACAATCTATATATGTATACTCTTGTTACTATGGTGATATGAAGAGTTACCCAGAAAGCTTTATCTAATACTGTATGAATTGAAAGGATTTTCTACAAGATATAACATTTTTTCGTCTCCTTCTTCTTCTTCTTCTTTTGTTTTCAATTTTGCCCATGGATTGTTACGGTCCTTTTGCGTAACGAACAAATGGAACGTAGAGCTTCAAGCTTGAGTCTTGAAGTTTTAGTGTGTGTTGATGGTGATGTTGCACTTTGACAAGATGAGCTTGCTAGCCTCACACCCGCCCCCCCTCTACCTCAACCTTTCTTTTTTCTCTGGGTTTATTACGGTGTTCCGGCACCGCCATAGGTATTGCAGGCCAACAATCTTTGTGTTTCTTGATATTAGGTATGCCTTCGATTCGTTGGACAAAAATGTGCTCTGGAACTGTCTGTTAGAGAGAGACGTACCTGAGATATTTGTTAACATCTTGAAAGCCCTATACAGAAACACCTCAGGTAGAGTGAGAGCATACAACCAACTATCATCACTGTTCCCAACCAATAGTGGAGTTAGAGAGGGTTGCCCAAATTTATGCCTAACGTTTCTATCGATGACATTCTGGAGTCAACTCTGAAGGATGTGCATGATGGTGTTGTAGATCTCCTTCCTGGAGAAAGACTTTTCGACCTGGAGTATGCAGACAATATCGTCTTACTGTGCCAATAGCTTGAAGGCCGCCCAAATGGCACTTAATCAGTTGGCCATCAATGTCTGTAAGTATAGTATGTGCTTTGCGCCGTCTGATGAAGTTTTTTTTCCATTCCTAACCCATATTTTTACTTTTAATCTATGTTGTTTTATTATTATTGTATGGCGCATCTTCTTGGTGCCATATTGTACGAAGTCTTTCTGCGTTTAAATAAATGAATAAAATTATTACTACCGGTCAGATGAGGTTTAGGAGTGTTATCTGTCGGGAATCGAACCCTTGTACCAGTCGAGTGGTTGGCGATCATCCTATCGCAAAAACTAACAGTCAGCATGCACAACAGTTTTCCTTGAAACTCTGTATATTTATAGAATAGTAATGCTTGAAAATTATCTTCACCAACTTCTGTGTTTCTGTCTATTTCATTTATATATATAACTACTTTAGGCATTAACTATTAAAGTACTGGATCCATTGACTGCTTTATCCAATGATATTGTATACGATGATGTACGTGAAGTACAACTTGAATGTGTTCAACAATTACTCCATTGTTGGGGTGAACAAGTACGATCTAGTTGGTTACGATTAATTGAAATCATTGGAGTGATACGTGAAAGTTATAAGTAAGTTTCATACATTTATTCCCCTTTAATGAATTTGAATAAAGCAAGAACAACAGTGGTGGTTTGTGCAGAATATAAGATGGTACCATCATTGTTCAATTCGTTGTCTTCTCATCATCTGCTTACACGCCAAATTATATATTATTATATATCTACAGAAACAATTTTGACATACACACAGAGTTCATTTTTAAACAAAAATCAATCAAACAATATATTCATACAGTAATATTAAACACTATTCCGAACAATAATGATCATATACAATAAAAACTTTCGGCATTACGCAATCAGATGAAATAGAGATGAAAATATCCAGTTACCCGTGACACGGGTAATGAGGTAGACACCGCAAAATCGTTCAAAATTATTAATAGGCAAAAGAGTTCAATTTTCCTTAGGTTTGCTGAAGCCATTTCCATCTAGCGCCTGAAACCTGACTTATGCGTTCAGAAAGAAGCGGTTATCAGTCTTTCTTTGCCCTGGTAACTGGATATTTTTCATCCGAATGCGAGATGCTGAAAAGTTTTCATTGTGTATGATCATTATTGTTTTTGAATAGTGTTTAATATTATATATATTACCGTGTGTATATATCAATTGATTGATTTTTGTTTAAAAATGAACTCTGTGCAAGTATGTCAAAATTGTTTCGGTAGATATATTTAATAATGACTTTGGCCTGTAAGCAACTGATGAGAAGCCAACGGAATAAGTAATGATGGTATCATCTTGTATTCTGCAAAAGCTGTTCTTCTTGCTTTATAAGTAAGTTCTTGTTGATTGATTGTTGAAAGAATTTTTGAATGTAAGGTATTTTACTGATTTACGCATCCTGTTTTTTTGTCTGTCATATACAATGTATATTTTATCATTTACAGTAATATATATATTTATTTATAATACTGGGTTCTGAATGGAATATTGGGGTTTTCAAAAGCATATCTCTTCATTCACCGCGTTCTCTACAGTCCTTCTCAGCTGGTTCCAAGATCTCCTCTTCACATTATCCCCTTCAAGTCACCTTTCGACGTTCATCAAATAGTCGTTTCCTATTCAGACTCCACTCGATGGCCTTCCTGTGACATGTGATATCAATCGGCGGTCTCCTTAGCGTGTATCCGACTCAATTGGGTTCTTGGATGGTTCCTTGTCTGCTTATATCTGTTTCTCTCCGGCCATCTGATATACACCTTGTTTTTTCTTGAAGGCAGCTGTTAATCAAAGTCTGATGTGTAGGCTGTTGGAAAATTCATCTAGTGATGCTGCTGCTGCAAGTCTCAGAATCAAATAAGAAGTAATGACTTTGAAATCATTGTTTCAAATCCTGAATAGTGTTTCCTTACTGAGTACAACAGATATCCATACTAGTATTCTCTTCTATTTTCTTCTTTTCTGTAATCTTTCCTGCTCTTTGTATTCATATCATCAATTTCTGGAAAGAGTTCAACAAGAGTCTAGACATTTCTAGGCTAATAATAATAATAATCTATATTATTACATATTAAAAAGCAATGAGTGCTTTCTTCTTCTTTTTTTATCGCGATTTCAGTTCGTCTACTTCTGAAATAATAATACCACTTTTCATTTATAAAATCTCCTCTTTAAAGTTTGTAACATATGTCGCCTTTTTTAAGACCATTTACACATGGTTGACTTTATATATTTTTCTTATCTCATCTTATCTATCAATGATGCATATAATATGATGGAAATGGTGTAATACAATTTCGATTGCTTATAGATACTGGAGTTATTGTCATCATTAATATCGTGGAGATTAACCCCTCTCTCTCTTTCTCTCTCCCTCTGGTGGATGTTTGTAGTGTTGTTGTGTTCTACCCCGCACCCCCCAAGGTGGGTGAGAAGCTTTCATTGTCTGTCCGGATAGCATCTTCAGAGATATCTTTGTTCTTTACTTCGTCATTTTCCTGATTATTTGTCGATTTTTGTGTTGTCTGATACTTAAAGGCTAAAAGACTGATATGAGAGAGATGCAGATGTAGTTGAATCGGTGTATTTCACAAGTTTTTGAACATCAAGCTGACTTTATGATTGTTGAAACAAATATGGGTCGAATTATTGTTGGTATTGGTTTTTGTAGGGATTTTGTTTGATTGTTTGGAAGATTTCATCATTAGGGCTGACATCGGTTAGAGAACTGTAAAATGAAAACCAGCTGGGAGTACTGGACAGCCAGCAGTTTCGCCAGCCTAGTTTGGGACTGACGCTTTATTAGTACGCATCCACCACCAAGGTTTGAACTCAGGACCTTCTGGTTACAAGGCAATCTGATGCTTACTGGCGACTGGTTCTATTCAGGCAGTTACTAGGGATTCTAGTTCGAAGCTGTCGAAGCAGCAGGTCGAAGGTGAGGTCAATTACTCATCGAAGTCATTGGCTAGTGGTCGCGATATATCGTGAATTGGCAGAAGTTAGAATTCATGGGCCATTGGATCGGGTCTCAGTGGCTTAATGTTCTACGAGCTAGCTCGCCTTGTAACTAGAAGGTCCTGAGTTTCAACCCCGGTGGGTGCGTACTTCTGAAGAGCCCCCAAACTAGGACGAAACAGCTGTCCAGCTGGTTTCACAATGGTTCTCTAACCGATGTCAACTCATGATGAAATCTGCCAACCAGAGGGTCAAATTAGCCTATATACAGTATGTACAACACACTTTCATACATTAAGGTTTGCAACTTGGTGAAATAAAATACTGCCAGCTTACCATCACTTGCTTCTGTTAGTAGTTAAATATTGTGCAATATTCTATTTTCCATGGTTTATATAGGTGTAGAAGTTTCGAAGTACTTCCTATCACCAAATAGTTTTCCGTTAAAGCATAAACTTTTTTTAAATAGTAATTTTTTCCTCCAATTCTCAACTTTATGCCAAATAGGATAGATTTAATTCAAACATCATTCAAATGCTTCAAATTGATTGTTACGGATTATTTGTCAGCTTTACTGCCCAATTGTTATTTAGCTTGTGTAGAAACAGCAGCACGATTTGGTCATCAAAAACAAGATTTGAATATCGCTTTAGCGGCCGTTGGATCTCTTGTAAGTAGACATATTTTTTTTCAAAGATTGTATCCTCATCAAACCTTCATTTTTTTATAAAAACAAATGTAATGTCATCATTTGTGCGTCGGTGGCACAGTGGTTAGGACTCTCGCCGACCATGCACATGGTCCGGGGTTCGATCCTCTGCCGACGCACACCCGATATCTATGGTCGGCCTGCGAAATTTGGGCTACCGATATCCATGCTGAAAATGTCATACTTGTACTGAAAATACGGTGTGGCATCAAGCTGTAATCAAAAATAATATAAAAATAAATAAATTTCAATAATGGCCGTCGTGTGCTTTTGGAAGTGTGTGGGCAGTTGTTACTTTCAGGCTGCTGACACATTGTGGAAGTTGAATAATTCTTGGGGTACTCGAAATAGAATTAGTATTGCGTGACTGCAGAGCCCCAGAGACAACTGCTTGGGGCCGGCCGATCACACACGGCCTGACTTAACTGGTTTTTGCTTTAGTTCCGTATTAGCAACTTACTACCGGCTACGGATCACCGTAGGTGGGGTAATTCGGGATGTACAATTTTTGGGGTCAACCTTTCCTAACCCGTTCTCTCCAGAGTGAAAAAGCAGCGTAGCTGGCTGACATGTTGGTCACATGAGGGAAACACCTCACTGCTATCATATCGCTGTTCCCCAGCAGTTCGACTTTGTCCACAGACTCTCAGCATAGTGTAAAATAATTCTTACACTATGCCGGTAACTACGTTTGTCTAATCTCTATCTTAACAATCTTCCTGGCATGCTAAGACCCGCAGGAACATAAGTTGCAGCCAGTGTAGCTTATTGGGTCATTGCGATATGGAAGCTCGACCATCACGTCAAGGTAGCAGCTATGGGTGGGGAGTCCGAAAGACAGTTCAAATCGGTTACTTAAATCGTTATCTGATATGGCTACAAATAGCAATCAATGGGGAACGTGCTGCAGTTTCCTTTCTTTTTTCCCTTTCTAAAAATAATTCGACGAGTGCTGTCTGGTTTCGTTAAATATAACTGCATTCTTCCCAGATGTAAAGTCCTTTATTCATTCTCCACCTATTTTTTATTTTTCATATGTTATTATTATTATTGTGTGGCGCATCTTCCTAGTGTCATATTATACCAGGTTATGTGTTTTGAATAGAATAGAATACATCATCTAATAATATGTAATTTCTGTTATTTGAGGGGCGTCGGTGGCGCAGCGGTAGAGTGCTCGCCGACTGCACAGGTGGTCCGGGGTTCGATCCCCGGTCGACACACTCCTTTACCTCGATAAGCCGGTAGTAAGATTGGTAAAGAGGGAAGGTTGGGCATGAGGATAGCAACCTCATCCCGTAAAAATAAACAAAAGGCACTGCTACTGAAACTTCAAGCCTCCAACTTGAAGCCCTATGTTCCACTGAGGGAACGTAAAGGAATAAAACAAAAAGTTATTTAAGGAGTGAAAACATTGTGTCAGAGGTGACAGAGGTAGATAAATAACATAAACACGTTCTTGGATAGAGTGTTCGAAAGGCCATATCTCCTTTATAATCCGTTTTGAAAGAAAAAAATGAAGTGAACTGTGAACGTGTTATATGAAGTGAAAGTTTCACCTTGTTTTCGCTTTGTACGTCAACATTTATTTAACCTATATCGTTGATTGCCTTATTATTTTTTTGCTGTAGTCTTTAAACAGATTTCAACTGGTTTTAAGTAAAATAAACCACCACACTACGTGCTTTCTTCCTGATTATTTATTTATTTAGTGTCCTATATCAAAAGAAGCAATGAGAATTGTTCAAATTAGCCGTATATAATCAATCAAATGGAAAACATGAAAGATTCATAAAAAAATAGACCACATCCACAAGCTGATTCCCTCCATAGACAGTTGTGTTGTAAAAGGATATTGTGACGTGTTAACTTCAAAACACTATAGGTAGTGTTTAATTCAATTTACATTTTCTCGTCGATTGATTGGACTGAAATGATCGATCTCTCAGGTTGACATATCGGCGCCTTGTGCAGATGCTTCGACAATGTCTGATAACGTAACTTGAAGTCAATTGGCGGATGGTGACTAGCAGTGGGATCCAGGATAACGCGCATTTCGTCCCATTTGGGGCTCGTCAACTGAATGTACCTGCATTCCACCAGTTAGTCACTGAGTGCCGTTGTTACCACCGAGGCTCGAACCCAATGCCCATAGTTTCAAACTCCAAAGCATTATTCATTAGACCGCTTGGGCTACGAAAGCCACTGCGTCTTGTGCAACATGGGTTTCTATTAATTATCGGATTCAATTTAGATTTTCTCGTCGATTGATTGGACCGAAGTGCTTGGTCTCTCAGGTTAACATGTCAGTGAACCAAGTGGTCTAGGTGATAGCGTTTTGACATTTGAGACCACAAACACTGGGTTCGAACCTCCGTGGGAATACCATCACTGACTGACTGGGGAATGCAGGTACATCCACTAGCTGACGAGTCCCAAGTAGAGGACGTGAATAAGCGGTATCCTGTATTCCACTGTTAGTCACCTGTTGGTATAATATGAGGATGTGACTTTTTGAAACGCTATAGTGTTGTAGTTTAGAGAAACAATGTTTCGTTTTGTCGCGGTGACTCTTTCCTAATATTAGAGATTATTTATCGTTCTAAAACGCATATTAAACTTCTTATTGACATTATTTATTACCTAGATGAATTGTTTTGCTTCATTTTTTTCGGTGTTTTTTTTTCAGTCATTCGTCTTAGACGTGATTTTTAATTTCTTTTAGTGGAATAAATGTTTGAAGTTGTTTGTCTCACGATGGAAGTTATAAACTCAAAGCTACAATCCGGATTGAAATCTATTTTTCAGAAGTGGCATAATTTAATACTTTCATTGACGCGCATGTACTTAAGTGGAATTTTAGGATAACTGAAAATATGTCAATGTGTAGTTAGATGTCCTGACCGATAGCTGCTACCTTGACGCGGTTGTCAGGCTTGCATATCGCAATGACCCAACAAGCTACACTGGCTGCAACTTATGTTCCTGCGGGTCTTACCATGCCAGGAAGGTTGTTAGGACAGAGATTAGACAAAAACAGTTACCGGCATGGTGTAAGAAGTATTTTACACTATGCTGGGAGTCTGTGGACAAAGTCGTACTGCTGCGGAACAGGGATGTAACAGCAGTGAGGTGCTTCTCTCAGATGAGACGAGTATGCCAGCCAGCTATGCTGTAGATAGGGATATGAGACAAAAGGAATAGTAATAACGAAGAACAACATAGTTTCATTGGAAATTATAAGTCACAAGGAGTGGATGCACCTGATCCATTCATTGAGAACGATTTTGAGTCAAATCATCGATTGTCTCCAGTCGGTGATTGGTGTTTACCGTTTTGAGGACCCCAACCAACCAGCCAGGCAGTCTACACCTCCCTTCTACGTGACTGGTTGGTTGGAACTAACTGTTGTGGATTTGATTGACTAGTGCCATGTTTGACCGCCGCTAGCTCTTTTCCAACCTGACCCTATGTTAGCTAACATTGCCCGTCGGTCGAGGAAGGCGATGACTAGGCATACGTAACACATGTCCCAACCATCTCAGTCGATGTAGCTTCACATTCATGTCGATTGATTTCCCCTCCTTACCTAGCACTTGACTGCTATTTACATCATATGAAATATTTTCCCAATTATCAACTTCATCTAATGCCGTTTGTATTTGAGACATAATCTTCCCGATGAAAGTTTCATTTCGCCTTGTTTTCTTTTTTCATTTTTTTGTCTTAGCTTCATTTAGCTGACTTCTTCATGGAGGAGAAGAATATTCCGCTTAGTCTAACTGATTCAGATAATTCTGTTATTGATTTGAAAGACTTATGGATTTGTGTTTTCCACAAACTAGCAGATTTATGTTTAGATCGTCGACCAGCTGTTCGAAAATCTGCTTGTCAGACATTATTCAACACAATAGAATGTCACAGTGATCGATTCGATGAAGATACATGGTCGTCTCTTTTATGGAAGGTTAGTGTACATATATATACCTATGTCTATGCATTGATATTTATATTTTGAGAGAGAGCGAGAAAAAAAGGATCTTGATTCCGTTGAACTCAGTACTTCAGCGATGAGTTATTCAGTTCTTGTCAATAATGCGTTTGCCAGGCTGCGTGATTATTTGTTTCAAATGTCCGATAATCTCAAGTTTTTCTTATTTCGTTTGGGAATATCCCACCGTATGGGGAGAAATCATGATTACTTAAAGGTTATGCAGCACTTGTCACTACTCAGCCTCTGGAGCACTTGATTAGTAGCTAGTTGGCTGCTGGTTCGAATCCTGTAGCGATCTAGAGTTTTATTTCATCCTTGATCAGTTTCATCCTTATCTCAAGTAGCCTTACTCTGATATTTTATATTCTGTGACAAGATTGTACAGCAAAATTAATTCCCTCCCTCCTTCGTTATAAAATTTGTATAGCGTGTCTTATTTCCCCTTAGATGCGAAGTAGACCGTTCTGTTAAATTTGGTGCATTATTTTTATTTTATCATTTTACGGCAAACATAAAGAATGTAGCGACCACAGGGTGAGAGAAGGTACTAATGATCTTGAATGCATACCATTCATTCGATTATAGAACCTACTGTGTGTCATACATCTGTCTGTATTGTACACTGATTGAGATGGTCAGGACGTGTGTGGCTGGTTGGGGTCCTCGGGATGGCAAGAACCAATGATGGCTGGAGACGATTGGTGATATGGCTCAGAATCGTGGTTGTCAATGGCTGTCGCAGATGCATCCACCCTTTGTGATTTATCATATCTAATGAAACTCTACCGTTCTTCCATATCACTATTCTTTTTCTTTCACTCACACTTCTGTTTATTAGCTCTCTCTGTTTTGAGTCTGTCTTTATTGTCTTTTCCTGTTTTGTGTGGTACAAGGAGAAAGAGTGTGACAACTGGATTTTGTGTATATCAGTCCAAAGTTCTATTTTGAAACTAGTCAGTCAGTCGGTCAGTTCAAAGCTATCAAAACGGTTCCACCTATATGAACAACGAAACGCTCCCCCCTTATTTATTTATTTAAAAGAAAAATATGTATAAAATAAAAAAACTCTTCGAACGTTATCCTTTCTCTAACCCTACTCCTAATCCCTACCATAACCCTACCCCTAACAGTTACTCTGACCTAACTCTAATGCATACCCTAACCCCTGACCGTAACCCTAACCCTAATATTAATCCTAATCCTCACATGCTATCAACCCATTGTCAGAACAGTATTTAGAAATGAAGTTAGGATGAAATTTGCATATATTAATTCGTACATAACGTTCAAATTGGCGCTGTGTAATAACGGCGGCAGACTCTGTAATCCGACGAAATAGTATACATTCAAGATCATTCGTGCCTTCACACTCTGTGGTCACGCATTCTACATTGAAATGGTTGCTGATACTAGCAACTGAATTTACACAAGCTTTATACCAGACTTAGTAAGTATTACACGATATTCGATATGGGCAAAAATCGTGTTGGCTTTGCTAAAGCTGTTAGTTCAGATTCCATTCAACAAAAGAACTATTATACCAGACTGTCGGTATAAGAAAGGATAGTTGAATTTCAATCTTTGCAGGTCTGACTGCAAGCAGTACTAGTTGACGCGGGTTCGAATCTCAGAAGGGGCATAAGTTCCTTCAGGGTTACAGATACGCCTTGCTGACTGGTCAGTGCCGACTAGCACGAAACCTAGGTCCACGGCAAGGCTTGCTATGGCCGATTGCCTCCAACCATCTAACATTACTACTGTTCAGCCATTTCCTTTACTTACATACAACCAGTAATTAATTATTTCTATTCAAGTGGTTTATATTCTAGAATATAATGAATAGGCTTTTTTTTTCTCTTTGTGTGTAAGGATTACATGAAATATAAGCGGGCTAAAACATAGAACATATGTGTATAAACACTTGATCTGACATAATTGCCTTAGCCCCCCTCACCCGCGCCCCGTCGAGATTACTATCCGGCATATGAGACGAAGAGAGAGAGATCACATATCATATAAAGAATACTGAAAGGAAAGGGTAGTGTGGGGAAAATAATGATAATAATAATGTGTTTAAAATATGGAATTGTGCAGTCTTAATATAGTAGTCAGTTTTTCTCTTCTAATAATAACAACGTTTTTTCAGTCTGAAGAAATTCAAATTGTGCCATACACACGCACACACAAGTAATAAAAATAAGGCCTGTAATTATTGAAAAATAATTATAATAATAATAGTGATAGTAATAATGGAAGAAATAATGAAAGACTCTGCGCTTAATGATGATGGTATTTTACATGTTCTGCCAACTTTTTGGCTTTCTCCTGTTAGTTTTCGAATTTATGTGACATGAGACATAAATCATCCGTGAAGTCTTGAGAATGAGTCTGCTCCAGTTCTTCCAGGTGCCTATATCACTCTACTTTGACAAGGTGGTAGCGTTCTTTCCAGTCAGTAGACACCTTTCTTTTCCTCCAAACGTTTAATTAATGGTGGCGTCAGCACATCTGCCTCAGTCTCCTGGTCCGTTTTCAGTACTTCGAGGGGTTTTCCGTCCGGTCTTACTGTCTTCCCAGACTTCAGCAGCTCTATTGTATTCAAGATTTGCCGCTTTTGTTGAAGGACTGATTTTCGGTGACAGTTCTGTGCGTGCCGTTGGTGGTGGCAATTCTGCGTGAGCCACAGGTGGTAGTCGATTCAAGAGTCCTTTGAAGTGATCAGCTCATTTTATTTGTTCCTCCTCTTTGGTAATCAGGTTCCCTTGAACGTCTTATATTGGTTTCATCATCTGGGTTGGTCTCTTCCCGAATAGAGACCTGGTTATTTGATATAATGCCCCGAGGTCTCTTTTACCCGCAGCCTGCTCTACTCCAATTGCCAGACAGTGGGTAGTAGAATTGTCTTTTGTCTTTCCTAGCACTCTTCTTCACTTCTTTATTCAATTCGATATACATTGAGCTCAGCTTCTCCTTCTGTTGTCCATCTTTGTATTGAGTCATCTCTTCCTTCACCATTCCCTTCTCCTCTTTTCTATTAGCTTCCTGGTAGGTGTCCGTTGAGATCCATTTCTTGTCTTCCCTCTTCTTTCTTGCTAAAACTTTTGTACATGTTTCCGTAAACATCACCTTTGGAGAGTTCCAATATTCTTCTACGCAGGTTTCCTCAGTGATGCCAAGTTGTGTCCCGACTTTCCTCTGAAATCCTCAGGGAAGGTATCTTTTGTAGTTGAATCTTTCATTTCCTGAATGTTGAACTTGAATTGCGGTCTGTTTGCATTTGTTTTGAGGGATTCCAGCTTCACTTTCAGGGTTCCTTAAACAAGATGATGGTCTGAACCCACATCTGCTCACCTTTTCAACTTTGTATCCAGCAGGCTGCGTCTCCACTTCCTTGAACGGTTTTGAAATAAAATCTATTTGGTTTGTGGTATGTCCGTCAGGTGAAATCCATGTCGCCCTATGATTGTGCTAGTACACGCTACCTCCAATCACCAAATTGTTTTAGCCGTAGGGGTTTGTGAACAATTCTCCGTTCTCATTCTTTTCACCGAGCAAGAGCCTCACAACCCATGGTGAGTTCTCGTCCTGTGTTATCTGCTCCCAGTTCAGCTGGAATTCATATCGTCCACACGAATTTAGATGTCACTATTTGGAATGTTGTCTATTACTGTTTAAAATTGTCTATGGAAATCCTTCTTCTCTTCTTCTGAGTCGTTTGTAGCATTGTGCGTATCATTGGATGACTGTGCCTTTTCTCCCCTATGAGTTGAATCTTGCTGGCTCCACTCCCGCCCAACCCTCCTCCTTTTTCAGGACTTGGGACCACCTAAAAAACTAGCGAAATAGTAGACTAAACGACGTTCCTGATTGCAACTGAATTCAGCATATTGTTCATTACCGCCACTTATAATCATTGACTTGTTACAAAATGAAATTCTAAGCGATTCATGATCCCGGTAGCAGGTATTTTCTGCTACATTTACTCTTAACGTTTACCAGTGATTATTGAGATTTATAACACATTTTCTGTTAATTGTCAAAAACTGCATCAAGCGCTTAGACAATATTATAGAGTTGACATTTTATTCTATCTATGCTTCCGATTTATTATCAAAACGTGTTACGTCGGATGCTAATGAATAGAAATTGTAACAATAAAAATGATGGCACACTTACACTTGTTCCATGTATTCTACGCTCAATGGTTTATAATAGGACAGAAAGATTTCTGTCAAATATATATGGCGATATTAGTAAAACCAGTCTGCAAATATTTGGCTATCATGATTTGATTTTGAAGGTAGAGATCGTTTTGTACTGCAGCACTTCGACTGCTGACTGACTGGTTTCAACATAGAACAGCTTTGTATTGATGTACACCAGTTCCACTTGCCACACTCCTTCCTTGTACCACACAAAGCAAAAGAAGAGAGGAACGAGAGTTTCACCAAAAGAGACGATAAACACAATTGTGAGGAAAAAAGAAAAGTAATATGGAGGAAAAATAGAATTTGACTGAATATGAAATGTAAATCACAAAGAGTGAATGCATCTGCTCCAGCCATTGACAACGACGATTTTGAGCCATATCACCAATTTTCTCCAGCCATCATCGATCCTCACCTTTCTGAGGACCCCAACCAATCAGTCAAGAAGTCTTCACCTCCCTCCCTACGTGACTGGTTGGCTTAAACTAACTGTTGTGGATTTCATTGACTGATGAATCCATGTTTTCGTTTGACCACAATGTGCTAGCTCTTCTCTAACCTCATCCATCCTGCGTCAGTCAGCTAACATTGCCTGTTGTTGAGGGGAAAGCGATGGATGGCCAGTCAGTCATGCAAGCGTAACACATGTCCTAACCATCTCAATCGGTGTAATGCTACAGCAACTTCTACTATTACTACTGTGATGAGAGCTGCCTGCAAGCCAAAATTGTAGACAACAATCACAGCAGACTTAACGTGTGAAAATACGATTCGCAGAAATATGGTCTGACTTGCTAAGAAACGGGCACAAAGAGATGACAGATTAACCTTCAGTACGAAAACAACCAATCAGAAGAGTTTGCTTCTCAGATAGCAATAATGTACATAAAAAATCTGTAAATACCCTCTTGACTTTCTCAATAAGCGATCTGTTGCCTAGCCTTTGTTTTCTGTCATTACACTACTACTACTAATGATAATAATAATCTATCTTTTCTTTTTTTAGTATTGATTTGTCTCATCAGTTTATTTGCTTAATTTTTCCCTTTTTTTCTGCGTATGTATATTTTACAGATATTATTTCCTTTATTATCCAATGTTCACAATTTATATGCAAATGCACCGGTTGAAAAAGTTGGCGATAAACCGAATAGTCTATTAATTCATCATAGTCGTGATACAGCATCGAAACAATGGGCTGAAACAGTTGTCCTCACCTTATCTGGTGTCTCGCATTGTTTCATATCAAAACAATCACAATTATTAAAAATTAGTAAGTTGATTTTAATTCTGTTCTGCTCCATATGTCTCTTTTTCTTTCTTCTTTAAAATATTTTAAAGCCTAATTGGTGGATAGTGACTAGCAGTGGAATAATCCAGGATAACGCGCATTTCATCCTATTTGGGACTTGTCTCCTGGGTGTATCTGAATTCCCAAGTTAGTCAGTGATGGTGTTTCCATCGAGGCTCAGACCCATTGCCCACAGTCTGAAATGCCAAGGCGTTCAACATTAGACCACTTGGGCCACGAGAACCACTGCCCCTTGTACAACGGGTCATATTAATTATTTGATAACGCTTTGGCGTTTGAAACTATGGGCATTGAGTTCGAGCTTCAGTGGGAACACCATCACTGACTGTGGAATGCGGGTGTATCCAGATAACGAGTCCCAAATAGGACGAAATGCGCGTTATCCTGGATTACTCCACTGCTAGTCACCATACACAAATTGAATTCCAATTCAATGCCCTGACATCGTCGAAGTATCTGCACAAGAAGCCAACAGACATGTCAATCTGAGAGAGACCGAGCACTTCGGTCCAATCAATCGACGGGAAAATTTTAAATTGAATTCAATATTTTAAAATCTCTTGATATCGTTGATGTTTTATTCTTCAAACGAGAATAAAACAATGAATAGTTAAGAAAACAAACATGCTTGCATGGTTATAATTGTGTTCAATAATACGAAAGATGCTGACTTTAGTAATTGTTTGGTGTGTTTTCCACCTTTGATATGTATGCTTGTGGATTCTTTTCCTTCATCAAGCAGCTTGCTATGCATCACCATAAGAATGTGACTAAAAATTGAGACATGGTTGTCTGAAATTCAACATAGGACTGTTATTATCACCTAGTTTTGCCCAGAACCTTAACTATTTTAAGGAGTTTATCGAGTACTGGCGTAGGCCCTTTTTTCCCCCTCTGTTTGTTTTGCTGGATTCTTATTGGCTGTCAATACTTTTAATGCATCACTGAATTCTTCACAGTGTTTTTCAGTGGTTCTCTAACTGATGTCAGCCCTAATGATGAAATCCTTTAACCAATCAAACAAAATCCCTACAAAAAACCAATACTTTAAAATTGATCTGATGTTCACTAGAGACTGGCCCTATTTAGACAGATACCTGGGCCTCTAGTGGGAATCCGTGACCAGTAAGGGTAAAGCACCACTGAATTATTGCATTCTAGTTGTATATACACAGAGTTTCTGTTGTTGTGACAGTGAAAGCTCTTATATCGACGTCCAATCGTTGTGTGCGGATGGTGTTATTGTTTTGTTGTTATTGTTGTTGGTACTGTTTGATGTGCGATTAGGTCAGATTAGCCAGCACGTTAATTTAGTATCGGCTCATAGTCTTCTAGGTTGTGGTTCCAGTCATAACAAGAACTTTGCACAGAGGTGCATCAATTCCGGTTGCTACACTCCATGCAGCACACAAAGGTAGACAATATAGAGAAAGAAAGAAGTTCAAAACAACTACAAAATAAGCAGAAATGTTTGGGAGAAAACAAATAGTAGTAACATGGATACATGTAGGAATTAAGGTGATGAGAAAGAGTCAGTGCATCTGCATCATTGAGACCTGAACTAACATGAAATGAGATGTCGTTATAAAGCACTGTTCTACCTATCTTTGATATTTTTAGCATATAACCTGTATTAGATGGTTGGAGACAATCGGTCACAGGAAGTCTTGCCGTGGACCTAGGTTTCGTGCTAGCTGGCACTGTCCAGTCAGCAGGGCTTATCTGCAGCCTTGAAGGAACTCATGTCTATTCTGAGATTCGAACCCGTGATGGTGAGCTACCCAGTTGCATGGTGGCCACATTGCAAACCTGACTGAGAGAACTCAGTCTGCACCAAAGAAAGGACTAGACATATCACACTGGCTACTAGCTCAGCTCAGCTCAGAGAACCCAACTTACTTCAATATCGTCTACCTGATCATACAGATGTTCTCCATTATTTCACAATTATCTTTATCATTGCATTTTATTGATTTAATGATTTATTTACTTGTCTGTCTATTGATTTATTGATTTTTCTTATTTATCCGTTTATTTATTTATTGACTTACTTGTTTTATACTGATTTATTTATTTCGCTTATTCATTTATTTGTTTTTTCTTTATTGATTTATTTACTTATTGATTTTATTGATTTATTTACTTATTTACTCACTTGTTTTATTTATTATTTATTTGCTATGGCTATGTTTTATCCACCAGTGTTTATTTTCACCATCATTGATCGTAGTATCATGCAGAGAAACTCATGTATGTCGGGGTGGATGGTTGGTTGGGTGGTAATGTTGGTTATTGATGAGTGTAGACTTTTACTCATCAATTTCACTTCATTAAACTCATTTTATCCATTATTTCTAATTATGGGATATCGGGTAGTAGTAGTAGTAATAATGGTTTTACTTAGTTCTTATTTCATTTGAAGACGTCAATAATGTAGTGCACAATTTTTATATAATAAAAGTTTACCTTCAACGTATGATATTTCAAAAATGAAGATTATATAATCTTGAACGAACTAAGATCCAATGGTCAATCTCTTCCATGAAGGTGAGGCAGTAATTTATCGAAGAAGATATTGAGAAGTAGTCGCGCTATGTCATGAATTGACAGAAGTAAAAATTCATAAGCTGAACATTGAATCGATCGGGTCTCAGTAACTGGCTTAATGGTCTACTAGCTATCTCGCCTTGTAACCAAAAGGTCCTGGGTTCCAGCTGGCTCTGGCGGGTGAGTACTTATGAAGCGTCAGTCCCAAACTAGACTGAAGAAACAGCTGGCTGTCCAGTACTCCCTGTGGATGGTTTTCTAATGGTTCTGCAACCGATGTCAAATCATGATAAAATCCTCCATCCAATCAATCAAAATCCTTACAAATCCAGTGCTTGAAAATATATTAGCTTTTCTTTTCGAAATGTACCTCTATTTGATATTACTGTGTGTGTGTGTGTGGATGGGTGGGTGGATGTTAGTGCATTCATTGCTGCTGCTGCTACTTGATTTTTCTCTAAGCTAATTATCTTCCTGGGATCATTTTCCTACACTCAACCAAATTCCCGCTGTATTTGATTTACCCTGCGTAGTTGAGTTCATAAAGCGTCCTCGAAATGTTATCAGTAAATACAATTGTACGATTGTATGCTGGTTTTAACAATTAAAATGATTCCATAATAGAATTATATTCTACTGCAATGCGCAAAATTCTATTCTTATATCAACGAAATGATTAAATTAGATTACCCTGACGTAGACGTGATAACCCGATTCGATCCCACCAAATATAAGATGATGTTACAGGACTAGATTACACTGACTCCTTGCTAAGAAATAAGGAGTGAAATGGTAGAGCGTGTTGTCCACTTCACTTATTTGAGGATAAGCTGCATCAGCCAGTGTCAACGGGTTGATCGCTGACGAAATCTCAGAACGGATACAGAGGGATAGTTTCGCATATGTCAGTTTACGCCGTCTCTGGTGTAGACGTGATATCCAAAGGGCGTGTGTACTACTCAGCAGTCCGTTCCGTCCTCCTTTGTGGCTGGCTGGCTGTGAGACATGACCATTGAGAGTGGAAGACATGAAAAGACTAGCTGTCTTTGATCATATGTGCCTGCGTTCTATCTCCCGTTCTAAGTGGTATAATAAGGTGAGTAATATTGAGGTTAGGCGTCGAATGCTAGATAAAGAGGGGAAATCAATCGACGAGGCTGTGAAGTTACATCGACTGAGATGGTTAGGACATGTGTTACGCATACATAGCCATCGTCTTTTTCGACGGGCAGTGTCAGCTGATACAGTATCAGGTTGTCAAAAGGCTAATGGTGGTCAAACCAAAATATGGCTTCATCAGTCAATGAAATCCACAACAGTTAGTTTAAGCCAGCCAGTCACGTAGGAAGGTGCAGACTTCCTGACCAGTTGGGGTCCTCGGGACGGTTAACACCAATCACCGGCTGGAGACAATCGAGGATATGGCTCAAACTCATCGTTCTCAATGGATGTCTCAGATGCATCCACTCCTTGTGATTTACAATTTCCAATGAAACTATATTGTTCTTCGTTATTACTATTCCTTTTATCTCATATCCCTGTCTACTGTCTCTATTTTGCATTTCTTTTTATTTTCTTCCCTTGCTTTGTGTGCTACAAGGAGAGAGTGTGGCGACTTGAACTGCTGCACATCGGTGCAAACTTCTATGTCGAAAAAAGACAGACAAATCGGGTATAATTCCAAGTTTTACTACTTTGTTGCTATTACATTTTAGTAACATCTTTTTCTTAACTAACCCTTCAGTTACTCTTTCAACCTATTACATAGTTTATTTTGGACAAGTTGTCTCCATGCTCTTTTACTTACATCCTATTTTCCTGGGTGTCTTTCATATTACATAACTCTCGTCAATACTTCTTTATCTTCTGCCTTTCCCCCGTAGTTACAATTTGATTATTCATCACGATTTTGAAACATTTTGAAGATGTAAACAATAACGGCGACTAACTTTTATTCTTGTTTGACAATCCTAATGTGTGTACACAGACATACAGAATATTTATCACTATATATATAAATGCATTTGCACAGCTGAGTGAATGAATTCGCCGCCACTGAAACAGAAACTCTTCGCTGAACTTTATTGTTCTTACACATTCATGTCTCGATGGGTATTTGCTGTGGATTTTCCAATTTTGGTTTTTTGTATATACGCGCTTAGTTTCTGATCCATTTTCATCATGATTATTGTTGATGATGGTAATTGCATATAGAGCATGTCATTTTATGGTCCAAATTGTTTTATACTCAGAATTGATGTCTGCTTCTTATGTATATGTCCCTCTCTGATAGCAATAAAAATCTACTCTCTTTTTCTATAGTTTGCTTCAACTACTTTTATGATGTAAACTGTCTATTCAAAGGGTAGAACCTGATCACACCACATTTAAAGACAGTTACCGGCATTTTTCAAGAGCTTTAGCCTTTATGTTTTCGTTTAAACTTCTTTATATGAGATAAAGGAAATTAAACTGTTAGGATGTTTTATTATTATTATTATTGTTATTGTTCCCTTGGGTTCCTAGTAGAACATAGGGCTTCAAGTGCATGTCTTCACTTGCTTCTGCCTTCTGTTGTACTTTTCACCTGCATCCATGTTAGTCCAAACTGTTTCATCTCCTCTTCACAAGATCTCCTCCATGTCACCCTTGGACGTCCCTCTCGCCGCTTCCCTTTCGGGTTCCACTCGAGGGCTTGACGCGCGATGTCACCAAGCGGCCTCCTCAGCGAGTGTCCAATCCATCTCCACTTTCTCCTGCATATTTGTTGATCGATTGGTTCTTGTTTTGTTTGTTCCCATAGTTTCTTGTTGGTGATTCTTTCTGGCCATCTGATCTTGAGTATAGAACGAAGACAGTTGTTGTTGATAAGGGTCTGCAACAGGCTGTTGAAAATATTCTTGGTGACCCGCCAAGTTTCTGATCCGTATAGAAGAACTGACTGACTTGACGTTTGTATTGAAAATCCGAATTTTGTTGTTGATGCAGGCTGAGTGACGAAGATTTCCAGATTGGTTTCAGGTTGATGAAAGTGTTTCTCTCCTTCCCGATTTGACATCCTCGTCCGTTCCTCCTGTAGTTGAGACAATGCTCCCTAGATAAGTGAATGAAGTAACCTCTTTCAAATCCCTTCCGTTGATGGTGATTGGCGTTGGATGTTACTGCTGTTGTTGTTGTTGTTTTTGGTTGGTTATTTTCATAACCTCCGTCTTGTCTATGTTAGGATGTTTTAGTGTTTTTATATGGAAGAATTTACTCTAACCCACCTAGTTTAGGTTTAGTTTATACAATCTTTATGGGAAATTAATATTATTTTACACTGCAGAAGTCTTATGCAAGGAAGTCTCTTCATTTACATCTACCTAGAAAGAGCATCGTTTCAACCACAGATGGATGGCACAGATGTGAGTGTCAAAGCCTATCAGGATCGTTAAGGCACAGGTGAGATCATCATTACTCTCAGCGCTCAGCATAACGAACCTAGACCTAGTCAGCCACTCTATGTGGTTCAAGAAGTTGGCAAGCAAGCAAGCGTGTCACGATAAGCATTTTGTAACAGACTGAAGACTTTTATTGACAGTTGCCTCTACTGGATCGATAGTGAGGCATTAGATGACCGACCAGCTAGGGGAAAATAAGCAATGAGGAACTTGGTCAACGGGACTAATCAACTGCAACAAATATATATATATATATATATAAAGAAGTGGAGGTGGATTGAACATACGCTCAAGTGGAACCTGAAAGGTAAATAACGAATTGGTTGATTGATATGAAGGAGATATCGTGTGAAGAGGATAATGACAGCATGGGGGTAATCGTGGAGCCAGCTGAAAAGGACTTCAGAGAATAGTGTGAAATGAAGATGTCCTGTTGAAGCCATCTTTCCTACTCGAAACCCAAGGTAATAATAGTAATAAGGGCATTGAATAGTACACAGCAGTTAGGATTTACCTGTCTATTCAACACATAAGGGCTTGAGGAAAGCGTTGTCTTTAGCCTTGTGGTAGTCCCTAGATTCTTAGTCAAAATGCATTCTGTTACCGAGCGTATAGAAAGATTTCAAAAGGTAATATAAACGGAGAATATTTGATTGCAAATTTTAAACATAAGAAATACTAAGAATGCCAGGAAATTCCTAAAAGCTCCATAGATAGATAGATAGATGCCATAGAGCTAGGAGAATATGCTCTGCAGACAAATTAGATGAAGAATTTCTGATTCTCGAAAAGATGTTGAAAAACAACGGTTACCCGTAGAAATTCATCAAAAATATGGAGGATATCAAGGCTCAATTATTAAACAAATCCTAGTGGAAAAAAGCCTGTCTTCATTCAACTTGATTTTACAGGTGAAAGTATTTCAGCAATGGTCAACAGAAGCTTGAGTATGTCACTAGCCAGAGTCTATCCTGCAACTAGCTGAGCTGGTTGCCGTCCATCGAACAACATGCTCTTTGGTGCAGTCAAAAGTCGACAGATACCCTTCTCATGTTAACTCCAACTGTGCATACAAATTTACATGTGTCTGTTGGAACAGTTACATTGAGAGAACAGAAAGAAGAAGGTAAGCACACCTACTATTTTCTGAACATGTACCGAAAAGCCTACATCTCCAGAGGGGAACAAACGCTTACTTACAATAGTGCCATTACCAGACATCTCCTTGATACGGGACATTTTAAATTATCAAGTCAAAAAAGCTCATTTCTCTTCAAGTTTGCAGAAGCAATCTCTATCAAACGCCTGAAACCCGATCTATGTATTCAGAAAGAAACAGTTAGCATCATGTTTTTTTGCCATGGCGTGTAGTTGGATATCTTAATTTTTTTTCTCTTTCATTTGATTACGTAATCTTTGACTTTAACCTCACCATCACCCCTTACTCTGACATAGTGTAATTTTGCTTGTCTCGCGTTTCTATTACTTGAGTTAAGCTCAGTATATTGTCACCTAGTTTATTAGTTACTCATCATCTTACACACCTCTCGTCTTTATTGCGTAACTCACCATTGTATGCATGCATACATTTACTTTGTTTAAACTTGAATTGCCTGTGTAAAAACTATATAAGCGTAATTTTGTGAGCACCGCTTACTAAGTCCGGAACGGCGTGTCAACTAACATCATGTGAATTTTGTAAGTATGTTAGAACTGTTTTATACATAAACTTAATAATAATAATTTCTTTAGGCTGTAAGTAGGCAGCTGATGGGAAGCCAACAAAGTAAGCAATGATGGTACGTACCATCTTATATTCTGCACAAACCACTAGTGTTGTTCTTGCTTAACTCAAATTCATAATGGGGAATAAACGTATAAAATACTCAGGTGAACTTAACAGACATATCCACATAAATCAAACTTATCAGGTAATTGAGAAAAAGTCACGTGAACAAAAGGTCAAATATCAGGTCAACAGAATGACTGATCCCGCTGCAGGCTAACAAGAGGACAAGAAAAGCTTTAGAGAACCAGTTTTGCCGTCGATTGATTGGACCGAAGTGCTCGGTCTCAGGTTGACATGTCGGCTTCTTGTGCAGGTGCTTCGACAATGTCTAGTGGATAACGCTTTGACGTTTGAAACTATGGGCAGTGGGCTCGAGTCTTGGTTGGAACACCATCACTCACTGGAGAATGCAGGTACATCCACTAGCTGACGAGTCACAAGTAGAGGACGAAATGCGCGTTATCCTGGATTCCACTGCTAGTCACCATCCACCAATTAACCAGTTGTTTTTACGTCCAATTTCATCAGGAAAGGTGGTTAATAATGCATTTATAGAAAGTTTCAAAGATTTGCTTCATTTTTATGCATATTGAGTTTTGTACAACTGTATCAATGAACTTTTCTTTGTTCTCTTTTTAAGTAAGTATATTGTTTTTTTATTTCCTTTTACTATAGATGATTTTACAAAATTTTGGCAATTACTATTGGATCACTTAAAGGTGAATGCATATATGGATAGTGGGGAGATATCATTAGCTTCATTAAACTGTATGCAAGTTCTACTGGAATTACAAATTTCGTCGTCATCCTCAATGTCATCCTCACCAACATCAAGTTTATCGCCTAATTTAATATGGTCTGCATATTGGGAAACTTGGTTACAAATAGGCAAACGATCAATTGCTTTTGTTCAATCTAATTGTAATTCTGACATTGCTAATGATAGCAGTAATTCTATTATACATAATAAAGACGCTTCAGAACGTCTTAATGGCAACAGTAATAACAATGTTATTGACGAAAATATTCAGAAAGTGAGTCGCCTCTTTTGCATTCCTTTGAGCTAAGGGGTGGAACATGAAACTTCCATCCTTGAAGTCTCAATAGCAGTTATTGCGTTTTCTTACGGAATGTGGAGTTACTAGCCTCACACTCACACCTTCCTTCCATTCTGAGATTACCTCCGATGACTGCGAGGTTTGTGAGCTGTTGGCGTTGATGCAATGTCCAGTATCGACCAAGTGTGACAGAATCAATGTGTAAATGTTCTCGAACCCGTAGACGAACCTGCCTAATTGTACACCCTATATAACTTGAACCACAGCAACAATTGAAATGGTATATACATTGAAGAAGAGCTAAGGTTAGGCAAGATATCTTTAAGTTGCTGGGTGATCATTGGACGGCTACTGCAGGATAGGAACACATGTACAGTGTAGAAAGTTTTCTTTATCACCCTGGTTAAACCTTGTGAAGGAATCCCAGCAGGAGTATCTTCCCTGGATTGTAGATGTAAAAATATAGGATTTTTCTCTACCTTTGCTAGTTCACCTTTACGACTATTGTAACCTATATTGGCTTTAATAAACTTCTCTTGATATCCGGATGACCTGGAGTTCTTTCTCTGTACAATCTTCAAATCAATTGGACGTCGCTCTATATGCTAAACACCTGATCAGATCCGGGTTGTATTTCAAAGGTACAAAGATAAGAAAGTGTGTATACTGAGCTTTGCTTTCTTGTTTTCTAAATATGGTTCTTTTGACGCAACCATCCTCTCTTCTCGTTAGTAGGACGTCAAGGAAGTGTAGAGTCGTTGTATTCTCCGACTTTAGTTCAGATGCACTTAATAACAATATGAATTAAGATTATGACAGCTTAGTGTTTCACAGTAAGTTGGACACTATCCAAAACAGTATACTGTAACTCATCATCTACTAACATTTTAACCGAAATCAATTCATCAGGGTTTGCATTCAACAGCCTTATTGTCTGCTTTTTACTTTGTTGATACATGAGGTCACTGAGTCTTTTCAGTCTGTTATAAAAACATTAGTGTATGCAGAATAAATCGAATTCATGATGCGTCGATGATAATAGATTGCCAAAAAAACAACTGACCACATAAAACTGATATTTATTCAGAAGTGTAGATATGAAAGTAGGATAAAGAAAACGAAATGTTTGAAAGGGTATAAAGCTGTTTGATTGAACACTGGTCAGTAACTAATGTTATATATCTTGTCCTATCTTTTCTGCAGACTAAATTCTATCAGTCAAATTTGCAATTTGGCAGCCACCATGCCACTATGTTGCTCACCATCACGGTGCACTTTGAATTGTTGATACTATATGGTTGGAGGCAATCGGCCACAGGAAGCCTTGCCGAGATCTACCTAGGTTTCGTGTTAGTTGGCACTCACCACCATCAGTCAGCAAGGCAGCGTATCTGCATCAAGCAAAGGACTTGGCAAATCACACTAGCTACTGACTAGTGTCCAATTAAAGTATCCAGTACAGTCCTACATGAGGTGGTCAATCGGGATGCCTAATAGCTGCCCAGTGGTAACGTCTCTGACCGACTGCAAGCGGCACTGCGTTGTGACGCAGGACATGAGTTCCATCCTCCAAGGTTGCATATACGCCGCCTTGCTGACTGATGGTGGTGAGTGTCAACTAGCACAAAACTTAGGTCCCGGAAAGTCTTCCTGCCAATAGCCTCCAATCATCTATAAAGCTAGCACAATATTCTGTAATTGAGTTTAGCCCATAGCAAGCTTGTCACACAAATGCTATTTATTTTGCCACCCACCCCATAATTAATCTGCTATTCCACGTAAAAGATATATCCGTCGCATAACTGGCTATCATTATTGTAACGACAACAAATATTATATTTTATAATTGTGTAAGAACCTGAAAAGGGGAAGTAATTGAAGAGAATATTCTTCAATCTGATTGATTTTTAATATAGCTGGATGATTAACTTATTGAAGAGTCTTTTGACTGAATATGCTGGAGTGAAGATTTCAAACGAGTTGCCGTCACTATTTAAGTAACTAAGATCCAAGAAAAATTCAAAGCTTCTATAAAGTTTTCAAAATAATTAAAAGTATCTGAGTTTTTATTTTCTGTATTTATACTCCACCAATTATCATATAATTAACCATTATGACTAAGATGTTAAACGCTAGGAAAGCCTAAACGGTAAATCACTCAGCTCGGTGACCATTTTGTAGACTTTTTTATGTATTATTTGTTTTTTATTCCTTCACGTCCCCACTGGATCATAGGGCTTCAAGCTAGAGACTTGAAGTTTCTGTAGCAGTGCTGATTATTTTTACAGGATGGGGTTGCTGCTGGGCTCGTGCTCAACCTTCCCTCTTTACCAGTCTTAATACTGGCTTAACAAGATTTAGGAGTGCGTCGTCCGGGGATCGAACCCCAGACCACACGAGGCGTGGTTGGTGAGCACTCTACCATTGTGCCACCGACTCACACTCTTGTAGGTTTAGCTGGATAGAATTCGGTCAAAAGTAGCACAGTTAATTTGTTTATTTTAGGTACATCACACAGTGGAGAGACAGTATTATTATTTACTAGATGACAAAGTTTCAAATACAATTTATTTTTCATAATCGTTTCGTCGATTATAACCCCATAACTTCCACAGTATTTAAATTTCAAGGGAAAATATACAAACAAACTGAAGGAGTTGTCATGGGGTCACCAATATCCCTGATTGTGGCAGATAGGTGGAAAAACTTAGCGATTGAAAGGTTCAAAAGTATACTGGAGGTATGTAGATGATACATTCACTGTACTCAGAACACACGACATAAATCAATCTTTCGAACACATCAACTCAAAGGTGGAGGCAATTCAATTCACTTATAAATTGGAAAGTCAGGAAGGGGAGCTTCCAATGTTAGATTGCAGCGTGAAAAGGAAAGAAGGTGGGAAGCTAAACACTACTGTTAACGGAGAACTCACACATTCAACCCGATATTTGGATTTTGGATCATCCCACTCTATGTCAATAAAAATAGGACTTGCGAAATGTTTAAGTTATAGGACACAAAAACCAAATAGTACAAAGGAAATTCTAAGACAGGAAGTGAGGCATATAAGTGAAGTTTTGAAACTTTATATTTACCCTGATAAATTAGTCAGGAAGTATGTAAGAAAATGTAAACATAAAATAAATAATAATAGTAGTGATAGTAATGTTAATGATGACCTGCGCGTCAAACATGCACAGAATAATGACAACATCAACAATAGAGAATTCAAATCGCCATCAGTAGTACTGCCATACAAAGAAGGAACTTCGGAAGTGGAGAATTCTTAACAATGCAGACAGGAATAAAAATGGCTGGCATTCAAACTGCCCACAAACTCAATTAGAAACAAGCTTTTTCCTTTGAAGGATCAGTCCTGTGGGGCCAATTAAACTGAACAATTTAGTTTATCTAATACCCTCTCTGTGCTGATTTTCAGGTGAAACACATAGGTCAAAGTAGTAGAACAGGATCAGTCAGTCAGACTAGCGGAGCATAAAAACCTAACAGCAAAATCTAGATTAGTTGCCATGAATAAGATAAGAAATCTGGCGAATAATTCAGCTAGAGCACTACACCACATGGAATTACACACAAACATGCAATCGGATGGGTTAAGATGACAGTTTCAAAATGTAATACAACTAACAGGTTGGAGAGAGAGATTGATAACTGAAGCTTTATTTATCGAATCGACTGAAGAGAATACGTGTGGCAGGAATAATTCAACCTTATCATGAAGGCTAGGGTGGCATACATCAAATTGAGCTACCTCTGGCGACGTTAGCCTGCCTGTCAAAGGTCGGGTATACAGTGTTTCGTTGAGCACTGTCTTGCTCTACGCCTGTGAAACCTGACCTCTCCGAGCTGAGGATGTGCTGCGGCTCTGCGTATTCTATCATTGTTGTCTCCGCAGGATTGCTTGCGTTCGATGGCATCATCGCATGAGTAATTCTGAGGTTTGGTGGCGTGTGTTTGAACACATTGAAGATCACCATTTGTTGAGTATCGTCATCTTCGAATACCGGCTTCGGTGGCTTGGACATGTGTTGCGAATACCTCCCCGAGGCTCTCATACAGGTCTCTGTTCGGTAGCCCTGTGATGGGATGGAAAAGGTGGAGAGGTGGTCAGTTCATGATCTGGCGTCGTGGGATGGAGGATATTTGTACTAGGTTAGCATTGGTTGGTGCGTCACAACTCCCTGGTTGGAGTCCGAGAGATAGCTCGAATCGATGGTTCGAAACGTTATCGGATATGGCCAAAAATCGTAACCAATGGTGAACGTGTTGCAATTTCCTTCTTTCTTCCCTTCCTGATGATAGCTAACGAATACTGTTTGAACTTGTTAAACATGACTGTTTTCCTTCCAGATGAATTTCTTCATCCGTTCTCTACCTATACTTTTACTTTTAATCTATGTTGTTTTATTATTATTGTGTGGTGCATTTTCTTGGTACCATATTGTAGCAAGTTTTTCTGCGTCTGAATAAATAAATAAATAAATAATGATTCAACACCTGTCCCAGACATCTGGAAAGTTCTGCTACCCCTACGACAACGAATAGGAAGGAATACAGAAAACTATAAAACTCAAGTTTCAAAGTTGTGTGAGTATAATTGATGAAGTGATTACGAACAATAAATTGTGTGTTCGGAAGGTGTCGTCAGCCAGTAAATAGTACTGTCTCTCCACTGTGTGATATGTCTAATAAACAAACTAATATGGAATTACATACTGCGACAATGCCCACGTTTTACGCGTATATATTTAGAAATATCACATTGGTAACTGCTTAGGGATCAATAATCAATGCATCTAAAAGAACATCAGTTATTCCAAGTTTGCAGATACACCTTGATGGTGAGATCCATGACCTCCTGTCAATTAATCTCCAATCACCTAACTGGAAAATCTATCAGATTAGAAAAAATATAGGTAGTTTGTTAAACCTTTTTAATGGATTATTTACAGAATCTCATCATTAGGGCTGACATCAATTAGAGAACCATTAGAAAACCAGCCACAAGGAGTACTGGACAGCCAGCTGTTTCGTCCTGGTTTGCGACTCATCAGATATTTTCTTTTTCTTTTTTTCTTTCTTTTCTACACAGATTAATCACCCATCGTATATATTTCTTCCGAGTACATCGTTCATTACACTCTACTTTGATTTATTCCTGCCAATATTTGATCACATCAAAGTGAATTTCCATGTTAAAGATTTTGATCGTTTAGAGGAATTAATTCAAATCGGTGTATTAATTCCATTGTATGTCGCCTGCCTATATCCTAGTTTATCTTCGATGACATCACAATCATCAACAATAATTGATGATGGTATATTAAATTCACTACAAGAGTCAGTATTACGGTGTTTAAATTGTCTTGTTCAGGTAAGCTTATTTGAATTTTTTTTGTTTTCCCAGTGTATTTATTTATGCTCAAAAAATATCCTTTATGTTTTTGCTTTGAAATGTTATATAACGATTCTGTGATTGATTGATTGATTGGTTGACTGCTTATAGATGCCCATTAAAAGTTCTTTTCTTCAAAAGAGTGGTTGTTGAACAAAGAATATTCTCTTCGATAACCTGCTCTTCATCAGGTTCTACAGTTATATATACATCCATAATAGTGAATGAATGAATTAGTGTTATCAACGACAACAATAATGTTATTTAAATAACATCTAATTAATAATAATAATAACGGATTACAGTTTGATAACACTGTACACTGAATATCAGAGAAATCAGGGAAAATAACAATGCAGAATTCATGAATTTCTAGTCTCCACTGAAGGCCGTCCAGGGTAATAGTAGTAGTAGTGGCTGGCTGGACCTATTGCTTCATAACAAACAGAACACCAGTTGTTTAAGGTGGATCACAATATCCTCTACTGTTTCGAGCATGCAGTAGCTGGATGTTTTTGGCAATTTATTTGATACCCGGTACATGATAGAGAAGGACCCTTCAATGCTAGCTTTATGGCTGATTTGGACCACGCGGTTTAATATCGAGCTGTTAGTGGTTTTCACTACACCTTTATTTAGCCACACCACACATGTAGGTAGTCTCAAGCAAACACGAATAATCAAGTTCCTACTGCAACGGCCAGTACACCAAGATCGAAGTTGAATTGATAAATACAATTAGAAGTGGCTAGCTAGTCTAGGTACTTCATGTTTCAATTGGGGAAATCACCACAGGTCATGTGGAGAATAAGACTTTTAGTGTACCAGCACTAGAAGTTCTTTGAACTGATTTTCTTAACCTGTTAGTAATTATTTTGCTGGGTATATCGCCCTTGAATTGCAGTCGTGTGTATAAAGGCTTCTTGTTTACGGATAGTCCTTTTCAACTGTCTTAGTCATATGCTTCGTGATGAACTTGTCTGGATAGCTATTTTCAATCAAGGTATCGTATACAGTGCTAAGTTCATCATCTGATTAGTCATGAATTTCTTATGGTAAGTTCCAAAAGATTATAAGTCTGTGTTTACAAAATAAAATGGTTAGACAAACTTCTACAGACATCAAGATTAGGAGTAATTCGATTCGACTGCTGACAAGTCGCATATCAGTTTTACTTCACACATTATGGATTCCGCATGATCTAGACAAGAATGTCAGGTTATAACATCCTCATTCGGCAAAGTAACACTGTCGGCCTACATAAGATAGACATTTCCTCAAGATTTAATTTGTAGGGATTCTATTTGTTTCAGGTTAAACCACGGAGGATATGGATATGTAAACAAACAAACACAGTCTTCCGATTGGTTGTTTCTCACGACAAATCTTGGGAACGTAAATATTGACGTAAATTATCGTCTACTAATTTGGCTAGTAGACAGCTCTCACCACAATATCAGCTAGGGAACCATTGGCAACCATCAGGGAGTACTGGACAGCTGTTTCGTCATCCTAGTTCGGGACTTATCAGCAGCACACAACCTACAGACTGATTCTTGAAAATTAACCTGATGCTCGCTAGTGACTTGCTACAAGATGAAGTTTCCTGGAGTTCTAATGACATGTCGTGACCAGTGAAGTTCATCCAGCTGGGAGTGAAGATGGAGTTCCCGCCGATGACAGTGGTTGATGCCAGTTGCGCTATGACTCACGAATTAGTAGAATTTAGAATTCATGGGTTGGTCATCGGGTCAAAGTGGTTGAATGATCTATCAGCTTGCCTTTTAACCGGAAGGTCTCGAATTTGAACCCTGACGGTGGGTACATACTGATGAAGCGTCGGTCCCAAACTACGCTGACGGAACAGCTGGCTGTTCAGTACTCTAGTGTCGGTTTCCAGTGGTTCTCTTACTGATATCAATCCGTGGTCTAACCTGAGACTTTTCTCATTTTGTGAGTATCTGCCGGCTTTAATAATTCATACATGTAACATCCAACAATCTGTGCATATCTGTTATCTTGGTGGGGAATAATTCATCCACTTGCTAACGAAGCAGAATTATATAATAGAGGAAAACTATGATTCAATAACGATATGTATCCTAAGATTTTGCAAAACGATTAGCAGCATTATTTAGTAAAACATCAGTAAAAACAATGTTATTTTGTTTTTTCATTCATTAATAATAGTAGTACAGTTGTAAGAATATTGGTTAGTACTGTTTGCACCCTTCTGCAATTCAACTTTTGTTTCGTGTTTGGTTTAAATTAAATGAATTGTACTGTATATGTATATACAAATTGTTACTCAACAACCACTTACAGTTCCTCGCAGTTGGCAGTGAACTACAGTGAATCGACCAAAGGGTGTTTTAACTGCTCAACAGCACTTCACTCCATCCTCCTAAATGACTGTAAGTGAAGATGGCCATTGAAAGTGGAAGACATGAAAAGTCTGGCTGGCTAGCTGTCTCTGATCATAGGTGTCTGCGTTCTATCTCCCGCGTGTATTAGGTGGTTGTGGTGGTGTTATAATAGTGACAAATATTGAGGCTAGGCATCGATGGTCGAGTGCTGGGTAGGTGGAGAGGGGAGGGAAATCAATCGGCAAGGTGGTTATGAAGTTACATGGAATGAGACAGATGGCTAGGACATGTGTTACGTTTGCATGAATAGCCATCGATCGCCTTGCTCGATGACAGGCAATGTCAGCTGACTGACAAAGGATAGATGAAGTTGGGAAGGATTTAGCACATTGTGGTCAACCCAGAATATGGCTTCATGAGTCAGTGAAATCCATAATAGTTAGTTTAAGTCAGCCAGTCACGTAGAGAGGCAGGTGTTAACTTCCTGACTGGTTAGGGTCCTCGGGATTTTTGTTTATTATCTCTCTCCATCTGCATTTTGAATCTGTGTTTACTTTTTTCTCTTGCTTTGCGTGTTACAAGGAGGTAGTGTGGCAACTGGAACTGCTGCACATCAGCGTAAAGGTATACGTTGAAACCAGTCCGTCAGTCAGTCAGTGAGCTACACCTGTCTTGTGTAAATGTTAGTGGTACTACCTGGTTGACCAAACCTCGGTAGTTGAAGCGGGATTCGAACCCAAACCCAGAGCAATATATCACATCTCTAACTTAATTTTGATTTTCAAGTCTCTGCACTACGCTTGAGTCCAAATGTCATCACTTTGTAGATGAAATAAGGTATAGTGTTCAATAATAATAATAAAACTATACTGGAATCCTAGAAATATTCATGTAGATGACTACTAGGTAAGCATGAATTGGGTTGGTTGTGATGAGCATTGAAATCCAGAATGCATCATCAGTGAGTGGCTCGGTATTCCCATTGGACTCGAACCCAGCTCCGTTTATCTCAAATGCTTAAAAGTTATCCAAGGTGTGGTTCTCATAGCTCAGGGGTTTGACAAGTATATCCGAACTGAAGAGTCTCTAAGAGGACGAAATGCGTATCCTTCATTCCACTACTCACAAAATCGGTAAGTATTTTCTAGATTCATTACCATTTTTTACCGAATTTACAGAATGCTAACACTTGATTTCAACATATATATAACTGAGATTTGAAAATCATATACTGAATGTTTATAAAAACTAGAAATTAATCATCATACAAATATAGTTCATTCACATTGCAGAGATTTTTGTATGTATTCCTATAGGTTTTGTAGTACTACTAATTATTTTCATGTGCATTTATATGATGTCTTTTACTTTAATTTTTGATTGAATCACTTTCTACAGCATTTTAGTTCTGAACAAAATAATAATAATAATGATCATAACAATAGTTCATCATCGTCATTGCTTCCACGTGTTCTTCAACTGCTTCTTACATTGACTGGTTATGCTGTTCAAATCCCTAAACTAGATCAACTAAAAAATCATAGAGTAAGTACTTGAAAAGAATGTATGCATATAAATTATGTGCCCGTTTTGACTATGTAATTAACCTTTTTTATAACTCTCTATACTTTGGTTTGTAAGGGTTAGTTATGTTTTTACGAGTTGATCACAGATTGATGTCAGTTAGAGAACCATTGAAAACCATGGAGTACTGGACAGCTGCTGTTTCATCCTAGTTTGAGAATCATCGACAGTACACACCCACCGACAGGGTTCGAACCCAGGACCTTCCGGTTACAAGGCAAGCTCGTATACCATCCAACCACTGAGACGCAATTCAATGGGTCATGAATTCTAACTTCTACCAATTCGTGATTTTAGCGCGACCCCAACTATTGTCGTTGGTGGGACATCCATCCACACACGTGACTTCTAATTGGACCTCACTGGTCACGACTTCTCACTAGAACTGCAGGAAGCTCCAACCTGTAGCAAGTCACTAGCGAGCATCAGAATACTGAGTACTGCCGATGATTCCCAAACTAGGATGAAACAGCAGCTGTCCAGTACTCCCTGGTTTTCAATGGTTCTCTAACTGATATCAGTCCGTGATCAACTCGTAAAACATAACTAATCCTTACAAACCAAACTATAGAAAATTGTTCTTTTTCGCCTGTAATTCTTCGAGTTTGTGTGACATTAGACATACATAATCCACGCGGGTAATCAAGATCTACTAAAGTCTTCTTATCGATCAGTTCAGCCTATTCCTGTCTTCTCACTCCCCAGAGTTTGACTGTATATGGTTGTATTTCATTAGCTATGAATAACTGCTAAAATACGAATGTGACAGTAGTTCTGCCCAGATCACCATTCAAGTATGATATAAATAAGGGGAAGTATTTTGTTTTTAGTTGATTACTGTTGGGTATTCTATACACCTAGTGCATAATAGGAATAACCATCATCATCAAATAGTCCAATATTTATTTTAGCCCTTATTCAATGTAAGATGATATGTCAGTGCAGTAGTCATTTGATGCGTATCCTATGTGAAAGGTGTTGTTAGAGCATTATCCCAAATGGTTATAGAAATGGGAGGTAGCAGTGAATTCATACGGAGTACAACAATTGAACACCTTGTCAACAGTGTGGTCACTTCATCTCTTCCTACTCACACTTTCCTCCCTGTGTTGTCTGCTCCCAGTTCGGCTGGTATTCATATTGTCCATATTGATGTCGGTATTCGGGATGTTGTCCAGCACTGTTTACAATTGTCTATAGAAATCTTCCTTCTTCTTCTTCATCTTCTCTTTTGAGTCGTTTGTAGCATTGTGCGTATCATTGGGTGGTTGTGCCTTTCCTCCCCTATGAGTTGAATCTTGCTGTTCTTATCCTTTAGAAGGAGATTGGTTACCACTGCACATAAGAGCTTGTCTGCTTACTGTTTGTGACATCATGATAGCCACTTACTGCGTCAGTGTACTCGTGGTTGTCGTGTGTAGGTGGTGACTGAGGTAGATTATTGACTCTCCAGTTGACACTTTGACTAGTCCACATCGATTTCATCTGCTCTCGCAGATACCCAGCACTTATACTCCATATCTTCTCATTTCTTTGGCTACTTGGGCAGCCTCCCCAAACTCGTACATTATACGTACATTCCGTGTGCCCATTCTTATTCTTGCTTTCATTGCGGAAAGACACGTCCGCTGACCTACTGGCTTTCCGAACGCTGGGCTTTCACCAGCCCCATGTCATTTTGCCTCTCCGACTCCAGCGAAGAATAATTTGCTCCTAATATTTTGTATATTCTAATACTTTTCTTGTACGTCAAAGTTTCTGTAGCAGTTTGTTTTATTTTCTGGGGTAGGATCGGCAGCCACACGCCCAACCCCTCCCCCTGTTCTCCCTGATTTGGAACCGGCTAGAAAACTAGTGAGCTAGTAGACTTAAGCGAGGATTTTTTTAGGGAATATCTATCATCACTAATTTGTAATTATTTTTGTTCGACTTAACTTTTGCATTCTCAACTCATTTCTCCTTAATTAACAATTTTTTTTAAATCTGAAATAGCTTGATGTTGTCCCACTCAATTATATTGTCTTCGCTGAGAAATCTTTACTCATTGCTGTGGATTTATATCAGACAACTGCTGCATGGCCTGAAATGTGTCGAGTTGAAATCCTTGAATCAATAATTAAGGTAAATTTGTTGTTTCATGTTTTTTTTTAAAATTTTTCTACTCAGCTTTGTTTTCATTTATTCTTTTTTGATCATATCTATAAACTAGTGAAATCACGTTTCTCAGCTTCAAATAACAAGAAATAGGTGTAAATGAAGAGGAATAATAATGCAAAAATTTAAATCTAGTTATGAATCAGGGAGCTGTTTCACCCTGATTCGGTACTCTTCAGCATTCCACACACACTACCCAACCATGGATCGGACCTAGAATCTTCAGGCTACAGGAAAAAGTTCGTTAATCATTTTGGACACTTGTGCCAGAATTCATTGACCTATTGTCTGATCCAACTTTGTCAATTACTGATATATAGTGCTATCCTCAACCCAAATGCCTTTAATATACATCCACTTCATCTCGTAATGTAACACGTCCTTGCTTCGACCCCTGTTGGAATCGTGGGTGTGGAATACTGTAGATTCTTAGAATCGGATAAAATAGCCGTCCAATACTGCCTGTTTATTACAGATGATCCCTAGGACTCTGTCCAGTATTAATATCACAAAATTCATGGATACCCTAGTCTGGTAGACAAAAAACAGAACCTATTTTCCTATCGATGATGGATGGTATGTTACCACTTCAAGGTTGTGTCAGTCAACCTAATCTTGATGGAGTGGCTAACACGTTGAATTCAACAAATTAAACTTACAAGTATTGCTTTGTAGGGATTTGATTGATTGCTTACGGGATTTCATCATGAGCTGACATCACCTAGAGAACCATTGGAAAACTTGCAGGGAGTACTGGAAAGCTGTTTTTTCAGCCTGGTCTGGGACTGACGCCTCATTAGTACGCACACACTACAGGAGTTCGAACCCAGGACCTTCTACGTTACCAGGCCAGCGAACTCGTAGCCTATTAAGCCACTGAGACCCGATCCAACGGCCCATGAATTGCAACTTCTGCCATTTCACTACACAGCGCGACCATCAGCTATTGTCTTTGGCGAGTATTAATCCTCACACCCGACCTACTGTACCCTACTGGTCACGACTTCTCACTAGAACCCCAGGTAACTGCCTGAATAGGGCCAGTCGCTAGTGTGCATCTCATTGATATTCAAGTATTGGTTTTGTAGGGATTTGATTGATTGGTTACAAGATTTCATCCTGAGCTGGCATCAGTTAGAGAACCATTGGAAAACCTTCAGGGAGTACTGGACAGCTGTTTTGTCCTTTGTCTGAATCATAATGTGGCTTATTGGTCGTCAGCTTAATTCAACTGGGATTTCTAGTTTGGTGCCAGCACCCCCTTCATATATCAAGAGCATCTCATAAGTTAATATTTTCAAAGTCTTTACCGAGTAACTTGGTTACAATTAGTTTTTCCGATTGTCTTTATTTACCACAACACATAATCGGGTGAATAGCACAAGTCTAGATAGACGTATAATATCATTAGGATTGATTGTTTAATGATCAGGAAGGCTTCTTCGGCTTTTGAAAGTGTGTGGCCGGTTGTTACTTCCCAGTCGCTCACACCGTGACAGTTGATTAATTCTTGAGTTTCTTGAAATAGAAACAGAATTAATGTTGCGTGACCGCAGAGCTCAGGAGACAACTGCTTGAGGCTGGCAGGTCGCACACTTCCCGTCTTAACTGGCTTTTGGTTTGGTTCTGTATTAGTAACTTACTGCCGGTTACGGACCACCGTAGGTGGAGTAAGTGGGTGTTTACAATTTTTGAGGTCAAAGTTTTCTAACCCCCTCTTTTCAGAGTGAAGAGACATGACATAGTCGGCATAGCTGGCCGGCACGCTGGTCATCTAAGGGAAACACCTTATTGCTGTTACATCCCAGCAGTACGGCAACTGCTTTTGTCTAATCTCTATCCTAACAATCTTCCTAACATGGTATGATCTGCAGAAACATAAGTTTCAGCCAGTGTACCTTACTGAGTCTTTGTGATATGCGAGCCCGACCACCATGTCGAGGCGGTAGCTATTGGTTGGAGGTGTAGACTTCCTGGTTGGTGTCCTCAGGATGGTAAGAACCAATGCTGGCTGGAGACAATTGCTGATATGGCTCAAAATCATCGTTGTCGATGGCTGGTGCAAACTTATCTCTCTTTTAATCTCTCTTCTCTTGTTTTGTGTACTACAAGAAGGGCGTGTGGCATGTGGAACTGGTGCGCACATTTGTGCAGAGTTGTTCTACGTTGAAACCAGTCAGTTAGATTGTTTAATATTTTCTTACTTTCATTATCTGTACCGTTCGCTTGAAGTATTCACTTGAAGTTTTCTTTCTTACGAAATGTACTCGCTACCTACGTTTTCTCGTTTCTAAGGCGATCGATGATTATGCATAAAATATGAGGCTAATAACCTCACTGAAAAATCATTGACAGGTATCTAAATAGGGGATATAGATAAATGGAATTTTTTTCTATAGAAGATTTGGAAATTAATATTAATATTTGTCATTAGAAAGTAGGGAATGAATTAACACATTATATAATAATAATAATTCCGTATATCTCCACTCTATGAAACGTGAAAGATTTATTCTGAGTACAAGCTTGCTGGATAAGTGTTTTGAACTCACAATATGCTGAGTTCATCATTGTAAGGAAGAGTAATTCCCCAAAAATTTAAAATTTGAGTTTTTGTATTTCTACATTAGAGGGAAGTGTTAGAATTCTCCAAAAAAACAACCTGAAACAACAGTTGATTGAAATGACCTGTTAGATAAAACTTTATCGATTTTTTTATTCTCCTCTTCTATCCTCCTACTAAGTTGCTACAGTAGAAATTCAGCTTATTCTACCCCATTTTTTTCCTGATTGTGTACGATTTTTTTTGTGTGTGTGTGATGCTATGTCTGAGCTTATCTATAGATCTCTTATTCTAGTTTGTCATCTACCAAGCATATTTAAAATGGAGGGGGGAGGGTCGGGGCAGAGTCCAATTGATTAACTATGCTCTAAATATTTCAACCTATATATTTGGTCACGCAATCATTGCAGGATTTATCGTGTTGGCTTAGCAGACACTAGGTCTTTTAGCTGACAGTTTACACTTTTTTGTGAGTTTAAACTGATTCTTTCTTCATTCCCTTCCCTGTTGAGAATATTTTTTTCAATGGTTTTGGAATTTTTTGCTAATTTGACAAGACTGTAAGTTTTTTTTCTAAATTTTCTCATCGTATTGCTGTCATCGTTTTCTGATTTACGATTGTCTGCATCTCGTATGTTGTTAGTTTACTTGTCTTTATAATTTCTTCTGTACTTCTGAAGGCTCGTTTCGTACACACCAGCATACGCCATCTGTGGCTTAGTAAACGTTATCGAGCAAAGGACGTGTGTTCTGCTCAGCAGTACTTCACTCCGTCCTCATTTATGGCTGTGAGCGAGGCATGGCCATTCAAAGTTGAAGACACAAAAAGGTTGGCTGTCTTTGATCATAGGTGCCTGCGTTCTATCTCGTAATGTGTGTTAGGTGGTGGTGGTATAATCGGATAAGCAATATTGAGATTAGGCATCGGTGGTCGAGTGGTGGGTAGGTGGGAGGGGAAATCAATCGACAAGGTGGTTGCGAAGCTACTACATCGATTGAGAGAGATGGTTAGGACATGTGTCACGGATGCATGACTGACTAGCCATCGATCACCTTCCTCGACAGACAGGCAATGTTAGCTGACTGACATAGATTGGATGAGGTCGGAAAGGAGCTAGCTAGTGGTGGTCAAACAAAAACGTGTCTTCATGAGTCAATGAAATCCACAACAGTTAATTTAAGCCAGCCAGTCACGTAGGGAGGGAGGTGTAGACTGCCTGACTGGCTGATTGGGGTCCTCGGGATGATAAGAACCAATGAGGACTGGAGACAATTGGTGATATGGCTGTCGCAGATTCATTCACTCCCTGTGATTCATTATATATAATAGAACTCTATTGTTCCTGCATATTACTATTCTTTTTCCCTCACTCCCACTTCTGTTTATTATATCTCTCTCTGTTTTGAATCTCTCTTTACTCATGTCTCTTGCTTTGTGTGCTGCATGGAAAGGCAGTGTGATAACTGGAACTGGTGTACATCTTTGCAAAGTTGTTCTACATTGAAACCAGCCAGCCACTGCTGAATACAAATTTATCAAGATGACTAATTAAGTACTGTGTGTTCGTGTATGAATCTTACTTGATATCATTAGATTTGATGTTTGACAAGTTAGTTGCTTGTCTAATTAAATTGCACTTTATTAGAGAGATACCTGGAAAAGGTGAATTCCATTGTGAGTATGTGAATTTTCTGTAGATTATGTAGATACATGAATCCCTTATCTTCTTTTCTGTTTGTCCTGTTTCATTTCTCCTACCATACTTGTGGGAATGGAAGATGTTAAAAGGCTAGTCTCCCGTGTTAAGTGGTTAGGCGCGTAGACTGTTACTTAAGGAAGGCAGGTCAATCGATGAGATTATGAAGCTGTACCTGTTGAGATAATTAGGAAACGTATTACGCATACTGAGCCATCGCCTTCCTCGACAAGCAATATTATCTGATTAGGGTTATGATGGAAAAGCGTTTAGGGGTAGTGTAACCGAAACCTGGTCGGTTTGAGTTAGCCTGTATAGGGAAGTGTGTAGACTGTCTAGTTTTAGTCCTTAGGATAGTAAGAACCAAAGGCTGGTGGAACCATTTGGTGATACAGTTCAAACCTGTTCTCCGTTGCTCAGATGCATTCATTCTATGTAATCTTTTAGGTCATTAAATCCTCTTGTTTCTCGATGTGACTCTTATTTCTCCCCCACCCCCCTACATTTCTGCTTATTAAGGTTATTTTCCGAATCTTTTTTTTTCAAAAGAATGGTTACTGGACAAAGAATATTCTTTTCGATAACTCCTTCATCGGGTTCTACAGTTATATATACATACATAATAGTGAATGAATGAATTACGCTTATTATTAACAACAATGTTGTTTAAATAACATCCAATCAATAGTAATAATAATGATAATAATAACGGATTAGAGTTCGATAGCATCAACATAACAATACACTGAATATCAGACAGACAAATTAGGAAAAATAATAATAATACGCATTCAGGAATTTCTAGTCTCCACTGAAGGCCGTCCAGGGTAGTAGTAGTAGTAGTAGTGACTGGCTGGACCTATTTCTTGTACACACAGAACACCAGTTGTTTAAGGTGGATCTCAATATCCTCTACTGTTTCAGAGTATGCAGTACCTGAATGTTTTTGGGAATTTATTTTGTTTTTACGAGTTGATCACGGATTGATATCAGTTGGAGTACCATTGAAAACCAGCACTGGAGTACTGGACAGCTACTGTTTCATCCTAGTTTGAGAATCATCAGCAGCACGCACCCACTGGGGTTCGAACCCAGGACCTTCCGGTTACAAGGCAAGCTCGTATACCATTAAGCCACTGGGACCCGATTCAATGGTTCATGTATTCTAACTTCTACCAATTCGTAATTTAGAGCGACCTTGTAACAGGAAGGTCCTGGGTTTGAGCCCTGGCGATGGGTGCGTACTGCCTATGATTCTCAAACTAGGATGAAACAGCTGTCCAGTACTCCCTGTTTTTCAATGGTTCTCTAACTGATATCAATCCGTGATTAACTCGTAAAAACAAAACTAACCCTTACAAACAAAACTATAGAAAAATTATTTGGTACCCGATAGATGATGGAGAAGGACTCTACGATACTGGCTTTATGGACGATTTGGACCAGGTGGTCTAATATCAAGCTATTGATGCTGCTCACTTCACCTTTATTTAACCACACCACACATGTACGTGGTCCTGGGCGAGTAAGAAAAAGCCAGTTCCTAGAGCAACGGTCAGTATAACTGGCTACACCAAAATCCCAGTTGAATTGGTAGATACAATTAGAAGTGGCTAGCTAGTCTAGGTACTTGATCCTTCAATTGAGGAATCACCATCAGTTGTGTAGAAAATAAGACTTGTAGTTTCCCAGCACTAGAAGTTCTTTGAACTGATTTTCTTAACTTCCTCGTAATTTTTTCGGTAGGTATATCGGCCTTGAATTCCAATCGTGTGTATAAAGGCTTCTTGTTTACAGATAATGAATGGTCATTTTCAACTTTCCTAATTATATGATTCCTGATTTGTCATATACAGTCTTAAATTCATCTTCAGTTACCTCTTCTGAGTATATAACTCTGACCATGTGGCTAGAGTTGAATTAAGCTATGAAAATGTGTATATTGTCCAATCCATGTGCTTTTCCAATGCAAATTTTTCTTCATACTACCATCTGATTTTGTTGTGAGAGGAAATTCAGGAAGACAATAATTCTAATTTGGCATTCGTCTTCGCACGTAGTTTTCATAGCAGAATGTACTTTGTTGAATTGAGTTATTATTGTGTTCTTATCCGAATCATTATCACGAAGAATTAAGGTGTCATCCATATACTGGCAAAAAATGGGAATTTTCCAACAAGGTTGTTGAAAGAAGCATTTTCTAGTTTATTTGGAAAGAAATCTGCCAAAATGGAACCCGATGGGCAGCCCATAACCGCCCCATCTACCTGTCCGTAAAGTGTGGCATCAAATTTGAAATTTACATTCATGGTACACCTTACTAAGAATTCTTTTAGGATTTCCGTTGGGATACCAATATTTGTCAACTGGTTATGTGCTTGTTCTCATATTTTTCTGCTAGAGATACATTTGTGAATAAAATGTTATGTCCAAAGATTTTATAGTTTTATCCCTGCTATTAATGCCTTTATTTTGTTTAAGAATTCAAATACATGTTCGATGCTGTGTTTCACTAACTGGTCATGCAAAGGTTTGAGAATATTAACTAACCATCTGGCTAGAGCAAGATAGGGAGGATTTCACATATCACTTATTGGTCTCAACGGTACCCCCGGTTTATGTACTCTAGGTAGGCCATAACAATCTCGGTTTTTACGTGTGCCCGTTGGCCTGATTTCTTCATATTAACATTCAGGAAATATCTATTCCTCCCTTTGTTTCTTCAAACGTCTGGTTCATTCGTTCTCAATTTCGGTTATTGAAATCTTTCTCCTCCTGAAGTTTTTACAACTTCATTCATTATTATGTATGTATAACTGTAAAACCTGATGAAGAAGGAGTCATCGAAAAGAATATTCTTTGTCTAGCAACAATTCTCTTTTTTCTCCTTTCTCTGCCTTTGTTTGCTGCATAAAGTGTGGCTACTTGAACTGCTGCATCTTTGTGCAAAGTCCCAGTCAATCAATGAAACTGTTTCATTTCTATCAGAATAATGTAGAGCTTGGTGGATTGTGACAAGCAGTGAATTCCAGGATGACGCGAATTTCGTCCTCTACTTGGGACTCGTCAGCTAGTGGGTGTACCTGAATTCCTCCAGTGAGTCAATGATGTTGTTCCCATTGAGGCTCAGACCCATTGCCCATAGTCTCAATTGCCAAGGCGTTCTACACTAGACCATTCATTTGCGCCACGAGAGTCACCCCTTGTGCAACGTGGAATGCAGGTACATTCAGCGATGAGTCCCTAGTAGGACGAAATGCGCGTTATCCTGGATTATTCCACTGCTAGCCACCATCCACCATTTAACTTCTAATTACATGCCTAGACATCGTCGATTCATTTGCATAAGAAACCGACCTGTCAACCTGAGACGAAGCACTTTCGTCCAATCAATCGACTGGACAATCTAAAATTGAATTAAATGTAAGGCTTGTTTTTTTTCATAGGGAAACTTTAATTTAGCCTTATTGATTTAAAATCAATTGCCACCTTAGTCACAGGTGTTTAGTAATGTAATGCCGGACACATCCACAAAGTTAAGACGTATATCCTTTAAACTAATCATGAGAGATACTAATCACATTTATTAATTAAAATAGCCGACAACTAATAGGATTCCAAAGGTCATAGGTGGGGTGAGAGGAAGTTAGGTGCATAAATCAATAAGTGAGATGAGAGAGGTACAAACAGCCAATGTAAAAATGACATGTAGAAAATCTGGTCTATATATCAAGCTACTAGAGCAGTGATTCATTTACCATTTAGGTAACTTTGTTTCAATTAGATTAGTGGAATAATATGAACCGTGTTTGTGTGGTAGTGTCAGTTCTCACTCTTACATCAACGCAAAACAATAAACGACTGGTTACTTGAATAGTATTTCCACACTAAGAAAGACAGAAGACTGCGTGAGATGGCAACATGGAAATTACAGTTGATTATACAGTTATTTCACATAGCCAATATATTATTATTATTTGATTGGATTCCGAGTGGAACATAGATCTGCAACAACACCTCTCCACGTTCTTCTATTTCCTGATTTCCTCTTCAACTGGGTCCACGATTGCCCATAATCTCACATCTACTTTTCCGCAACACACAATCTTCTCCATGTCACCCTCGCAACAACTACCCACTCACTGCCTCCCATCGGTATTCCATTCGAGAGATGGCCTGCGCTGAGCGAGATATCAATCGACATTCACCTCAGAGTGTGTCCTATGCATCTCCTATTTCTCTTACATATTTTTTGAGCGATCTACTCTCGCCTTCTGATTTGTTCCCAGTTAAAATTTCTTTTTGCTAATTGTTTCTGGACGACCGACTGTCTGGTCATTGGATCTTCAGTATGGAGTCAGCCAGCGAAGTGGGCAGCTGTTGATAAAAGTCTGCGACTGGCTGTAGACAATACTTTTCGTGAAGCGCCAGTCGAGTTTCTGACCTATTTAAAAACAGTGACTTACTTCACAATTATGTTGAACAGAATCCGAATCTTGTTGTTTATGCTGAGGCGGAGTGCAGAAGATTTCCAAACTGGTTTCAGCTTGATAAAGGCGTATCTTGCCGTTGTGATTCTGCCTGACTTTGACATATTCATCCCTTCCTCCTGTGGTTGAAACGATGCTTCCTAGCCAGATAAGTTAAGGCAGGAAGTGACTTCTGATGCCTTTCTTCCAGTCGGTAGGTGCCTTTCCTTCCTTCCAAACCTTTTGCAAAAATGGCGTGAGAACATCTACCGCAGTCTCTGGGTCTGTTTTCAGTGCTTCACGGGGAATTCCGTCTGTTCCTGCTGCATTCACGTACTTGAATAGCTTGATCACATTCAGGATTTCTACTTTTGTTGGAGGATTGGTGTCCACTAGGAGACAGTTCTGTGCGTGCTGTTGGTGGTGGAAATTCTGCGTGAGCTACAGGTGATGGTCGATTCAAGAGTCCTTTAAAGTGATCAGCCGACTGTTTTATTTGCTTCTCCTCCTTGGTAATCAGGTTCCCTTGAATGTCTTTTGTTGGTTTCATCATCTGAGTTGGTATCTTCCCAGAGACCTGGTTATTTGAATAATGCCCCGAGATCTCTTTCACCTGCAGCCTGTTCTACTCCAATTGCCAGACAGTGCGTCTTAGAATTGTCTTTTGTCTTTTCTGGCACTCTTCTTCATTTCTTTATTCAGTGCAGTTTACACTGAACTCAACTTCTGTTGTGCACCTATGCATTGAGCCATCTTCTCTTTCACCATCCTCCTCCTTTCTCTTCTATTAGCTTCCAGGTAGATGTCCGTTGAGATCCATTATTTCTCTTCTTCCTTCCTAAAACTGTTGTACAGTTTTCTGTTAACATCACCTTTGGAGAGTTCCAATATTTTTCTATTTAGGCTTCCACAGTGATGCCACGTAGAGTCTCCGACTTCTCTCTGATCTGATCTGTAGTGAAGGCATCCCTTGCAGTTTTGTCCCTCTGTTGAGTTTCTGAATATCAAAATTGGATTTTGGCCTGTCTCCATGTGTCTTGAGGGATTCCAGGTTCACCTTGAAGGTTCCTTGGACTAGATGATGGTCTGAGCCCACATCTGCTGCCTTTCTTGACCTTGTATCTAACAGACTGCGTCTCCACTTCCTTGAGTGATATTGAGATGAAGTCTGTATGAATTGTGGTGTGTCCGTCAGGCGAAATCTGTCGCCTTATGTAAATGATTGTGCTTGTACACGCTGCCTCCGACCACCAAATCACTAACAGCGCAGAAGTCTGCGAAGAGTTCTCCCTTTTCATAGAGCGAGAGCTTCTCGGCCCATGATGAGTTCTCCTCCTGTGTTATCTGTTCCCAGTTCAGTTGGAATTCATATTGTCCACACGGATTTTGATGTCGCCACTTAGGATGTTGTCCACTACTGTTTACAATTGTCTACAGAATTCTTCCTTCTTCTTCTCTTCTTTTGAGTCGTTTATAGCATTGTGCGTATCATTGGGTGGTTGTGCCTTTCCTCCCCTATGAGTTGAATCTTGTTGTCATTATCCTTTAGAAGGAGATTGGTTGCCACTCCACACGAGAGACTTGTCTGCTTACTGTTGGTGACATCATGATAGTCACTCACTGACTCAGTGTGCTCGTGGTTGTCGTGTGGAGGTGGTGACTGGAGTAGATTACTGGCTCTCCAGTTGACACTTTGACTAGTCCACATCGGTTTCATCTGCTCTCGCAGATACCCAGCACTTATATGCCATATCTTCTCCTTGCTTTGGTTACTTGAGCAGCCTCCCCAGACTGTTCTGGAGGAGACACATCGGCTGACCTACTGGCTTTCCGAAGGCGGGATTTCACCAGCCCGCTGTGTCATTTCGCCTCTCCGACTCCAGCCAAGATTGAGATCGTTATTTGAATTTTTTCAATTCTGAATATATTATTCTGTGCGTTCAAGTCTCTGTAGAAGTTTAATTAGTTCTCCGTGTTAGGGTCTCTAGCCCCACTCCCACCCAACCCTCCATCTTTACACGGGCTTGGCACCTGCTAGAAAACTAGCGAGCTATTCAACTAGGTGAGGTTCAATAGATATTACTAGTTGAAGATATAAAGAAAATGATAAAAATCCAACATCGTGACCTTTAATCTACATTATGGTCAAATGTCTGTTAGTTTTGGAGCCATAATAGACTTCGTCATGTTCTGACATGTATTACTTGGCAAAATTTAGTGAAACACATTTTGGTCTATCCCTTGCTATTATCTAACACTTAATTATAGTGGAACTAAGAAGACACGTTAATTACCATCCCTTTGAAATATACACATCTTACGATTTCAGTTTTTTTCTCCGAGGAATTAATAGATGTCTTAATCATACTGAAGATGATTTCTACTTTGTACTGGGTGGTCTACCAACCACTGTCGCTACCATTTTTTTACTCCCTTACATTCCCAGTGGGACATAGGGTGGCTTCAACTTAGATGCTTGGAGTTTCTGCAGCAGTGGTGATTATCTTTACAGGTTGGGGTTGCTAGCCAGGCTCATGCCCAACCTTCCCTGTTTACCAGTCTTACTATTGGCTTAGCGAGGTAAAGGAGTGCATTGGTGGCCAGGGATCGAACTCCGGACCACGTGTGGCGTGGTTGACGGGTGTTCTACTGCTGTGCCACCGACACACACTGTCGCAACCATAAGATTATCAGTAAGAAACCTTATGCCTTTTAAGTCTTGTTCCCCTTCTGTCTTACACAATCAACATGGTGGCCAATAATGGTGAAAAACCAGTCTATTGATTTCCGTTTGCATGGTACAGATAAACAGACAAACTTAATATTTCTTAATATTGTAACAACGTTAACTGTCCATTAATAACTATATGGCAGATGAATGTCACTCTGTATCATAGTGGATAAACATACTCACTTTGAGGCATGAAACGCATTCCGCACATGTTTATGCTGTCTCAAACGATAGTCAATAAAGTTGGCGTAATTTTACCTATACTGAATAAAGCAAGCCTGTACCTCACTCCTTTTATATTTCATCTCGTCTCTTTGATAGGCATTGATGACAGAAAGTAACAGTGTTGATTGGCAGTAGGGGTATTTTTACTTGAAAATATTACAATACATGTTTAAGAGTTTGTATTTAACAATTGTAGCTTATGAGTTGAACCAGTTAACCTTATTCCAATTGTAATAATAATAATAATAATTTTCAAGAGTTGGTTTCTAAGGATTAGATTTGTTTTTACGAGTTTGACCACGGATTGAAATCAGTTAGAGAACCACTGAAAACCCAACACCAGATTACTGTTTCATCAGCCTAGTTTGGGAACCATCGGCAGTACGCACCCACCGGCAGGGTTCGAACCCAGGACCTCCCGGATACAAGGCAAGTTGTGACCAGTGAAGTGTGTATCTAGTCGGGAGTGAGGATGAATTTCCCGCCGATGGCATTGGTTGATGCCAGTTGCACTAAAAACCACGAATTGGTAGAATTTAGAATTCATGGGCTGGCCATTGGGTCCATCGGGTCCCAGTGACTGGACGGTATACGAACTTGTCTTGTAACCGGGAGGTCCAGTGTTCGAACCCTGACGGTGGGTGGGTACTGATGATGAGTCCCAAACTAGGTTGATGAAACAGCTATCCAATTGGTTTTCAGTGGTTCTCAAACTGGAAAAATAATAATAATAGCTTAGTACAACTATTGAGTCTTGAATAAAATAAGTTCATAAGCTTTCACCTCAATTTCCCTAGCACATTGCATGATCTGAGATAATTTTCGATAATATTGATCGCTTTCTTCCGTCTCTTATTCGAGTGTATGCTCTTTCATTCTACCTTTTTATCTCATTACATGAGCGTATTTATACTTTAAAAAATAAATGTAATTATTTATGCCTTCCTTATTTGTGTACCCACTTTCCTATGCTAGAGTGATATTTTTCATGCAATGCATTTCATCTTTTATTTTTTTTAAATAATTTTTGCTTTTCCAACATTCTGTTTTCGTGTCTTCATTTACTTTTCTTCTAATTGTCTAGACATTACATCAGCCTATGGCATTGAAATATGCCTGTCCATCTCAAACCACATGGATATTAGCCTGTCGATGCTTTTTTCAAGTAATTACAGCTGGTATTATCGTGATATCAAATAAATCAGTGAATATTAAAAGTAAAACATCCGTAATGATGAATAAGAAAGATTCGGTTGCGTGTAAGTTTATCCTCTTATCTCTTATCAGTTGATTATATATTCACATTTTGGTATACTGGGATTTGATTTGATTCGTTACAGGATTTCCATTATGAACTGACATCGATTAGAGGACAATGGAAAACTAACAGCTGTTTCGGCAGCCTAGTTTGGGACTGACATTTCATCACAGTACGTACCCACCATAGGGGTTCGAACCCATGGCGAGCTGATAGACCATTAAGCCACTGGGATCTAATCCAATGGTCAGCCAGCCCATGAATTCCCACTTCTGACAATTCATGATATGGTGCCATTGCCACTAGCGAATGTTATGAGTGGCGAGTATTTGTCCTCACACTCTCACCTGCTGTACCCCAGTGGTCACTATTTCTCACCAGAACCCGGGTAACTAACTACCTAGCAATCTATCTGAATAGGGTCAGTCACTGGTGAACATCAGATTGATATTCAGGTGTTGCTTTGTAGAAATTTGATTGCTTTTAGGATTTCATCGTGAAATGAAATCGATTAGTTTATTACATTAATTATATATGAACATAATGATGTACAGTCGTATTTTTTTTTCTGCTTCACTTTCGAAGGTTGTTTGTGTTTTAGCTATTCATAACTGACTTCATGTTGCTTGATAGAGGAAAGAACTGTGAAGTGTAACATTATCTCTGTACTAATGACTGATTGTGCGTCAGTAGTAGTTCGTTAGTAAAGTCCTTCTGAACCGTGCATGTTGTCGTGGTTCGATTCACGATCGACCCACTCCTAAACCTTGCTTAGGTAGCAGGGTGTAAGCCAGGTGAATAAGAAAGGATGGAAGTGAGGCTAACAATATTATCACTGCTACTACAGAAAGATCAAAGCTCAAGCTATGCTCCACTGCGAACATAAAGGAATGATAAAAAAGGGTGACTGAGTTATTATTTAAAACAAGCAATAAAGGTTAATAAAGCAGGATTTAATGAATTCATCAAATTTTGATAGAACTCGTCAGCTGAATACTCTACATACGCAGATATAGGACTGATAAGTAAACAAACTACATTGAATTAGTCATGCAGAAAGACAGGCGCGAATGTTTTTCCAGGTCATGGTCAAATAGATAAGGAAAGAGAGAGAGCTGACATGTTCTACCGAAATTTGATGAATTCATTAAATCCTGCTTTATTAACCTTTATTGCTTGTTTTAAATTCCTATCGGGAAATAAATGTTTTCAATTCTTGATGAGTTATTATTATTATTATTGGCGTTACCACAATTCTAACTATAAGGCATTATTTGTGATGACTTGTAGTAAGATGTTATTTGATTGGTGTTGATGACTAGTAGTGGAATCAAGGCTTCACATTTCGTCCTTCTTGGGGAACCGTCGGTTGGATAGACCCTAAACATCAATGGTGATGAAGTCCTTATGAAGACTCAAACCTCAGCAACTATTATTAATTGGGAAAAGATGGTTAAAACACTGGCGGTGGTGGTGGAAAGATAAAACAGTATGGCTGAACTAATCAATTCCTGAAAGACGACATGTCAGCTGTTGACGTCTTACCTTGAAATTTGAATATAGAGTGTAATTAATTAAACATATGATTTCAAGGTTGTGTATTTCGAAAATGTCAAATTTAAACAAAGTCAAAAAGTCTTCTTTATATAAAAAACAGTTTGAACGAATTTATCCACAAATCTATCTAAATTATCTTGATATCTAGTCCTGGGTTTGTATACATGTTCAGTTGATTTTAACAAGAAAACATTATTCATGCATTGATTAACAGAATTTGGAGACACAAACGAAAACATTGAACTCTAACCACCAAACAGCTGGTCATCCACGCCACACGTGGTCCGAAGTTCCATCCCCCGGCCACAGACGCACTCCTCCGTTACCTCGCTAAGCCAGTAATAAGACTAGTGAAAAGGGAAAGTTGGGCATGAGGGCTGGCTAGCAACCCCATCCCGTAAAAACAAACAAAATGCACTGCTATCGGGACTTCAAGCCTCTAGGTTGAAGCCACCACCCTATGTAAAGGAATGACAAAAAACAACAGCCGATAATGGTAATGTGCTTCCTCCAACCCTAAGTTGGATTTCTAGTCGGGTACATAAAATATTTTGACCTGTTGTCACAGTTTTGTTTAATAGATCTTTTTTTTTTAAATTTCTACTATTTATTCTTATATGTTTGTTTATGTGTATAGATACTTCGTCTAATCATGCTTTATGCAAACAAATTGTGGATACTATTCAAGATTTTCTTTTCTGTCAAAAGTAAGTCATCTATAAAATACAAAATAATTGAGCAAAGAATATCCTTTTGGATAATTTTCTCTTCTGGCTCTATAATTACATTTATGTTTATATACATAGAATATTCTAGAATACTAGTCAATAACAATATTTGTGATTTTGTCCTAATAATATCGATTTATTAAGTAAGATCAATGGAATTACAGTTGATTAAAGGCGCTTAAATTATGATAATAATATAATAGCAAATATAATATCAACTAATATTAAGGAAATTTCTACAAAATATTGAGGATCATTCGAACCTAGATGGTCATATTGTGTGAAACGTTAGAACATGAAAGACTTGGTAAAAGAATGTTTATTTGATGAACTGATTTTTTTCACAGGAATGGTTACTACTGAACAAAGAATGTTCTTTTCGATAACTCCTTCATCGGGTTCTACAGTTACATATACATAATAGAGAATAAATTTGTGTTATTAACAACAGTATTGTTGCTTAGATAACATCCAAGCGATCGATAGTATGAATAGATTACAGTCCGATGGCATCAACATAACAATACACACTGAATATCAGACAAACAAATTAGGAAAAACAATAATATAAATTCATGAATTTCTAATCTCTACTGCTGGGAAATTCTCGAGCGAAGACGAATCCAAAAAAAGAATTCTCATTGCCTTCCTAGATGTCCTCCTTACAGGAAAACCAGATGGGAGTATAAAGAGAAATTTGCATAGGAAAAGCACATGGATAGGCCAATATACCCATTTCTACAGTTTCGTTCCTCTCCAGTACAAAAGAAATTTAATAATCACCCTCACAGCTACAGGGTTAGAGCTATATATTCAGAAGAGGTAATTAAGATGAATTTAGGACTGTATACTACACATCAGGAATCATATGATTAGGAAAGTTGAAAACGACTATTCACTCACTATCTGTAAACAAGAAGCCTTTATACACACCACTGTAATTCAAGGCCGATACACCTAGCGAAATAATTCCTAACAAGTTAAGAAAATCAGTTCAAAGAACTTCTAGTGCTGGTAAACTACAAGTCTTATTTTCTACACAACTGATGGTGATTCCTCAATTGAAAGATGAAGTACCTAAACTAGACTAGCCACTTCTAATTATGTCTACTAATTCAACTGAGCTTTCGGTGGAGCCAGTTATACTGGCCGTTGCTCTAGGAACTGGCTTTTTTTCTCGCTCGGGACCACGTACATGTGTGGTGTGGCTAAATAAAGGTGTAGTGAGAAGCATCAATAGCTCGATATTAGACCACCTGGTCCAAACCGACCACAAAGCCAGCCAGCATTTAAGAATCCTTCTCTATCATGTACTGGGTACCAAATAAATTGCCAAAAACATCCAGGTACTGCATACTCTGAAACAGTGGAGGATATCGCGATCTACCTTAAACAACTGGTGCTCTGTGTGTAGCCAGGCGCTACTACTACCCTGGCCGGTCTTCAGGGGAGACTAGAAATCAATGAATTCTGTATTACTATTCTTTTTCCTAATTTGTCTGATATTCAGTGTGCATTGTTATGTTGATGCCATCGAACTGTAATCCGTTGATATCATTATTATTGATCCGATGTTATTTAAACAACATTAATGTTGTTAATAACACTAATTCATTCACTATTATGTATGTGTATATAACTGTAGAACCTGATGAAGAGTAAGTTATCGAAAAGAATATTTTTTGTTCAGTAACCATTGTTTTGAGAATGTTTTTATGCAAATTGGTATCTCTATATTGCTAAATTATGTACACCATATCTTCAACGCATCATTTGCACAGATCTCCCATGTTGTTGTGCTACTTCTGCCTTTCCTTCATATTTTGTTTCTTTCCGTTCCTTTGACGTCTCCCATGTATCTGGACAACACTGTATCATTTGCTTTCTCTGTATCTCCCTCCTTTTTGATGTTGTTATGCTGGTGAACATCTCTTTATATACATAGATATATACTACTGATAAATCTTATCAGTAGCACTCGCCACACATGTTGAAAGATGTTTTTGAAAAAAATGCTAACTCAAGTTGTCACATAGTATACTTTTTTATGTATTCTGCGGTTATTGCGTGTTAAAAGCTCATGTATTCTGTCTCTAGGATATCTTTTTGATGAATTAGTAGGAACAAAGTTTGAATCCAGGATGTGTTTTCTTCGAATGTCGAATGGAATGATTAGTCTGTCAAGTGAAACTGTGATGCATATACATATCAGTTATCTGCGATACAGTTTTTACTGTATCAAAGAAGCTGAAGCCACACTGGTCTTATAAAGACTGAGGATTTTTACCTAGTTTTCCTGGCTGAATTATGTGGAGTGGGACTCGAACTCTTAGCTCATCGACTGACCAAGGAGTGTTTAAACCCACCAGTGAACCACATCTCCATGCCAATATTTTAAAGATGGTCAGTCCCGGCGATGAAGTTGACTTCATAGTTCGTAGATTCTGCCATCACATGAAACTACGTGAACATTACATACTAAGTTTATTATAAAACATCTATTCAATGAATTGTGTTATAAAAAAAAGATTTCATTCTATATCTGCAAGTTGTTTCAATGTTCAAGACACAACGATTTCCAGATGGGAATTTATTTCCTCCTTATAAACAAGTGAAGTTATCATTATTTTTTATCATCTAGGGTAACTTTTGTTTTTATTTAAAAAGAAAAAAAATCGGAACACGGCATATTTTCTAGTTTTGAGCTTTACTCAAATAACACAGCGTGTGAAACTTAATTAAAAAAATGATATGAGATAATAATAATAATAATGCATTATTCACATCCTAATGCTTTCTTTTTCTTTAAAATTTAATTGAAGGAAAACATGAAACCTTATCGTTTATTGTTTTTTTTTTTGAATTTCTGAAATAAATGAACTAACACACTGACTGACCACTTCATTTAGTTGGGGGGGGGGGGGTGGGGTAAGTTGAATCAACCAGTCCCATAAGTTGATTGATCGCTGATGAAATCTCAGCACGGATACAGAGAAGAGTCGTGTAGTATATACCAGCCAACTTCCGCCATCTTTGACTTAGTAGACTTCATATCCGACTGGCTGGTTATCGAGCAGCACTTCACTCCATCCTCCTTTATGGCCACCTGTGAGATATGGCCATTGAAAGTGGAAGACATGAAAAGCTTAACTGGCTGGCTGTCTTTAATCATAGGTGTCTGCTTTCTATCTCCCGTATGTGTCAGGTGGTGGTGGTGGTATAATAGGGTAAGCAATATTGAGGTTAGGCATCGGTGGTCGAGTGGTGAGTAGGTGGGAAGGGAAATCAATCGACGAGGTGGTTGTGAAGTTACACGGATTGAGAGAGATTGTTAGGGCATGTGTCACACATTCATGACTAACCGTCGATCGCCTTCCTCGACCGATGGGCAGTGTTAGCTGACTGACGCAGGATGGATGAGGTTGGAAAAGAGTTAACTAGGGGTGGTCAAACGTAAACATGACTGTATCAGCCACTGAAATGCACAGCAGTTAGTTTAAGCCAACCAGTCGCGTAGGCAGGTGTAAACTGCCTTGCGATCTCGTTGGGGTCATCGGAATAGTAAAAACGAATAATGGCCGTTGAGAATTGGTGAAATGTTTCAAAGCCTTCTCAATAGTGCAGATGCATTCACTCTTTGTGATTTATTATATCCAATAAAGAAACTCTATTGTTATTCCATAATACTATTCTTTTTCCCTCATTCACGCTTCTGTTTATTATCTCTCTCTTTTTTGACTCTCTTTTTACTCTCTTCGGTTGCTTTGTGTGGTACAAAGAGGAAGTGTGGCAAGTGGAACCGGTGCACATCTGTGCAAAGTTCCACGTTGAAACCAGTCAGTCAGAACTAACACACTAGCACACACACACTCTCTCTTCCAAGCTTCCAACTTACTCCATTGTTGTCTGAAGATTTCGCAGATTGACTGTCTACTCTTGAAACGCCAGATTTTTTATCCTTTCTCTATTTTACTTCTAGTACACTTTTACGATAGAGACGTGTCACTAGAAAATCAAAAGAGAGTAAACAAAGTCATCTTTTTCGTAAAAATTAAGTCGAAACAAATGTCTATAAAAGAAAAACTCTTGATTCTCGATGACCTACCTACACTGGTTACCATAAGTAAAAAAAAACATGATTGACTGCGCGCTTACTGTTTCTCAAGAAATTCATAGATTATCAGATGTAGACAGTCATGTTGTGGTGGTGTGATAGAGACAATGTATGCCAACGGAATTTTATCCCCAAAGTTCACTACTGCATTGGCAACAGAATGCCATATATGTGTATTTGAACATTCTATTTCATGTCGTTTGATGTAAACCGAAATCACAAGCTCAGTGATTGGTTAAAGAATAGAAAACTGCATAGATATATAAATAGCGGTTTGATCAACTGAGAATACACGTTTACGACAAATGAAAATCTCATGGCCTATTGTTTTTGATGAAGGAGACATATGGATCTTCGGGGAGGACTTCGAGGCTGTGTGCGGAGTTGAATGGAATTCAAGATCCGTCAGCGAAGAGTCTTTTACTTGGAACGCTGCTGAGAGGTTGGGCTAAGTCATCATATGATAGTATGAGGCAAAACACTGATGAATACGCACCAGGGTCATGCAAACTATTTCCAAAGTGGAAAGGACCATACACGGTCACGTATATACAACCAGAAATGTAAACAAAGAGAAGCGGGTAAACGTCAGGAAGTACATATTCAGCCACATGAACAATTTCATATCAATGCAGACTGTGATCGTCGATCATATAAAGATGATGGATGGATGGTTAAAATACCACGTGATTAAGTAGAATGCAATAAAAGCCGTTATTAAGGTGGTGAGTTAGGCTGGTGTTAGTAATTGACAAGTAGGCATTCTAGGATTACAAACGAATGTTGCAAATCGAATAGAGGCATTAAATCAACAATGCTCTTATGTAAGGGTTAAACAGTTCAGTTGAATAGTAGATGTGAAGATAATCACTAAATTGAAGATTAGGAAATTAGGCTGTCAAAACAAAATATAATTAGAATGGCAAAATTGACGAAAACCACCATATATATATATATATATATATATATAAATATGGCTGCATAAATTTATCGCTATCTATATTCCTAACTTGATCTCTTTTTTAACCTCTCTTCAAATAAATCATTTGACCTTTCCATATATGAGTGTAGTGTTGATTTTATGCATATATCAAGTAAAAAACTGATCTACTATTATGCGTTCTGTATGGTCAGGGGTAGATGATTAAAGGATGGCTTAATTTTATCAACGCAACCACTTATTATTATTGATATCAGTTAGAGAACCATTGGAGTACTGTACAGCCATATGTTTCATCAGTCTAGTTTGGGACTCATCAGTAGTACGCACCCACCGACAGGGTTCGTACCCCCAGACCTTCTGATTACAAGGCTAGCTAGCTCGTAGACCATTCATCAGCCACTGGGACCTGGTCGATTCAATGGCCAGCCAGCTCATGAATTCTAACTTCTGCCAATTCATGACACAGCGCAACCACTTCGCAATGTCTTCTTCGATGAGTTATTGCCTCACCGTCAACATGCTGTACCCTACTGGGGTCACGGCTTCCCACTAGAATCGTAGGTTAACTGCTCGAAGTCTATATTTAAAAAGTACGAGATAATATAATGAGATGCTGTCTGGTATTCCGTCGTTATCATCCTTTATAAGGATATTAACACCGTGTTTTTCTCTTTTCTGATTTCTACTCACAACTGTATTTTTCTAGTCAACCTCCGTCATCGCTATCCATTGAGGAGTTTCAACTTCATGAAGAATTAGACTGTAAAGTAAGTTTACTTCAGTTTCTCATTTTATGGCTTGATTTTAATTCTAAAATGTTTATTATCAACAGAAAAGGAGATATTGTATGTTTTATTACAGGATTTCATCATGAGCTGACATTGATTAGAGAACCGTTGGAAAACCTGACAGTACTGGACAGCTGTTTTGTCCTAGTTGGGGACTGACTCTTCAGCGGTGCACACTCATTGGGATTCGAACCCAGATATTGTATGTAATTGTTGTTAGATTTAACTTTGTTGAGTTTTGTAAATTAGACGTGGAATTTGCTGGCGTATATATATATATATATATAACATACTCAGGCACTGATGAATAGTGTTCATATCTACAAAACTTGGACTTTGTATACCGTTGAATTTGGTTGAAATAGCTTAGCGAAAAATTTCATCGTTTTTGATGTAGTTGTGTTCTCCAAGCTAGCTGGATGGTTTATTTGAGAATATTTCATTGTCCTGCTTGCTAGACAACATTTTCAGCGCATACGCTTCAATTTGATGAAGTCAGATTTCTCTTGTGAGTTTATGAGTCATCTCTCCTGGTCACCACCTTGAACCTCATGATTGGTTGTTTTTGTGTGTTTTCATACACCCAAGGCTACCTGTGGTATTGGTACTGATTGTTTCCTTGACCTGAAGTTTGACTCTTTGTGTGCATGAGATTTCCTTCTTGTCGATTGGTAAATGTTGTCTATGTCGGTGTGTCTATTGATTGACAATTCATTGGAATACTAGGCTTGTCCCAGTTGAATTGATACTCATGGTTGAACGTTCATATATTAGACAGAGGAAACACTGAGAATGCTAGAGAATTTGTAGAAGCCTGGTATTCCAGTGAATCGTCAATCAATAGACACATTGACATGGACAAAATTTACCAATTCATAAGAGGAAAATATCATGCACAAGAAGTAAAACTTCAGCTCAAGGAAGCAATCAACACCAATACAAGTAGACTAGGAGGTTTGAAAACACACAAAGACAACCAATCACGTTCAAGGTAGTCACCAGAAGAGATGAGTAATAAGCTCGTGGAGGAATCTAAAAGCTCACTTCATCACATTGAGCTATTCACTGATTATTTTGCCTAGTAGGGCAATGAAAGCTTCTCAAATAAACCATCCAGCTAGCTCGGAGAACACAACTACATCAAAATCATCAAGCTGAGCTAGAAATCGGCTCCATCATAATTTGATCATTTATTGTTGAAAAAAATATTAATTCTCCAAATCGCCTAAACTCTCTTATCTCATCGATCATTTATTCACATTGTCTTCAATGCACATTCAAATCATAGAACCACTTGACAATAAAATGTGATGTGATTGAAAATCTCAACAATACAAAATTGTGTGTTGAACTAATGTCGTCTTTTAAGCACTTTCTGTGAGTGCATAATTTATATTTTGATTATTCGCCTAGTGAAAGCTAGTCTATCTTTATGTCAGCACGAAGCGAGAGAAAGAGGCAAGTAGTAGGTGGAATGAAGTGAAAGATAGTGAATGCCTGTTTGAATTTCGCCTCTTCATGTCCACGATGGATGTATATAATAAAAAAAAAGAATTTCGTATATGCTTTCAAGATTCATGTTTGTTCTCTGATGTATGCTCGAAAAAATATGGTCCGTAAAATTTAAGATACACTTCTTTTTCCATTGGTTCACACCTCTTTCTTATTGAGGTCATTGCTGACTCGATTCCGAATACATCGCTAGATGCTACTTTAATATACTACTACGTATTTACTTGCTTGAATTGATTATTTCAATTTCTCCTTTGTTTTTTGTTTTCGTCGAATACCATAGTTTGTCGATTTAATCAGTGATTTATTCCTGTCAAATCCTGCACAACTACCAGAGTTCTTTATTAGCCGACTAATTAATATACTCAGTGTTGGCTCTGTCCAATCAGCTGTACCTGTCAGTATCACCAATAATGAAGGCGATAACAATACTCCTAGTGGTGAAGATGCTGATTTGATGAATGGATCACATCAGTTGAATTCATCTTTTGATCACTCCGACAATAAGTCAACAGCGCCTACAACGATGCATTGTCAGCCAGCTGAATTGAATAGTGAAGCTAAATTCCCTAAAGGTGGATTAGGTCGTGCTGTGCGTCAAATGAACTTTTTAACCACTGAATTGCCTCAAGATCCTTTGATGAATGAATCACTCGCTTGGGATATTGATTTAGATCGTTTAAGACAATTGAGTTTTCGTGAAAAATTTGCTCGTTTATGCTTTAGTAAATTACTGTCGCATGCTTTCTCATCACCGACAAATTCAAGAACATCAACAACAACAACAACAAATACGATTAGATAATAATTCAATTGATGATAATACTAACAATTATAAAGTAAATGCAATGAATACAAGTTTTTCTCTAATGGTTAGCAAAACAGCTGTACGTAGCATTTTGCAACGATGTCGTCTGGTATTGATTAAATTCTATCAAGCTTCACGACTAGTTGGCAAGTGTCCATTACCTCGGTGAGTTTTTAATTTTGTGTTTGAATTCAAATGAGGTCAGTGTATTTGTGAAGATTGTTTATTTGTTTCGTCGACTGTTATTATCCATTGTTAATATTGTTAGATAGAATTAAGTTACTTAGATTTATGTCAAGTTATGTAATTCAATCTAATCCAAGACTGTTCAACTGGCTAATTGAATTTGCTTTGATTGCCCTCCCATTTTAAAAAAAAAAAAGAAATTACTGTTGGTTGATATCTCCTTGAAAGTTGAATTTCCAAATTCCCATTTATGCTTTGAGAAAAAAAAACAGATTAGGCGAAGAAATATATTCCTCTTCAATTCAATTACTTCCTCATCATCGGCTGGCTGGCTCCACACCAATATATAGTCTTTTTTTACATCAAAATCCTTTTACCAATCAAGTGATTGTTTTAGTTAACCAGTTTTAGGTATAGGCGGATGGGGTTGGGTGGGTGAAATTAATAGGCTAAAGGTAATCAAGACAATTAACTAATAGATGTCATAGGAATTATTAAAAAGACGGTTGCAGCGAAGAGACATGCATATACAAGTTCACTTGCTCGTGTGGAGTTGAGTACATTGGCCGTACCATGCGTCCGCTTGTAAAACGCGTGCGGGAACACTAACCAGCATGGTTAGCAAAGGAAGAACGCATAGGGGTGTATATTTCGATAACAGAACATTTGGTGAATTCTAGACATTCAGCCCCATTTGAAAAGTCCATCAAAGCCATATACAAGATCCGATCCAACCTACAAAGGGTGTGAAATCAAGACATCTAGGAATAGCTGAAGCACTGGCGATCCAAAAACTCAATCCTACTCTATAAGTCCAAAAGAAACGCATCCAACCGTTGTCCCTACCGTGGCCATCATGAAAAGTCAGTCTCACCAATAATGATTATCCTATTACCTTTCTTGTTCAACCTCCTAGTTTATTTGTTATATTTACCTTTATAAATCCCTATCTGCATTATTAGATTTGGTTACTGTTTTTATCTTTATATATCCGAACCTCCTACCCATTTCGTTAATACTACGTCATTAACCCGTAATTATAAAAACTGACGAGTTTTCTGGTAATTATAATCCTATTTTGTCTTTTCTACCCGATCTTCCTGATTATTAGACATTGGAGTTTTTAATTTGCCCTTTGACCTGAAATATTTCTATCTATCTTTTCTTTCTTACACTTAACAATTTTATTAATCTGACCTCTGGAACTTTCTCACACACATGTACTATAAGCACGCGAATGTACAGCCTAGTTGATTACTTTGTCGAAAAGAAAATTTTGTTCTCTGAAACCGTTTTTTAATACATGTCATTAACAAGATATCTAAGTTTTGAAGGAGGGAGGAGTGAAAGCTGATTAATTACGGAATTCAAGATAAGTTGATTCATAGGCGTCAGCAACAAGTTATTACATAATTAAGAAACTTGTAAAAGAGAAATGATGACTAAAAAGAATAGGATGACTCAGAAGAAGAAGAAGAAGATTGTTAGTTTGGTCGACTATTATTATCCATTGTTAATATTGTTAGATAGAATTAAGTTACTTAGATTTATATGAAGTTATTTTTTATTCCCCTTTACGTTCACAGTGGAACATAAGTTGGCTTCAAGCTAGAGGCTTGAAGTTTCGGTAACAGTGGTGTTTATTTTTACGGGATTGGGGTTGCTAGCCTCATGCCTAACCTACCCTCTTTACCAGTTTTATTACTTACTGGTTTAGGGAGGTAAAGGAGTGCGTTGATCGGGGGTCGAACCTCAGACAACATGAGGCGTGGTTGGCGAGCATTCTAACACTGTGCCACCAACGCATATGTGAAGTTATTTAATATTATTTTTTATTATTGTTCCCTTGGGTTCCTAGTGGAACATAGGGCTTCAACTGCACGTCTCCACTTGCTTCTGTCTCCTGCTGTTGTATGACATCAAGTGACTATCAGCAACAATGTCACTGATATGGCCCAATGGTATACCACTCGTCCTACTGACAGTCTTAAGAGTTCTACGAAGTATGACATAGTCTTTTTTAAGCAATTCAGGAAAGAATAAGGGTGAACAGTAAAGAAGAATAGGTAAAATACACGAGTTGAAAAACTGTAAGAGGAGTGGTTGGGTTATGCCTGAGTGCCTTAACTTCTCAATGTAAAAAGTCAGACGAAATATTCTTTGAGAAATCGCTAAGACACGGGGGAGGACCAGGATAGGTCAGAAGAAAGAATTAATCCAAGATACTTAACTTCAGACTGGGCTTCTAAATCAGTATCATCAATTTTGCAAGGACCATAGGAATCAACGGCTTCATTTAACTTTCGTTTACATCAGAAACTGAAATTAACAGTCTGACATTTGGAAGGATTTAGTTTGAGGCTGTTAGACGAAGACCATTTGTTTAGGTATAGGCGGATGAGGTGTGGGTGAAATTAAGAGGTCATCAAAAGTCATCAAAACATCAATTGACTAATAGATGTCAGTAACAAGATATCTAAATTTTGAAGGAAGCAGAGGTGAAAATTAATTATTTACGGAATTCAAGATAAGTTAATTCTTAGGCGTTAGCAACAAGTCATTATTACATAATCAAGAAATTTGTAAAATAACGATGATGACTAAGAAGAATAGGATGACTCAATGGAATTACGTATAATACAAACAGACAAGTTAATAGAATCAGCTAGAATTATAAAAATTAACAAAGTCAAAAGATGAGACAGCCGCAAGTAGAGGAGAAAAGTGGTTTTTAAAAACTTAATACACATTATGTAGTTGTCCATAGCAATGCAAGGGGCTGTACAAATTCCTTTTGAACGCATACACACATTTGGCTTGTTCAGGTGAATTCTGATTTCCTCGGCTGTATGTAAAAGTTGTACTCGTGGACCATTTGGCGAGAGGTTGAGTGAAATACGATCAATAACTTCAAAAGCTTTGCTAGAGTCAACTTGATATCCAGATTTTGAGGAAGTAATTGAAAAGACATATATTTCTTCTCTCAATCTGTTGTTTGTTTGTTTTTCTAAAGTTGAATTGGTTGCCTCAATGTATGATTGACACTAAACATTTAATTTAAAATTTAATTATAGATGTGTTTATATGTGCTTGTAACTGCTGCATGCAGTGTAGGCAGAATAGGATTATGTAGTAGCAGAGGTAAGGAATGGAAATCAATCGATGAGGTTGTGAAGTTGAGCACACGTGTTGCACATGCTAAATCATCGCCTTCCTTAAAGAACAATGTTAACTGATATAGTGTAACGGTAAATTTAGTATCTCTATATAGCTAAATTACATACACCTTATCTTCAATGCACCATTTGCACATATCTTCCGTGTTGTGCTACTTCCCTCCTTCCTTCATATCGTGTTCTTTTAACGTCTCACATTTATCTCTGCAATGCTGTATCAATTGCTTTCTCTGACTGACATCAAATCTATCTCCCTCCTATTTGATGTTTTATGCCGATTAACCTCTCTTTATTTATCTCTACTACTGATAAGTTTTATCAGTAGCATACGCCACAGTATGATTAGGATGCAAAAAAGTAAGAGGTGGTCAAACTGAAAGTTGACATCAGTCCATGAAGTCTCTTTCTTACACAGTTGGTTTGTGCCACATAGAGTGTGGGTATGTGTGTGTGCAGATTATTGAGTGACTGAGAAACTCTAGAGTACTAAACATCTGTTTCGTCTTGGTTTACAACTCTTCAGTCGTAGACACACCCTCGACGCCACGACGTATCGAATCAAGTGGGTGAATTGTAATCAGACATTATTTTGGTTGGTTGTTATATAAAGTAGTCATGTAGAATGAAGCACCTTCTCATAAATCTTTATTGAAGTTAAGATACAATAAAAAAGAAAGCCCAATGGGTCTTTCAACTAGTTACGTTAAGTGGTGAGGTAGACTAATGAATTCAAGAATTAAGAGGCTTATAATCAGTGAATAGATGGTATTAATACACGCACGCATCACGTAGGTAGGTTACACCAAAACGTGATATGTTCTATATCTGTGCGTCGGTGGCACAGCAGTTAGGACGCTTCTCAACCGTGCACATGGTCTGGGGTTCGATCCCCCATACCTCATATCGATGGTCGGTTTGCTAAATTTGGGCTACCGATGTCACATGCTGAAAATTCCATAGCTGCACGAAAAATACTGTGTGGAATCAAACTATAATCAAAATAAAATGTGTTTTCATCAAATGAAAGTGTCAGTCTGTCTGTTTTCGACATAGAACTTTGCACATATGTGCGGCAGTTCAAGTTGCCGCACTCCCTCCTTGTAGCACACAAAGCAAGAGAAGAAAGTACGAGAAATGCATAAAAGAGACAGTAAACAGAGGTGTGAGACAAAGGTATAGCAATAACGAAGAACAAAACAGTTTCATTGGAAATCAGAAGTCACAAGGAGTGGATGCATCTGCGCCACTGAGAACGATTTTGAGCCATGTCACCAATTGTTTCCAACCATTAGTTTTTACCCTCCCGAAGCTTTCGTCGTCCAACCAGCTCAGAGAACACTATTAATTGCAAATCATCCACCTGAGCTACAAATCTTCTCTGTTGTAGATTTCATTGACTGGTGCCATGTTTTCGTTCGACCGCAGCTAGCTCTTTTCCAGCCTGACCCTATATCAGCTAACATTGCCCGTCGAGGAAGGCGATGACTAGGCATACGTAACACATGTCCTAACCATCTCAGTCGACGTAATTTCACAGGCTCGTCGACTGATTTCCCCGCCTTACCTAGCACTTGAGTGTTGCCTAACCTCAATATTGCTCACCTTATTATTGCACTTCACGCGGGAGACAGAACGCAGACACCTTTGATCAAAGACAGCTAATCTTTTTATGTCTTCCGCTCTCAATGGCCAGGTCTCACAGCCACAAAGGAGGATGGAGCGGACTGCTGAGCAGTACATATGCCCTTTGATCGATAGTCGGATATCACGTCTACGTTAGAGACGGCGTAAACTGGCATATGCGAAACTAGCCCTCTGTGTCAGTCATTAGGAGACTCTCACAGTAATAATGTCTCTAAACTTATCATAATGGTGTGTAAACGTACACATTTAGTGTTTATTATTATTACTATTCTCAATGACTGCTTTTACTCTTCCCTCCTATGTGTATATCGGTGTCTCCTTAGTTCTCTATCCTATTTCGAAGTTGCTGCAATCACATGAACACTGATACACTTCCGTGGAAAATGTTTTTTTCCCACACTAATCCTAGGTTGTTTCCTTTCGTGTTGTGTTAGTTTCTGTATGGTGCACCTAACGCCTGCCTCCCTGTCTGTCTGTGTTTATTATTACTTTGAATAGTTTTATTTCATGTTGACGTGGAATATTTTTATGTAGTTGGAAACTACAGGAGAAAAGTGCTTTTTGATCTTCAGGATGCTTTAGAGGGGAGCGGGCCGTAGAAATGTACAACATTTATAATTTCCTGTGTTTGCCTACATATTTGTTGTTTTTTCTTCTTACACGCTATTCTCTTCTTTTCTTCTTTTTTTGATATTTTTTTATTTCTGTTTTTCACAATTTCACTACAAGGAAGTAGGTGGTTAAGTTGTCACAAAATAAGAGATTCAACCTTACGTGCAAAAATATAATCAGTATTTATTCAAACCTTTGCTGTTAGTTGATTAGTTCCAACGTACAACAACTTTGCACAGATGTGCACACCAGTTCCACTTTCCACACTCCCTCCTTGTACCATACAAATCAACCGAAGAGAGTAATGACAGATTCAAAACAGAAAGAGATATAATAAACAGAAGTGTGAGTGAGGGAAAAAGAATAGTAATATGCAAGAACAATAGAGTTCTATTATATATAATGAATCACAGGGAGTGAATGAATCTGCGACAGCCATTGACAACGACGATTTTGAGCCATATCACAAATTGTCTCCAGCCGTCAGTGGTTTGTACCATCCCAAAGACTCCACCCAGTCAGGAGCGCTACACCTCCCCCCCCCTACGTGACTGGCTGACTGAAACTAACCGTTGGGGATTTCATTGACTGATGAATCCATGTTTTCGTTTGACCACCACTAGCTAACTCCTTTCCAACCTGATCCATCTTATGTCAGTCAGCTAAAATTGCAAGTCATCAAGGAAGGAGATGGATGGTTGGTCATGCATGCGTCACACATGTCTTGACCATCTCAACGGTGTAACTTCACAACCACCTCGTTGATTGATTTCTCCTTCCTGGCGCTCAACCATCGATGCCTAGCTTCAATATTGTTCATCCTGTTATACCACCACCAATCACCTAACACACACGGGTGACAGAACGCAGACACCTATGATCAAAGATGGCTAGCTATCCAGCCAGGTTTTTCATATCTTCCAGTTTCAATGGCCATGTCTTACAGGTGACCAAAAAGCAGGATGGTGTGTGAGTAGTACACACGCTCTTCGCTCGATAGCCAGTCATCCGGACATCACGTCTACTAAGCTAGAGATAGCTGGCGCATGCCGAACGAGCCTTCTGTATCCATGATGAGATTTCGTCAGCGGTCAACCCGCTGATAGGGCTGGCTGATGCAAACTCCCCCTCCCCCAAAAATTAAGTGAAGTGGTCAACACACTCCATCAGCCACTTCACCACCTCCCTATCTTTAAGCTAGAAGTGATTTGACGCAGTCCATTCAAACCCTTGTAGCATCATCTTACATTTGACAGCAGGAGCGAATCGCATGCCAAACATTCGTAGACTGCTCATTGCCAAAGGTTCCCAGAAGACTCTGCTCTATTTTGTCAGCATCTTCACCTAGAGGGACTAAGTCGACGAGATTATACCCTGGTAACAAGTTCATCTCTGAGTTGCTGTTTTTGGCTCCACAAATATCGCATAGTTTCTTTAGCAGGTGAATTTCGACAGAGTAATTTTGACCGGATATATTGACATCTCTACCAAATGATGGTTGACCAACAGATGGAAGTTTTTAAACTACTCACCGTGTATATCTCCCTACGACACATTGACTTCAGTATTGTTAGTGTAGGTTCCAAATAGAGCATGTAATCTTGAATCAAAGGTCGAATCATCCAGTTGTTGTTTTTTTGTTTGTTTTGTTTTGTAGCTGGTTGTTTTGCTTTGATGGTGTAACGTGTTTATAATCTCTTGCGAAGGAAATATTCCCAATAAACCTTCTAGTTGTACAAGTGTTAATGGATTTTGTGTGTAGGTCATTAACAACTTACAGTCAGAAAACAGTCTCTTGTTCAAGACTGCAATGTATAGCGACATTACAATATTTATTAATTAATTATAATAAAGCTTTTTGTATTTCCCAATGAATGAAAAAGAGCAAAACGATATTGTTGTTTTTACTGACGTTTCGCTATTTAATGCTAATAGCTTTATCAAAGAAGTATTATTAAACCGGAATCTACAAAATCTCATCTTATATATATAGCAAAGAGTTAAGAGTTGAGAAAATAGACTCCTTAGGTCAAGTTAGAAGCACATATGGAAGGTCAAAATAACAATGAAGATCGCTAAACCAAATAACAAAGGTAATAGTACATCTGTTATGGTATCAAAACAAAGTTTACTAACTTGATCATCGTTCGTCAATCTGGGGTCATTTTTCGTTGTCAAGTTGGCTAATTGGTAAAGATAACAAAACCAGGTGTAGATTGTTGGATTTGATAAGCGTGTGAAATTGTAAAAACAGCATGTGTTTACATAGTGAACTTGCTTATTACATTCGTGTTGATTTGTCACTTCGTGGGGGAGGAGAGGGAGGTGTTGTAACCAGGTCAGATTCTGTTTTAGTCCATCATTCCTATTCAGCCAAGACAATTTGGACTCCACTTGATATGAAGTGCTTCTGATTTTAGACGTTCTTTGTGATTTCTGAAGTTTTTCTGGATTATTTCAATATTGTCGAAATCAGTTTTGTGGCCTGATTCTATGGCGTGTAGACGACCTATGGCTGATGATTTTTCAAGTTTTTCTAATTCAACCGGATTTCTCGGTGGTCTAAGAGATGCTCTACGATGTTCACTTTTTCTGACTTTGATTTCTCGAGATGTTTGTCCGATGTATATCGCATCACATTCCAATCATTTTACTTTATAGACACAATTAGATAGAGAATCTTTAGGGATTTTGTCTTTTATATGGACAAGGTTGTTTTGCAGTGTGTCTGATGTTTTGAAGAAAACTCTAATGTCAAGCTGATTGAGTACTCTTCTCTTCTGATATTGTCTGACGTCTCTGCTCTGTGTGGAATGACGACTGTTGTTTGTTTTGTTGTCTTTACCAAATGACCAACCTGACAACGAAAAATGACCCCAGATTGACGAACGATGATCAAGTTAGTAAACTTTGTTTTGATACCATAACAGATGTACTATTACCTTTGTTATTTGGTTTAGTGATCTTCATTGTTATTTTGACTTTCAATATATATATATATATATATATATATATCCTTTTAACTTGACCTAAGTCTATTTTCTCACCTCTTAACTCTTTGTCATATATATGCTGAGATTTTGTAGATTCCAGTTTAATAATACTTAGATAAAGCTATTAGCATTAAATAGCGAAACGCAAGTAAAAATAACAATATCGTTTTGCTCTTTTTCATTCATTGGGAAATGCAATAAGAAACATTTATTATAATGAATATCATATATCCAATGCCCAAATTTTTTCAAACTGTTAAAAGTGAACTTGGTTTGGACATATATAATTTATTAATTAAGATTATATTTGAAACTGAAAAAAAAGCTTGATGTGTTTACTCTAACACACCTTTTGTTTAATTGGTTTTCTTACTCTTCGTTTTATAAATATATACAGTGCTCGTTTGTCCGAAATCAGTTATGTATTCAAGGCATTGACAGTTATGCTGACATCACTTCAGTCTGTCCCAATCCAACAAGACGGTAAGTTAAGTGTGTTTATTTATTTTTTAGTGAACATAAAAAATTATTTTACTCGATTGTGTCTGTATGTGTGCCGCTGATCAACTGTTAGAATGGAATACTCGCCAACTAAACAAGTGGTTTAGGTCTTACCAGTCGCCGACTCGATCTTCAGTATTGTGTAATCGTCAGTAATCCCGGATGAAAACAAAACCCAAGTCACCACTACTACTGGAACTTCACAACTCAACCTTGAAATCCACTTGGAACGCAAAGTAATGAAAAGTGGGAATGTGACTGGGTTCACCGACTGGCTTTCACACACCTCCATGTTCCTCTATTTTCTGATGTCCTCTTCATCTGACTGACCACACGATAACCCAAAATCTCTCATCTCCTCCTCCTCTCCAACGCACAATCTCCTCCATGTCACCACCGCACAGACGACCCATTCGTCGTTTCTCATTTGGGTTCCACTCGAACAATGGCCTGCAACGCGCCGATGTCATTCGACGGTCACCACTGTATGTCCGCAATACATCTCCATTTTCTTCTAAATATTTGTTCAGCAATCGGCTCTCCTTTGCTGGTTTCTTGCAATCTAGAGTTTCCTGTTGCTAATTGTTTCCGGCCGGTCGGCCTGCTGCACACTGTCATTCATTTCACCGAGAGACAGCATCTCCAGCCATGATGAGTTCTCGTCTTGTGTTATCTGCTCCAAGTTCAGCTGAAATTCAAATTGTCCGCACGGATTTTGATGTCACCATTTGGGATGTTGTCCATTACTGTTTACACGTGTCTATAGAAATCTCCCTTCTTCTTCTTCCCTTCTGAGTCGTTTGTAGCATTGTGCATATCATTGGATGGTTGTGCCTTTCCTCCCCTATGAGTTGAATCTTGTTGTTATTATCCTGTAGGAGGAGATTGGTTGCCACTCCACACGAGAGCCTTGTCTGCTTACTGTTGGTGACATCATGATATCCACTCACTGCCTCAACGTGCTTGTGGTTGTCGTGTGGAAGTGGTTAGTGGTGTAGATTACTGGCTCTCCAGTTGACACTTTGGCTAGTCCACATCGATTTCATCTGCTCTCGCAGATACCCGGCACTTATACGCCATATCTTCTCATATCGTTAGCTACCTGGGCAGCCTTCTCGGTTTCGTGCACTGTATGAACACTCCTCGTGCCCATTCTTATTCTTCCTTTCATTGCGGGAAGACACATTGACTGACCTACTGGTTTTCACCAGCCCATGTCATTTCGACTCTCCAACTCCAGCGAAGAATGAAACTGTTATTTGAATTTTTTGTGTTTTTAATATATTTTTTGTACGTTATCATTTTTTTAAACAGCCGAAACATATAAACGCCTGATTTACAATACTGCAATGATACTGATTTAATTTATCAAATGTACCGGGAAAAAAACCTCGCCTAGAGTGCTAACTCACTAGTTTACTATCCGGTGCCAATCCTCCGTAGAGATGGAGAGTTGGACAGGAGTGGGGTTAGCGACCCTACCACAGAAAACTAACCAAAAAATATAGAAACTTCAACGCACAAAAAATATATTAAAAACACAAAAAATTCAAATAACAGTTTCATTCTTCGCTGAAGTTGGAGAGTCGAAATGACATGGGCTGGTGAAAGCCAGTAGGTCAGTCAATGTGTCTTCCCGCAATGAAAGGAAGAATAAGAATGGACACGAGGAGTGTTCATACAGTGCACGAAACCGAGAAGGCTGCCCAGGTAGCTAACGATATGAGAAGATATGGCGTATAAGTGCCGGGTATCTGCAAGAGCAGATGAAATCGATGTGGACTAGCCAAAGTGTCAACTGGAGAGCCAGTAATCTACACCACTAACCACTTCCACACGACAACCACAAGCACGTTGAGGCAGTGAGTGGATATCATGATGTCACCAACAGTAAGCAGACAAGGCTCTCGTGTGGAGTGGCAACCAATCTCCTCCTACAGGATAATAACAATAAGATTCAACTTACAGGGGAGGAAAGGCACAACCATCCAATGATATGCACAATACTATAAACGACTGAGAAGAGAAGAAGAAGAAGAAGGGAGATTTCTATAGACACGTGTAAACAGTAATGGACAACATCCCAAATGGTGACATCAAAATCCGTGTGGACAATTTGAATTTTAGCTGAACTTGGAGCAGATAACACAAGACGAGAACTCATCATGGCTGGAGAAGCTGTGTCTCGATGAAAAGGATGAAAAGAGAGAACTCTTTGCAGACTTTTGCGCTGTTAGTGATTTGGTGGTCGGAGACTGCATGTACGAGTACAATCATTTATATAAGGCAACATGGATTTCACCTGACGGACACACCATAATTCAGACAGATTTCATCTGAATGCTGCTGAAGAAAGTGGAGACGCAGTCTGTTAGATACAAAGTCAGCAAGGGCATTATATGTGGGCCCAGAGCATCACCTAGTTCACGGAGCCTTCCAGCTGAAGCTGGAATCCCTGAAAACAACTGGAGGCAGGCTACAATTCAAGTTCAACATTCAGAAACTCGACAGAGGGACAAAACTACAAGGAATGCCTTCACTACAGATCAGATCAGAGCAAAGTCGGAGACACTAAATGGCATCACTGAGGAAACCTGTGTAGAAGGACATTGGAACTCTCTGAAGGTGCTGATCAGGGAAACGTTGACAACTGTTCTAGGAAGAAAGAAGAGTGAAGAGAAGGAATGGATCTCAATGGACACCTACCTGGAAGCTAATAGAAGAGAGGAGAGGAGGATGGTGGAAGAGGAAATGATTCAACAGAAAGATGGACAAGAGAAGGGGAAGCTAGCTCAATGTATATCGAACTGAATGAAGAAGTGAGGAAGAGTGCCAGGAAAGATAAAAGACAATTCTACAACACACTGACTGACGGTGGGTGCTTACTGCTCAAGAGTCCGAAACTAGGACGAAACACCTGTCCAGTACTCCTCACAGGTTTTCCAATGGTTCTCTAACTGATGTCATGCTCATAACGAAAACCTTCAACTAATGGATTTATAATTGTAGTGTCTGAAGGAGAATTTATTAAAATCATCACAGTTGTTCACTCTATTTTTGTTCTGAATAACTTACGAGGATATTCAAATTATTATTTATATCCCAGTAAATAGTACTGTTTCACTGCACGGTATATCTAATAAAAACAAAAAATAATATGGGATCTATCTTCAACAGTTTAGGTATTTGATATGTAGTCACATGATATCTGCTTTTTGTTTGCCAGTCTGTTATGGTTTGATATATGTCTATTGTTCGTTAGTCAGTAATGATTCACAGTCTATCTTGTTTGTCTATTAACTAAATAACAATGATGCATGACCTTTGTCACATGACATTGCAATCAATCAGAATCCAGTGGGGTGAGAAAAAAACTACTTGATCTATCGTATTGGTTCATGTATGTTAGTTATATGCTTATACTTTGTATTGTACTGTACTGTACAATTGAGTGACACACTTGTGTGACAGCTTCCATTGTTGGAATAATGTACATGTCCTTCGTCAACGACATGTGAGTCTTCAAAATTGCTCTTCGGGTCAGGGAAATTTAACTATCACTTAGCGATACCAGTCGTTCTAAAATCATCCGTTGTATCTCGTTAGTCAATATCTATACTCGATCACTCCATAACAGTATTTAATTCGTTAGGATACCTAAATAGAAGATTATAGGATAGTTGTGCATCGGTAGTTTAGCCTTGTGTAATACCCTCCAGCGAAGCATGCGGGGCGAGAAGTGGTGTAATAATAAACGCGTCTAATATCCTGATTGTTACTACACTGCTGATGGCTTCAGTTTAAAGGAGCCTAAGTAAGCCTTCATTATGGATAAGATTTTATTTTGACAAAATCACACAGCGTAGTGTTATACAGTAATATTTACTACTGATGACCACATGCTTCGAGCACAATTTATCACTGCTAATAAATGGCATATCAAGGTACTACTGGCACAACTCTTGCTCCATCATTTATCTACATGAGATATAAGATAAAGTACATTCGGAAATAATATTAGTGTTATTAATCAAATACAATCAGATGGGAAATAAGATGTTTTTATATTAAAATAAATAAATAAATAACTTGCTAGAATGTTAAAATGTGAATTGAGTCGAAAACATTTTAACATTATTTATTATCCTCTGATTTGACTGGTGGTAAACATTATCTTCCACATCTCTGGCATTTATGTTGAGTCATTTCTCAGTTGCATGTGGTGAAACTAATAATTATAACATAAACAAGAAAGAATATAAAGCATCTACAATTTAGGTCATATAAGGATGGAAAGGACATCTGAAACCCTCAGCATGTAGGATTCTTAACAAAGAAGGAATTAGGGTGGCATTAAAACCTACAAACTCACTCACTCAGGCAGGAAAAAGCTCTGTAGGTTAAAGACCCCTGTCGGTTGACCAAATTAGACAAAATAATATAATTCACAAAATACCTTGCAATGACTGTGAATGAGGTCAACCATATAGGTCAAACTGGTAGATCGGGGCTGGTCGCATTTTCTGTCAGAATATAAGAATTCGGTTGAGGTTAGAGTGATTCATCCCACAAAGACGATGAAAGCAAAAATAAGGATGGAGACGTGGAATGTTCTCACAATGTACGAAGCTGGAAAGGCTGCCCAGGTAGCTGCAGAAATGAGAAGATATGGAATAGAAGTGTTGGCAATCTGTGATAGCAGATGGAACGGATGTGGAAGGTGCAAACTATCAACTGGAGAGACAATAATCTATTCCGGTCACCCAGAGGACAACCATGAGCACACCGAGGGAGTGGCCATCATGATGTCACCAACAGCAACCAAAGCTCTCATGCAGTGGGAACCAATCTCCTCCAGGATAATAACCCAAAAGGAAGGAAGGTTACAGTTGCACAAAGACAGATAAGTAATTTAGAAAAAAGCTCAGCAATTGCACTGCATGCATGCATTAACACACAATCACACAATAATGTGGTGAGAGAGGGCTAAATTCTAAGAAGTAATATTGGTAAGTGAAGACAGAGAGGTTGATTACTGAATCCTTGTTCATCGAGTCTACTACAATCAACACATGCGTAATATAAGTGACTCAATGCAAATACCAGAGATATGGAAGATATTATTACCATCTGTCAAATCAGAGGATAATAAATAGTGTTAAAATATATTGACATTATAACATTCTAGCAAGTTACTTATTTATTTATTTTACTATAAAAACATCTTATTTCTCATCTTATTGACAACACTAATATTATTTCCGAATGTACTTTATCTTATATCTCATGTATATAAACGACGAAGCAAGAAAGTTGTGTGAGTAGTAGTAGTAGTTGATAATGAGATTATGAGCAGTAATAAATTGTGCTCGAAGCATGTGGCTATCAGCAGTAAATATTACTGTATAACAACACTACACTGTGTGATTTTATCAAAATAAAATTTCTATCCATAATGGAGTTATACTTCAGTACAGTACCCAAGTTTTATACTTAGATTAAGTAAGGCTTGTCTCAAAACCAATGATGATAATGATGATGATGGCATTACTGAATCCCCTTCTCAACCAACACATTGCATAATGAATAAATTACTTACAGGTGTGTGTTGTGACCACATAGTATGTTTGCAAACAACTTTTTTTAAATTATTTATTTGCTCCTGTAATAATTCATTCTACCTTGTCTTTTTGTCTTTATATCTATCTGTCGGGAATCATGTTGTTGGTCGGGGCGCATCTGTCGATGCATCTCTGTATGAAATACGCACATACAGTAGATGATTCAATCTGGTCCAGTGTTATCGAATTATATCCGCATATTGTTGACTGTGTCCTCGTCGCTGGGGGAAGTAATCAAATGGCATTAGCATTGCATCATCTACTACGGTTGTATGGGGAATTTCTGGCTCCGTTACATTTGGCCACAGGAAATGCTAATGATACTACTAATAAGCAATACAATAATAGTAGTAGTAGTGTCCAGAATAACATTAACAGCTTGAATTATTCGAATGACATCTCCACTAGCAGCAGTATGCATCAGAATAAACCAACATCTTTGAATGGAATTTAATGAATTTTGAAGTGAATGTTTTTTTAACCCCCTACCGCCTCCACACACACTTTCTTTTAATTTTTACATTTTTTCATGTGATAATTTTTGTTTATATGAGGCTGTGGCATGGGAATACTTTGGTTTCTCTCTCTCTATCTCTTCTTTGTGCTTTTTTTATTAAAAAAAGAAACACAGTTATTTAGTGGTTCGGTTGCCTCTCTCTTCCTCTGTTGTTCTTTTTTTTACAACTGACTGTTTCGTTCATGTGTTTTTTTTATAATGATTAATCACTATTCTTCTGCTTTCCCACGACACTCACACATACCCACACACACACACACGCATAACAGAGAGACAGTTGTCTGCTTATGAGTACTACTACTCTTCCTCCTCTTCCGCCGCCGCTGCCGCCGAATTGTTTACTTTGATAACTTCCACTGTTGTTTTTGTTTCTAAAAATAATAAAGGTATATATTTGTGTGTGTGTGTGTGTATTGCAATGTGATAGTAAATAAATGCGATGATGATGAACAGTTCAACTTGATCAGATTGTATAATGAATGACAAGAATAAATATTTCTTGTCTATTGTCTACGGTCTTTATTCTTATTTCTTTCTATTGGATTTGTAAAATAAACTTATACATACATATTAACTACTGAGGCTTGATTGAATTCTCCATACATGTTTCAACAATCAGATGACGAGCCCCAAATAGGACGAAGTGCGCGTTATCCTGGATTCCACTGCTAGTCACCATCCACCAATTAACTGTTAATTATATGCCCAGACATCGTCGAAGCATCCGCACAAGAAGCCAACAGACATGTCAACCTGAGAGAGACCGAGCACTTCGGTCCAATCAGTCGACGGGAAAATCTAAAATTCAATTAAATAATCAGAGATATGGTACATATGCTTGAAATAATGACGATACATTACAGATGTACGTTTGTGCGTGTATATGTGTTTGTGCGCGACAGAATAAAAAAGGCAAATGGTTGAAGCATTGCTTTTATTTCGAAGTTAGCTAAAATACAGAGAAAGTGTATGCCATTTTTATGATTCGTATTCCTTTTGGTTCCGAGTGGAACGTAAGGCTTCAACAAGACATCTTCACTTTCTTCTATTTGGTGCTAACCTCTCCAGTGGGTCTAACCCTACGATTACCCACAGTCTCTCATCTCCTCCTCCCGAACACATTATCTCCTCCATATCACCCTCGCACTGACGACCCACTCGCCACTTCCCATCGGATTCCACTCGAGCAATGACCTGCATTGAGCGCAATATCATTTGGCAACTTCCTCAGTGTATGCTCAATCGATCTCCATTATTTTCCTCTGCATATTTGTTGAGGAATCGACTCTGGCCTGTTGGTTTGTTGCTGGCTAGAGTTTCTTATTGCTAACTGTTTCTGGACGACCGGTCGGCTGGCCATTTGATCTTCACTAGAAGCCAGCGAGCGAATTGGCCAGCTAGCTGGCTGATGGAAATGCTTTTCGTGACGCACTGTGCAAGTTTCACACGCATATAGAAGCAGTGACTGACTTCACATTTGTGTTGAAATAGAATTCGAATCTTGTTGTTTATGCTGAGGTGGTCTCTGTCTCTCAATTCATGCTTTCATGTTACGTCACATTATAATTCATTTTACACAACTTCAGCAGTAGAGCGTTAACTACTATGAGTTGGATACATGAATTCCCCCTAAGGAATTTCAACGGATCCATTGTGTATTTCATGCATAATCTCCATCCAGGCATTAATGAAAATAAAACACGTAGTTCAGTGAAGAGTCTGTTTTTGGCGAATTCATTTTCTTAGCTATGTATGTATGTGTAGATTAAGTTTGTCAAACAAAAAATACAAGTGGTTATGGTCATTTAAACTAAACAGGTGAAGATTGGTAATTGGAGTTACTTAATACAAAATCAGCCAGGAAAATTGGGTGTTAATGAAATTAGGGTAGTAACAAAGGTGATGAGTTGTCACAAACAGTTGTTAAAACAAGTTATGTTATAATATGAGTAGTTTGATGAGTGAGTTTTACTCAGGTTACACATAGGGACGAAGTAGAGAATACAAAATTATGTAAGAGTTCTAAATGAATACAAGAATTATAAGAAATTAAAGAAACAGGCAAACAAACAAAATTAAGTCATTAAAAATCAACAAAGTTGTTACGATGACGGTAGAGGTGGTTGAGTAATTCTCTTTCGTATGCACAGCTCCGGTTTTTCTGTGTATTACATTGGTATCTTGTCAGCTACATTACAACCTAAATATTGAAATTTAATAGTTCTATTACACTTTTAATATACTTCATTAAATCATACAAAATGTGGAACTATAATTAAGAATGGTACAGAGATGAATCAAATGTGTCAATAAAATGTAATATATTACTGTACTTACATGTCTTATGTAATCTAAAATATGAAAAGTGGGGTGGAAGGGTAACAACAAGATATTGAGGTGCATAAATGAAATGTTTTTTATAAGTCATTAGAAAATTGTTAGTATAAGAATGAGATATGAAAATTGATCTGATGCTTCGCTACATGATGGAGTTTCCTGGAGTTCTAGTTAGAAGGTGTGACCAGTCAAGGTGTATCTAGTGGGAAGTGAAGATGGAGTTCCCGCTGATGACATTGGTTGGCGCCAGTCGCGTTAAAAATCATGAAATGGTAGAAATTAGAATTCATGGGCTGGTTGTTGAGGTGTCATGTCCCAATGGCTGATGAATAGTCTACGAGCTTGCTAGCCTTGTAACCGGAAAGTCTTCATTTCGAACCCATGTGATGGGTGCGCACTGATGAAACGTCAATCCCATAGTAGGCTGACGAAACAGCTGGCTGTCCAGTACTCTGGTGTTGGTTTTCAATGGTTCTCTAACTGTTATCAATCTGTGGTCTAACTCAAAAAAAAAACAAATATAATCCATACAAATCAACTCTTGAGAGGATATGAAAGAGAAAAATTTGAGCTAAGCTCATTTGGTTAGATGCCAGACATATGAAGCCCTCCAGCATTTATTAAACGGTAGTAGAACTAATTATTAAGGTTAAAAGATGAGTTCCCAAAGTAGAGAAAGGCCTCCTACAGTTTCTCTTTACACCTATACAAATTCAGGTTGTAATTGTGTGATAGTGATGGCCTATGCGAACTTCAAGAGACTTGAGCTTGATTGTCTGTTTATTAATTTGAAAGAATTCAAGTGTTGGTTTGTAGGGATTTGATTGGTTACAGGATTTTCATCATGATGTCCTGTGTCAATCAGATGTCTTATCACTGCATTGTTCAACGATTTATTTCCTTTTAATCGTAGACTTTTCGATATGTGTTCAGAAAATACATGATAGGCCTTTCCTTCTGTTCTTCTAATGCTTTATTTCCCTACATCAGCTTTACGTGAATTAAGATTATCTAACAAATTCAAACGACATGCTGCTTATTTATATACAGCTTTATAAGTAACAAACACTTACATCGCTGACGTTTATTTGATTTATAGTAATGGTTGAATACCATTAGTCAGTGATACTATACGGATCAGAGACTCAGCGCGTCATAAAGAGCATCTCAAACAAACTACAGACCTTCATTAACTGTTCTCTTCGCTCAGTACTCAAGATCAGATGGCCAGCCAGAAAAGATCAGCAAGAGGGAGGGATCTCTGGGAGCAAACCAACCAGGAACCGATTGTGAAACAAATAGGCAGGAAGAAATGGAAATGGATTGGCCATACTCTGAGGAAACCATCAAGTGACATCACTAGACAAGCCATCGCTGGAGTGGAACCCGAAAGGGAAGCGGCTAGTTGGTCGTCAGTGTGTGGATGACTTGGAGGAGGTCATGTGAAGAGGAGATGAAAACGTGTGGGCAGACTTGGAGCCAGGTGAACGTGCTAGCAGAGAACCGTACGCAATGGAGACGCACGGCTGAAGCCGTATGTTCCTGTAGGAATTAAAGGAAACAATAATAAATAATAATAATAATAATAATAATAATAATAATAATAATAGTGGTTGAATAGAGAGGGCAAATAATCCTTAAATAACTTAGATATTCACAGAGTGTATTGTTTATCAGTTGAATATACAGGATATCTCAATTCCATTGTCGAATATCCAGATCGTAGAGATCCTGGACCCATGGCTAGTTTCAGAAGACTATAAGCCTAATACTCAAGTACTGACACGGAAAAACAGAGAACAGTTAGGCAATACGATTGTTTATTCTTCAAGCGATAGTGAAACAGATTTACATACAACGGTTAATCAGTGCCAAAGTCTGTAAATAAACATTAATGTAACGTACAGCAATACTTCTGATCATATTTCTCCAATCTTCGGCGAACCAATACACGATCGATTAAGCAGTGACAGCATTTTCTTGTCTCCTGCCAGTATGAAGACCATTTCGAACAAACAAACGACTCAGGGTTTTTGATATAAGAATAGAACTTTTGCACTGTGGTAGAGTATAATTTCATATGATTATGAGCAATAAATTGTGCTCGGAACGTGGTCATCAGTAAATATTACTGTATAACACTAAATTTTAACCATAATGGATTTAATGTGCACCAGTATTGATATCCATCTTGTTAGATGATAGTAAGGTGACGTGAAACAGAAATTCATATTACGTGTTAAAGAAGACATTTATGGTGGTGTGATACAGACAATGGGGTCCAACGGAATATTATTCTTTCATATTCCCACTGCTCATTACTGCATTAGCAACAGAATACTGCATATGTATTTGAACATTCTATTTCATGTCGTTTAATGTAGACCAAAATCACAAGCTCAGTGATTGGTTAAACTGCCGCCTGCTGACAAATGAAAATCCAATGGCCTGTTGTTTTTGATGAAGGAGACATATGGATCTTTGGGGAGGACTTCGAGGCAGTGTGTGGAATTGAATGGAGTGTTCAAGATCCGTCAGCGAAGAGTCTTTTCCTTAGAACGCTGCTGGGAGGTCGGGCGAAGACATCATATGATAGAGTGAGGCAAAACACTGATGAATACGCACCAGGGTCATGCTAACTACTTCCGAAGTGGAAAGGACCATACACGGTCACCACGAGACGGGGCAAGTATATACGACCAGAAATGCAAATAAAGAGAAGCGGGTAACCGTCAGTGAGGTCCGAAACTGGATACAGCAATACAAGCCAACAAAGACGCTAGGGAGAGTGTGGTGGTGTGATACAGGCAATGTGTTCCAACGGAATATTATTCTCACATATTCCCACTGCTCAATACTGAGTTAGCGACAGAATAAAATGTATCTATTTGAAAATTATATTTCATGTCGTTTGATGTAAACCGAAATCACACGCTCAGTGGTTGGTTAAAGAATATAAACTGTATATGTGTAAATAGCGGTTTGACCAGTTGAAAATATGCATTGGCTTCTGTGTCTTGTCTTCTGCTGTTACACATTCACCTCCTTGTTGAAGACTGATGATTCTTTTTAATTAATAGATTAAGATTATTCTTTGTTAGTATTATGTACGTTAATCTAGTGAATGCTTAATAAAATTAGTAAGTGTACTTTGATAAAGGTTGTCAATATTCTTCTACCCTGGTACTCATGCATAATTAACCGCATTCTAAGAAGAAATAAACATTTGCATATATATTTATGAGTGAAGTATCAATTGGTATGAAAATCTGATTAACGGTGGTTGCAATCACGATGATTTTTGTTGTTGAAATATTGAGAAGCAGATTAGTACTAACCAGCAGGGAAATTTCGTAAATGAAACTCCTGATACATCTATATAATCAGTAATGTCTGCTGCATGTACATTTAAAGAGAAGCCTAGTAGATAAAAATGAAGTTATCACATGAATAATTAAGCACTGCTTGTCAGTGACTGACTCTGGGATGAACTAACTAAAGTTGTAGTAAGAAGTCATTACTGATGAGATCCACCAAGTCAAGTCTGTCTATTTATCTATTTTCGATAGAGAATTTCGAGTTGCCACACTACCTCTTTGTAGCACACAAAGCAAGGAAAAAAGTAGAAGAAATGCATAATAGAGACAGTAGACAGGGATATGAGACAAAAGGAATAGTAATAACGAAGAACAATATAGTTTCATTGGAAATTATAAGTCACAAGGAGTGAATGCATCTGCGCCAGCCATTGACAACGATGCGTTTGAGCCATATCACCGATTGTCTCCAGCCGGTGATTGTTGTTTACCGTCTTGAGGACTACAACCAGGAAGTCTACATCTCCCTCCCTACGTGATTGTCTGGCTTAAAGTAACTGTTGTGGATTTAATTGACTGATGAAGCCATGTTTTCGCCTGACCACAATGTGCTCTTTTCCAGCCTGACCCTATGTCAGCTAACATTGCCTGTCGGTCGAGGAAGGCGATGACTGGGCATACGTAACATATGTCCTTACCATCTCAATCGATGTAACTTCACAGCCTTGTCGATTGATTTCTCCTCATTACCTAACACTTGACTCAAGCCTAACCTGAATATTGATCACCCTATTAGACCAGTTCACACAGGAGATAGAACGCAGGCACCTTTGATTAAAAACAGCTAGCCAGTCAGCCAGCCAGGCTTTTCATGTCTTCCACTCTCAATGACCAGGTCTCACAGCCATAGAAAAGGACGGAGCGGACTGCTGAGCAGTACACCCGCCCTTTGGTCGATAGTCGGATATCACGTCTGTGAAGCCAGAGGCGGCGTAAACTGGCATATGTGAAACTAGCCCTCTGTATCCGTGCTGAGACTTCGTCAGCGATCAACCTGCTGGCGTTGGTTGCTGCATCAGCTTCTCCTCAAATAAGTGAAGCGGTCAACGTGCTCCACAACTTCACTCCCTATTTCTAAGCTAGGAGTTGGTGTAGTCCAATCCTGTAACATCATCTTACATTATCAAGTCAAGTGTAAGGAACCGATACTGACTGATGACATTAGATGCTTGTGCACGATATAAACTTGGAATTAGCAGAAGTTGGAACTACTGGAGAGCAACGTTCTCTCCTCATAAACTGAAAATCTTCCACTCAGTCTTTAGTGCTATGGATGCACACTGTTGAAGAGTCCTGTTGAATTAGGACGAAGGAGCTTGAAATGATAACTATCTACAAGAGGTGGATAATTTATATCCGAGTAGTAAATCGTCATCAGCATTATCATTAGTTTCCGGAATCGATAAAAGTAATCTGGTGTTGCTGTACTTGCTTTCCGCAGGATTAGCTGTCGTCTTTTTGTTTAATTACAATCTCTGACCTGAATTCACCTTACAGTGTTTTATAACTTCACCCTTTTTATTACATACGAATACGTGATTTCTGCATTATATTGCTACTTACTTTGCACTAGACAGATCAATAACGTATTGTGTAAACCTAATCTTGATTGATTTACTCGCTTCATTTTTGTCACTGGATATTACACATTCGCGTGTTCATAATATATAAATATATAAATTGTTAGTTGCTTTTATTTCAAAGGAAAAGCTCCAGAATTTTGTTAAAGACTGTGTGTGTAAACAGCTGTTGAATACAGACGAGCATACACAGATGATATAGTCTTCTCTCCAGGGTGAAGACACTGACAAAATAGACCAAAGTCTTCTGAATACCTTGAGCAGTGAGCAGTCATCGAATGTTTGTCATGTGAGCGATTCACTCCTGCTGTCAAATGTAAGATGATGGATGCTACGGGGTGGACTGGACTGCGACTCGACTAACTCCTAGCTTAAAGATAGACAGGTGGGGAACTGGTTGTTGGGGTGTGTTGACCATTTCACTTATTTGATGGGAAGCTGCATCAGCCAACACCAGAGGGTTGATCGCTGACGAAATCTCAGCAAGGATAGAGAAGGGTGTAGACGTGATATCCAGCTGGCTGGTTATCGACCAAAGAATGTGTATACTGCTCAGCAGCACTTCACTTCGTCCTCCTTTATGACTGTGAGCGAGACATGGTCATTGAAAGTGGAAGACGTGAAAAGCCTAGCTGGTCGGCTGGCTGACTAGCTGTCTTTGATCATAGGTGTCTTCTTTCTACCTCCCGTATGTGTCAGGTGGTGGTGCTGGTGGTATAACAGGATGATCAATACTGAGGCTGGGCATCAGTGGTCGACTGGTGGGTAGCTGGTAGGGGAAATCAATCAACGAGGTGGTTGTTAAGCTACTACATGGATTGAGAGAGATTTTTAGGACATGTGTTACGCATGCATTACTAGCCATCCATCGCCTTCCTTGATGACATGCTATTTTACCTGACTAACATAATATGGATCAGGTTAGAAAAGAGGTAGCTAGTAGTGGTCAAACGAAAACGTGTCTTCATGACTCAATGAAATCCGCAACAGTTAGTTTAAGCCAGTAAGTCACGTAGAGAAGGAGGTGTAGAATGCCTAACTGGCTTGTTGGGGTCCTCGGGATGGTAAGAACCAATGACGGCGCCTGGAGAAAATTGGTGATATGACTCAAAATTGTCGTTGTCAATGTCTGGCGCAGATGCTTTCACTCTTTGTGATTTATAAAATCCAACCAAACTCTATTGTTTTTCCATATCACTATTCTTTTTCTCTCTTCGGTTGATTTGTGTGGTACAAAGAGGGAGTGTGGCAAGTGGAACTGGTGCGCACATCTGTGCAAAGTTCTTCTACGTTGAAACCAGTCAGTCAGTTAATCACAGAGAGGCATTATACAATACATACTAACAAACACAAAACTGAAATGATTGATGAACAAGACGAAATCATGTGAATGAAAGAAAAAATATCTTGAGATAAATACTACTCGAAATAAGGAGAGAGAGAGAGAGAGAGAAAAGAAATCTCTGAAGGAAACGACATGTTATATACTTGTGATGAGTGGATTATGAATGAAATAGCCAGATTATAGAGTTTTCTATGTCCTGTTAGGAAAGAAAACGCTTCAGAGTTGTGATTACTGTGAAGTAATAAGAGGCTTAGCAAATATATATATATATATATATATATATTTGAATCTCTTCTCTTCAAATCCAAGTAGGAAATAATTTAATGATATCTAATCAGTGAGTGATTAACACTCATTGAAATACAAGAATTTTACCCGTTTTACAATGACTTAGTATTGTTTCTCCTTCTTTTGTGAGAAACGAAGTAGATACACTATAAGCAGGTATTTGATGGAACAGTCAAAATTCAGAGAAACCTTCTGTTTCAGACTTGAAAATAGTGTATACAATTCATATCAGTAAAAAGTTTTGAGCATTGTGCAATGGATCAAATAAAGGCATAATTATATTTCAACCTGAGACTTAGCATTTCGGTCCAATCAATCGACGGGAAAAGCTAAAAAATTCAATTGAATAACTAATATGACCCGTTGCATAAGAGACAGTGGCTCTCGTGGCCCAAGTGGTCCAGTGGATAACGCTTTGGCGTTTGAAACTAGGGGCACTGGGTTCGAGCCTCGGTGGGAACATCATCACTCACTGGGAAAAGCAGGCACATCCAGCTGACTGGTAAGTCCCAAAATAGGACTAAATGTGCGTTATCCTGGATTATTCCACTGCTAGCCACCATTCACCAATTAAACTGTATTTCAATGGTTTACACACAATGAGAAGTTTTGTTATTGGTAATATTTCGAGCGAAATTACTCCCCGTGATCACACACCAACTGTTGTTTTATTTTTTAATTCACACATTTACGATTTGCACCCATATGCATATAGTTCACTTTTTGTTCATTCATTCATTCAGAATTATATTCCAGGTTGTTGACAGTTGTGCTGATGAGTCACCCCTGTTACATGTATCCGGTGTGACCTTAATGAATATAGATTCTGTTATTAGTAGTCTCTCTTTCCATTTGTTCATGTTAGTTTTTAGAGTACAAACATCGTTCCAATCGATATTGTGGTTTTTGTCCCAGGCTGTATGTACACCTATAGATGAATTTTTTCTAAATTCTTGTAAACTTGTGTTCCTTCCGGTCGGTTGACCTTTAGTTACGCATTTATGTTCATTCACTTTCATTTTGAGTGATCTGGACGTTTGCCCCACATATTTAGTCAGACATTCAGCACAAGATATTTTGTAAATCACATTACCACTTTTATCCATCATTTTTATGGGATCTTTCAGTTGATCTATCATATATTTGATTAGATTCGTCGGTTTCAACGTTGTGCGAATCCCAATATTTTTGAGGTTTCTTCGAATTGCCTCTTATGTACCATTTTGGTACGGTATCGTGACTTTGTTTTGGCTTCCTCCTTCTTATCATTCTCTGGTTTTGCCCTCTTTTTTCTCTTTTTTATATTATCTTTGATAAATTCTTTTGGGTAGTTGTTGTCGAGTAGCATTTTGAATAGGACATTTATTTCTTTACACTGGTCCTCTGGTGTTGTTCTAAGTCTACGTATTCTATTTGCAAGACCTTGTAATAATCCTCGTTTTACCGTGAGTGGTTAAGCTGAGTCATAATCAAGGAATCTTCTAGAATGTGTAGTTTTTCCATATAGCGTCGTTTTTATGTTATCATCTGTTACTCTTTGTATTTTGCAGTCTAGGTAGCATAGGCAGTTCCCCAATGTTTCATTCTCTATTTCCATAGTGAACTTTATTGAGTCGACATTACTCTTTATGTGTGTGAGAAGAATTTCTCAACATCTTCCGTCTACATATCTCCACCAACATTTTAGTGATGACCTGAATGGTTTAAGTGCATTCTCTTCTCAAAAATGCATGAATATGTCAGCTATTATTGGTGAGATGGGTGATCCCATAGCTACTCCTCCTTCATTTTGTTGGTATATTTTTCCTTCAAATGTTAAATATGTTGCTGTTGTTGTCAGAGAGAATTCCACCCCTTCTATTATCTCTTCTACGGATAAGTGTGTTCTGTCTTTTAGGCCATTATCTTCTTTTAGTCTCGTTTTCAGTGCAACCATGGCCATCTGAATGAATGGGTATTTTAGTATATAGAGACCGTTCATATCAAAGCTGACTAGTATTTCCTCTTCCTCTATTTTGATGGTTTTTAGTCGTCTCACTAATTCAAATGAATCTACTATTCTAGCTTTTGAGTTGTCACTTTTTGGTGTTAGTATTGTTGAGAGAAATCTTGACAGCATATAAGTTGATGCGTTTCTAAAGTCTACAATCGGTCTTATTGGATATCCTTCTTTATGCAATTTTATCTTGCCATATATCCTAGGCATATTACATGATTTTGGCATAATTTCAAACAATTCATCTAGACTGGAATAAACAGATAAATTGTAGATTTTTATGTATATTATTATTCGTTATTGTTAGTAGACGAAGACGAACTCTTAAAGCGAAATTTAGATTAGTAGGAATGCGATAAATAATTTTAAAGGTTGTATTAACGTCAACCTTATGCTCACTATCTACAAAGTGTGCTAAAACAGAGCCACCTACGAATAGGTCCTGTTTGTCCCTTGCTTAACCATGCAGGATGATGTTGTGAAATACGATGATGAACCTACCTAATTGTACACCCAGTGTTCGATTACTAGTGTGTGGTGTTAAATCGATAAACACCTAACTATATTACTTTTTAATACTCTCATCCTGTATCACTCAACATGTTGTGTGATTACATACAAGTGAGTGCAGTGAATGCAATGGCTGACCTGTTTTTTCTAGGTTATTTAACTTAGCAGGGTCAATCATCATTCCAGTAATCTAGTTGACCCCGATCTACTAGTTTGACCTATTTAATTGACCTCACTATACACGATATTTGGTGAATTATATCATTTATCTTAATTTGATCTATTGGGTCCGTAAACCACCGACAAAGTTTATCTCTGAGAGAGTTGGTTGGTTGGTTGGTTTAAATGCGCCATCCTAATTCCAGCGTCATTGAGAACCTTACGTAAGGCCTCTGACGTTCCTTCTTTAATAGGGCAGTACTACAGAGGCTTTTTCATCACTTTTATTGCTAATCTTACTTTTTTTTATAGTTCTTCATATATTTCTGAATAAATTCTAGTGGGTAGTTATTCACTGGTAATATTTCCTTTATTTGTTTGATTTCTGGCTTACTATTTAGGCTCTTAGCCCGATTATACAGACATTTAACTAAATCTGTCTTTATTGATTTTGGATAGGATGGATTAAGATGCAGGTATTTATTAGAGTCTGTCGATTTCCTATAAATGCTTGTATCAAACCACCCACCATCTTGTTTTCGTTTTATTCTACCGTCTAGCATGGCCAACTCATTCTGTTCATTTTCTAACTCAGAAGTGTACTTCGTGGATTCCATCTACTGTTGAGTTTATATGTGTGAGAAATTGAGGGATATGTTCAGATTTCAACGCGGTGAGTGTGTCATCCACATATCTCCACCATAACCTAGAGGCAACGGGATTAAACGTTCTAAGAGCCTTATCTTCCCAACCATCCATAAATATGTCTACTAATATTGGGGATATTGGTGATCCCATTGGCAACCCATTCGTTTGTTTATATAGTTTATTTTGAAATTTGAATACAGCAGAGATTAGACATAACTGAATACGTAATATTATTTCATCAACTGAGAGCTTAGTCCTTCTACTTTTTATTTCAGGATCAGTGTTCAGTTCATTCCTAACTGCCTTCAGAGTTGTATGAATGGGAATATTAGTAGGGATATTGTTATGACCCAAATTATGACCTAGGAGACTATTAGCGAATACTAACTTCAGTGCGCTGGCTAATGTTTCCTAATGGCACTACAGCAACAATAACACCTCTGGGCTGCAAAAAGATAGAAGAGAAAAATGGACGTTGATAAGAGGACGAAGTTCAACAACAGCAGCTCAGGAGTGCGAACGCTCCAATCACCTTGAACTCATGCTAGTCGTTGCCTAACAGCACCTGTCATTATCATAGGTGAAATATCAACACTATTCACCAACTAAGCAGCAAATTTCACCCTGATCACGTTTTTAAGTACTGTTTGGACAATTTGTTAATAGATCGTTAGGATTAGGGTTAGGTTTACTGTTAGGATAAGGATTATAATTAGGATTAGGATTAAGTCTAGAGTTAGTGTTAAGTTTAGGGTTAGGGTCATGATTAAGGTTAGGATTACTATTAGGGATAGATTTAGAGTTGATGTCATTTATTTTATTTTGTTTTATTATCCGCATCTTCCTGATAAGTTGTCGTCGATTCTCTTAACGGAAACCATAGAAATTCAACCGAGGGCTTTTGTGGAAGACTGTACAACAGGATAAGTGAGATAAACGATTCACAAAAACAGTTCATCTTCAGTCACCTCGGTGAATACATGTACAGAAACTAGTCTAACTTAGCAACTGATACTCCCCATTATAACTGGGACATATTTTTAAGTCATGTCAGAGAAAGATAACCTGTTTAATGTGTTTTCATGCATTTTCTTGTAAATATACGTCATTTTTTGTGCAAAAATTCCTCATTTTTATGATTGGTCAGCTGAAGGTCACTAGTGCGTTCGCATCCCTTGGGACGCTATTGTTGAACTTTGCCGATAAGAGAGTTTTGACTGTCTGAAACAACTTGATTTTGTCACATTGTTGCTGTGTGACTTCTTGAACGTATTCCTTGAAGGAATGTCGTAGTTCTTGATCTAAATCATAGACTGCATGAACTTGTAGGTCGATGTTTCGCTGCATTTCAGGGACACGTGATTGGATGGAGTCAATGTTGTTTAGTGTGTGCCGCCTGAGTGTTTTGGTATTCGGATGGATATGATTGCGTTTGAGTGATTTCCAGTACATCTTTGGATATTCGTGTCTCTAAAGAACTATATCTCTGCTTTCACTAGTACAAGCTTGACGCAGTAACACAGGAAACTTTCCAACTCCTTTACCGTCACTGGGTCCTTGCAACTTTTGAGCAACTTAAAAATTCCCATTGAGTTATATATAAAAGGAAAGGCATTCAGCGAAGAGTTACACCTCTCTTTTCTTCGATATCATTATCAAGCTGTGCAATCGCATATATCCATATATACATAGTCAATTGTCTTAGCAACAAAATTAATATTTCCAAAGATATGTTCATTAGAATTGTAAATTTTGGATAACAAATTTCATTAATTACGCTAGAAACTAAAATAACATTAGATAAGCACTTTGAATGGTTGTCTGTCATTTTTGAACAGCAAAAGAACAATTATAATAATTCCTCCAGATTCTTCATAATCACTATTCAATCAGATTTAGATTGTAAAAATGAATACGTATTAATACGTGATGTAACACTTAGTAGTTGTGCCATTAGGGCTTATCTTCATTAATCTTGAGAAGCTTTCTAGTCTACTAATCAAAAATTTACCCGCATAACTTGGATAGCAATATAATTGTTTTTCTGTCTCCCGTTGTCATTGTAAGATAATTTGTCTAATTACATAGTCTTGAAGAATATTATTTTCTTCTCTTCGTTCATGATTATTATTATTATTATTTCATACTGAATTTCCAGCAAATGTACCCTTGTCCGCATAAAAAGAACTTGGGCTTCTTGTTGACACTTCTCTTTTATGCATAACTTTACAAATAAAAATTCAAATATAAACCAATCATGGTGTTTTGTCTATAGGATAATAAGATGGTGAATATAAATTGTGCAATTAGTCATAATAGTAGTAATGATAATAATAATAATAATAGTAATGGTTTTATTAATAATAAGGATGAAAAAGTGAGGTAATCTCTGATAACACAAATAATGAAAAACAGCATGATTAAACAAACAACTGTTCAGGTGGAAGTAGTCGATAAAGGCTAGTAAAAACAAATGAACCGATTAAGTAATGTTAAATTGCATGGAGGGTTTCATCATGAGCTGACATCAGTTAGAGAACCACTGGAAAACCAGCTGGGAGTACTGGACAGCTGTTTCGTCCTAGTTTGGGACTCTTCAGCAGTACGCGCCCAACGGGATTCGAACCCAGGACCTTCTGGTCACGAGGCGAGCTCGTAGACCATTGAGCCACTGGGACCCGATCCAATGGTCCTTGAATTCTAACTTCTGCCAATTCACGACATAGCGCGACCATTTCGCAATGTCTTCTTCGTGAGTAACTGTCCTCATCTTCGACCTGCTGTACGACCTGCTGTAAGGGAAGGAAATGAAACACGTTTATAATGAAGATGTGATAAGATTAAGGGATGATAAGAAAGGGGTTGAAAATATAAACAAGGGTTGGTAGTGGTGACGTCATTAGTTGGTTATGTCTTAATAGGCCAAGGGAGGGATAATGGCTGTACGAACTTCTTTTGAATGCATAGTTTAGGTTTAATAGTTCGAATGCCTATTGCCTCAGCTGTGTGCAGTAAACGAATACGAAGTCTATTTGAAAGATTCGGTGGCATACGATGAATTACTTTGAAGGTTCTCGTTTTCTCCACTACATGATCACTATCAATTAAATGTGACAAAATTGAGCTGCGGATTGTTTTTGTCTGTCCTTTACCAAACCACGATGGGAGGTGTTCACTAACACGTTGGCTAAGCTGTCTAGTAATGCGCCCAACATATCTGTGACCGCAGATCACTTGAATTGATAAATGCACATGGATGTGGCAAAACTATCAAGCTTATCCTTCGTTTGCGTCCTAATCATTCGTTGGCTAGAGAATGACAAAACATAGGTGTGCTGCATAAAATGTTCTTCGTATACTCCTTGAAAGTCTTTGGAATAGAATCTCACCTGATAAGTCACCATTAAATTGTAACTTAATAAATAAGGGTTTCTTCCGTGCAGTTAGAGTCTCAGGTTTTTTCTCTGATGTTTTCATATGTTTCTTTATGAAACTACTCGGATAGCCTATCTCCGTCAAGAAATCGTGAATATATTCAAATTCCTTTTGTAAGAGGTCATCCGTACATATCTTTCTTGCACTGCTCGTAACACATTTAACAACATTCCTTTTATATTTAATGGGCACGTAACTGAGGAAGTGTGTGTATTGCCCTGTGAATGTGCTTTTTCTATACATGCTTCTCCCAAGTGACCCATCTTCTCGCTTACCTAGCCAGACATCCAGAAAATGCAGTTTATTCTCCTGCTCCTCTTCACAAGTAAAGGTAACTGAAGGGTGGATTTTGTTGAATTTCAGCAACAATTCATCTATGTTAACATTCCCATCAGCTAAGATAAATGTATCATCGACATATCGGTAATAAATATCAAACTCATTGATGATGTCCTTCAATTTCCCGTTTTCAAGTTTAGCGAGAAAGAAGTCAGCTAATATTGGGCCTAATGGTGAACCCATAGCTATTCCATCTACTTGTCGATAGTATTAATTATTAAAGACAAAGTGAACATTCATTGTGCATTTGAGAAGTAATTCTTTGAGGCTACACAAGGGGATTCCTAAGTCCAATTGCCTTTCGGTGATTTCTTGACAAATGTAATCTACTATTTCTATAAGCGGTACATTAGTGAATAGTGATGATACATCTATGGATAACATGCGTTTATACCTCACATTAGTCTCGGATATTTTAGAAATAAAGTCGAAAACATCACTAATTCTATGCTGCATGATTTCTCTGTGCAAATGACCCAGAATCTTCACTAACCACTTCGCTGTTCCGTGAAATGGAGAGTTATACATATCTAAAACAGGGCGAAGAGGAAGACCCGGTTTGTGCACTTTGGGTAGACCGTAAAGACGTGGAGTATTGGTACCCGTTGGTTTCATGGACTCATACGTGGCTGGTGACAATACACCTATTTGGTTCTCTTTTAATCAGTCAATAAGACATTGTTTGCAGCAAAATTACAAATGTTGTTCACCAGCTGTAAGTTGTTCTCCATCTCTGTAAAAGATAAGCTCCCCTGTCTAACCGCCTCCATATGCATCTATCAGTTCACCTGCTTCTCTTGTGGAGCAGCGAACATTGCTTGACAACAGGGATCGCCACTTTCTACTTAAGTGGTTCGAGAACATATTCCAGCAGCATGGTTTTACAATGGAGAAAGGAAGGGGGTGTGCGAAGCTCTATTCTAGACAACGCTAGATCGACTCCTGTCACTATACCAGCCATGAACATGATTTTAAGGTCATCTATCGAATTCATGCTAAGTTGCCAGTCACGTTTTCTTCTAAAGACAGCGGAGACCTTGGCCATTCATAAATTAAAGGCAGACCTTAGTGTAGAGAAGAGGTGTGTACAATCCCTACTTCTGCCCTGGTCGTAGAGGGGTAGACATTTATTTATTTGTTTTGTTTATTAAGTTAATCTATGTACCTTTCCTTCATTACTATGATTATTATCATTATTATTACTATTAGTATTCTCACTTCGAAGTGTTTCCAGTTGTGAAGTTGGCATGCAATCGGTAGATGAACTGAAAATCATGGTCAGGGTTGGCAGAGTGACAGGAGTCGATCAGGTGTTCTAGAATAGAGCCTCGCACACCCCCTTCCTTTCTCCTTTGTAAAACCATGCTGGAATATGTTCTCGTGTCCGTGTGGAAAGCGTCCTCTGGCTACGGCCAATATACCTTGCTCCACAAGAGCAAGTGAACTGACAGATGCACATGGAGCCGGCCAGACGGGGGGGCTTATCTTTACACAGATGGAGAACAAATTGCGGCTGTTGAACTTCATTTGTAATTTTGCTGCAAACAATGTCTTATTGACTGCCTTAGAAAGACTATTTTTGAGCATATCTGAAGCTTGATCACCTATGAATTCGCACTTGTCATTCTAAATCCTAAAATGTTTTACAATGTTGAATTCTATCTTATCAAATTTCACACCATTTTATGTCACGTTTTACATCAGTGTACTAATCCTATAATTGTACACCCCTTTGCAACATCTATACTCCTTATGAATTATTCTATATATGACATGAATTATTTTTCTACTTGACATTTAACTATGATTATAATTACAAATATTTTAGTTTTAATTGCATTTCATACTACTACTATTATTATTTCATGTATTCACAACGTTGATCTAATTCCTTCACCGAATATAATTCCTTAAAAACAGCACATATGTGTATACGATTATACAGCTTGATAATAAATTTGTTTTCAAGTATTGGCTTTGTAGAGATTTTGTTTGATTGAATGGAGGATTTCATCATGAGCTGACATCAGTTAGAGAACCACTGAGAACCAGCTGGGAGTACTGGACAGCTGTTTCGTCCTAGTTTGGGACTCCTCATCGGTACCCAGCCACCACTGGGGTATGAACCCAGGACCTTCTGGTTACAAGGCTAGCGACCTCGTAGACCATTAAGCCACTGGGACCCAATCTAATGGGCGGCCCATGAATTCTAACTTCTGCCAATTCACATATACGACATAAGTCTACCACTTCGCAATGTCTTCTTCGATGAGTTACTGCCTCATTTTCAACCTGCTGTACCCTACTGTTCATGGCTTTTCACTAGAGCCCAGGACACTGCCTGAATAGGGCCAGTCGCTGGTGAACATCAGATTAATTTTCAAGTATTGGTTTTTGTAGGCATTCTGTTTAACTGAATGGGTGTGTGGGTTGGTTACTGATGAAGAGTCCCAAACTAGGACGAAACAGCTGTCCAGTACTTCCAGCTGGTTTCTCAACGGTTCTCTAACTTATCTCAACTCATAATGAAATCCTGCATCCAATAAATTCGTTGTTGAAAACAGTCTCTTCTCTGAATATATTGTCTTCTTAATGTTACAATGGGAATTATTAAATAGTTGTTTTTTTTGATTAAATTACCTAGGTAACAAAAATGTTACTCATCTCTAATTGCTGTCATCCATGAAATATTTAACAGTAATGTAGTAGACTCGAAAATGATGGGAAGTAAGTCGCCTTCTCGATTAAATAATCAGTAAATGCATCCATATGACCATGGCTAGTTGACACCACGCACACACACACACATACAGACCATCAATCATTCAATCAGTTAGTTATACTACAAAAATCGATATTTCTTGGCTTACTTGAATCTAGGGTAAATATTTATTTGATTGCATGGAGGATTTCATCATGAGCTGACATCAGTTAGAGAACCACTGGAAAACCTGGGAGTACTGGACAGCTGTTTCGTCCTAGTTTTGGACTCTTCATCAGTACACACCCACCAGGGTTCGAACCCAGGACCTAGAAGGTCAGCTCATCATGAAATCCTCCATGCAATCAAACAAAATCCCTACAAAACCAATACTTGAAAATATTTATTTATCGAGTCCTTCCATTCTAGTGTGTTACAAGCATAAGTAATAATATTCAGGATGAAATATGCATCTTGGATTTCACCGCCTAGTCAACATCCATTGAACTACTTCAAGAAGAAATAAATCGTTAAGATGCGTCTAGAGAATTACTTAGAAAAAGTAGTTATCCAGATAAGTTCATTGAGGATTTATGAATTCACCACTTAGGAGAGTCATTACGACAACAGTTCCGAAAAAATTACTGTTCCTAAAACTGCAAAATAATAACACAGCGCCTGAAGAATGCAGCAGAGGTACGTTGTCTTTTCACAACCTCCCCCTATTCTACATTTGAGAAATAAGGATAAACTACCTAAATTTGCCTTCTCTATGTGTATCTACCAGTTTGACTGCAGCTGTGGAGCCAGCTACATCGGGTGTACAATTAGGCAGGTTCATCATCGTATTTCCGAACATCATCCAACATGGTTAACCAAAGGACAAACAAGATCCATTATTAGCTCTACTGTAGCACACCTTGTAGATAATGAGCATAAAGGTGGTGCTAATACAGCATTTAAAATTATTTATCGCATTCCAACTAATCTTAACTTTGCTCTACGAGTTCGTCTTCTACAGACAGCTGAAGCAATAAGAATCCACCTGAAGAAGCCAAACCTGTGTGTTCCGGAAATATTTGTACAGCCACTTTCCTTACCGTGACCATCGTTACAAGAATGCATAAACAGGACTACGTCACCCCCTCCCCCTAAATCTTTAAAAATTATAAATGTTTTAATTGTCCAAATTATTTTATTATTTTTCCTGACTACTTCTCTTGAATTACATGTTATCCTTATAAAATTATTTTATTCTTATGGATTACGAGAGGCTTAGAAACAAAAAATTACACAGGATTAGAATATAATTGTAAAATAGTTAATTTAAACAAATTACAAATGTGAACAGGAAGAGCATGGAAACAAACTTATTATAACTGTTCTTATAACTGAAAAAGAAATAGGATGAATTGCATGAAGACAAAAAGAGAAAAATCACACACTCAGCGAACAAAATACAGAAAAAAAATCGAAGGCTAAGGGAACATACCGAACTAGGTCCATGATAGTTATAATGGCTGGACTAGTTTCTTTTGAATACACAGCTCCGGCTTTTCGATGCATATGGTGAGAGCTCCTGTAGTGCAAAGAAGTCGGAAAGACACTGCTCTTTGGTGGTAGATTGTTGTTTACTTTGTAAAGGACTCCAAATGATGAGTCAGTCGAGATGCTGTGGCAGGTATTGATGAGGTGTTCACTTATGGCTCTTCTGAATGAACCAGTGCCTCCTCTTTGCAGCCATGCTGGATGATGTTCTCTAACACCTTCATTAATTTCATCTCATTTTCTTTTCAGTTGTAACAACAGTTATTTTAAGTTTGTTTCCATGCTCTTCCTGCTGCTCACGCTGGTAATTCGTTTAAAATAATTATTTTACAAATATTTTCTAATCCTGTGTAATTTTTTGTTTCTAAACCTATTGCAATCTATATTCCTACCTCCTAACTTTCATTTCAAGTTGAGAATTATTATTTCAATTAGTTTCCATGCTCATTTTTACACATCTGTAATTCGTCCTAATCCTGTGTAATTTTGTTTCTAAGCCTCTCCTCGTAATCCATATCAATTTGAAAATAATTGTCACCTTTGTAATTATGTGGAATTGAATAATAATAATTGTATCTATGTAGACCTTTTTTAAGACGTTCGGTGGGTATACCGTTGTTTATTCCCTTTGAGCACATGTAGCATATTGTTTCAGTCACTGGGACGTTTGGGAACAACGACGTGACATCTAATGAAATCATGGTCTTATTAGATGCTTGGACGCAATCGACCACAGGAAGCCTTGCTTGACCTAGGTTTCGTGCTAGTTGGCACTCAACAGTCAGCAAGGCGTATCTGCAACCTCCTTGAAGGAAGTCATGTCCCTTCTAAGATTCGAACCCACGTCACCCAGTGCTACAGTCAGAGACGTTACCACTGATCTATTGAGGCTCGCGATTTACCTCCTGTAGGACTGTAGTGAATATTTTGATTGGACACTAGTAACTAGTGTGATGTGTCTAGTCCTTTCTTTGGTGCAGATTGAATTCTATCAGTCAGGTTTGTAATGTGGCAACCATTCCAGGTAGCTCGCCATCACATTGATTTGATGATATAAGAATTTAGTCTGCACCAAAAAAAGGATTAGACACATCACACTATTTACTAGTGTCCAATCATGGTCTTGTTGGATACGTTGACGTTTTCGATTGAGTCGATAAAGTCGAATGATACTCAAACTGTGGGGCAGGAAACTTGTCTTCTAATTGGTTCTATTAGGTCCGCTTACCATTGGGCTGTACGGTGATAAGGCGAATTGGTCATGTCGAGGATTGGTCGAAGAGGGGAACGCTTCTTGTGTACTTTTTAGAGCCCGTAAAGTCGTGGTATATTTGAGCCAGATGGTCTTAGGGATTCGAAATTTTCGTTGCTGATGAAAGATTCAGTATTCAACCAGAGGCACTCTCTCTAGGTCCCAAATTCTGCATAAAACCACCAAGTATTGACAAACTACAATGCCAGGGTCAGTTCGAAAATCTGATAAACTAAACTTACGATCTCACACCTGCATCAGATGAAAACCTACAACAATTCAAAGCATCAATCCCCGACTGTTGTCACAAGTTTGTAAATACCAAACCCAACGGAAGGTCCATTTTAACGAAGAGACATTATATGCAGCTGAAAGAACTTATGAAAAACGAAGAGATTATGTTACTACGTCCTTATAAAGGCAGAGAAATCGTAATCATGAATCTCAAGGACTATATCAGTAAAATGCTGACTATACTATCCGATGAATGCGAATTCACAAAACCAGTCAGCGAGAAAAATATAACTGAAAAGACCGAACAAAAGCTAACGGGCATATATATAGTTATATTCTTTAACCAATCACTGAGCTTGAGATTTTGATCTACATTAAACGACATGGAATAGAATGTTCAAACAGATACATTGTATTCTGTTGCTAACGCAGCATTGAACTGCTGGAATATGTGAGAATAATATTCCGTTAGACCCCATTGTCTGTGTCACACCACTACATTATTATTAAAAATGGACATAAGTGGATTCATTATCAAAGGCTCGTTTGTATAGGGTATTCGATCATTTCTATACAGATTTCATGACAAATCCACATCGGTGGAAAATCATTACTTCAGGATTAATCGACTGCTAATTAAACGGTTGACATTTCGACTAACTTCTAACACAACAGATCGTGATCGGTGTCATCTGCCAAAACAGATGTGTAGATAAATATTCACGTGTGAAAGTAGATGGTGGTGGCGCTTTGTTGTGAGATTACACAAGTTAGAATTCATTAGGTATTGAATATTCTGACCCAATGGTAAAATAACAACGTGGTCTCGCTGAAAACCGAAGCTTCTAAATTCAGTCTCTTTTGAAGTCTCGAGTGTGCACTGCCGGTAAAAGGAACATTTGATTAATACTCTCTAGTTTGGTTATGGGATTTCATCATGAGCTGACGTCAGTTAGAGAACCATTGGAAAACCTGCAGGGAGTATTGGACAGCCAGCTGTTTCGTCAGCCTAGTTTGGGACTGACTCTTCATCAGTACTCACCCACCGCCTGGGTTCGAATCCAGGGCATTCTGGTTACAAGACAACCTCCAACCGATGTCAGCTCATGATGAAATCCTCCAAACAATCAAACACAATCCCCACAAGCCAATACTTGAATATCAATGAAATGCTCACTAGCGACTAGCCTATTCAGGCAGTTGCCTGGGCTCTAGTGGGAAATCAGGACCAGTGGGATACAACAGGTCGGGTTTGAGGACAAATACTTGCCGAAGATATTGACTAGTGGTCACGCTATGTTGTGAATTGGTAGAAGTTGGAATTTACGGATTGGCCATTGGATCGAGTCCCAGTGGCTTAATGGTCTACGAGCTCGCTAGGCTTGTAACCAGAAGGTAGAGGGTTCGAACCCCTGCAGTGAGTTGGGTGCGTACTGATGAAGAGTCAGTCCCAAACTAAGCTGACAAAACAGCTGGCTGTCCAATACTTCCTGCAGGTTTTCCATTGGTTACCTAACCGGTGTCAGCTCATGATTAAATCCTGCAACCAGTCGATCAAATCCCTACAAACCAATACTGCTCGGTAGGGGTCCTTGAGACTGTTGGTGATGTGGGTCAAAATCGTTTCCAACGCGGTAGATGCATTGAATCCTGGTAATCTTCTAGGTCGTTCTAGCCCTCATGGCTTCACATGTAATTATTCTTCATCCAGAATATTTCCGTTCATTATAATACCTTGAATTTCTTTTCTCTACTTTTATGTGTTATATGGAGTGGGACAACTTGAACTGTTGCAGCTTTATGCAGAGTTCTACTTTGGAACTCAATCAATCCTAATACAATATCATGTAAAATAGTGTACTCTGAAGACAAAGTGAATTTGAATTAGTTGTGTTCTCTGAGCTGAGCTGGTTGATTTAATTTCGAAGCTTTCGTCGTCCCCCTGTCTAGACAACATGTTTCTTCAGCACAGGTTTTAATACAAAATGAACTTATTTGAATTCTCCATGAATGATATAACTGTATCTCCCAACAGACAACCACTGTCGTGAATGGTTGTTTATTTACGTATCTATTGACGACGAAAGTTTCGTAACTAAATCAACCATCTCTTCAGAGAATCATCCACGTGGGCTAAAATTCTTCACCAGTGTTACAAAGTGAAATTCCTTTGAGTAGTACACAGATCCTATAACTGAAACTTAACGTTTAATAATGATTATCAGTAGCTTCAGTGGTACTATTCGTTATAAGTCACATATAAAATTACCTTCAAAAAAGGCGATTATACCACCTTTCATTACTAATATATATATATATATATATATATATATATATATATATATAATTCTTTCTTATGTTTCTTCTATATCTTTGATATAAGAATAAAACTTGGGCACTGTGGTTGAGTGTAATTCCATTATGGGTAAATTTTATTTTGATAAAGTCTCACAGTGTTATACAGTAATATTTACTGATGACGTTTCGAGCACAATTTATTGCTCATAATCATATCAAGGTAATCAAACGACTTCCTAAATTCATTTACATAATTCCGTCGTTTTTCACTTGATTTTCACTTGATTTGATTGGTAGTATTATTTTCCATATTTCGGGTATGAGTGATGATTCATTCCTATTGCATGTGTTGGGTGTAGATTCGATGAACAAGGATTCAGTAATCAACCTCTCTCTCCACCTACATAGATTACTTTTTAGAGTTTTAACCCTCTCCCACCCTATTGTGTGGTTGTGTGTTAATGCATGCATTGCAATTGCTGAGCTTTTTTCTAAATTACTTATCTTCTCTGGGCCAACCATTCTTACCTTAGCTAAATTCTAATGTTCTGACAATCTGACTACCCCTGACCTACTAGTTTGACCTATGTAGTTCACCTCACAGTCATTGCAGGGTATTTCTTAAATTATATTATTTTGTCTAATTGGGTCCACTGGGTCCTTTAACCTACAGAGCTTGTCCCTGCCTCAGTGAGTGAGTTTGTAGGTTTAAATGCCACCCTGATTCCTGCTTTGTTTAGAATCCTACGTAGGGTCTCAGATGTCCCCTCGTTATATGGTAGAACTCTACATGACTTATATTCTCTCTTATTTATGTTATTATTACTAGTTTCGCAATTCTTTTTATTTTGCTTTTGGCGTTTTTCAATCTTCCTAATGAATTTTAGAGGATAGTTATTTCCTTTTTTATTATTTATTTATTTACCAAATACCCTGCAATGACTGTGAGGTGAACTATATAGGTCAAACTAGTAGGTCAGGGGTAGTCAGATTGTGAGAACATAAGAATTTAGCTAAGGTGAGAATGGTTGACCCCGAGAAGATTAGTAATTGAGAAAAACACTCAGCACTGCATTGCACTGCATGCATTAACACACAGTAACACAATAGGGTGGTAGGGGAGGGTTAAAATTCTACAAAGTAACATAAGTATGTGGAGAGCGAGAGAGATTGATCACTGAATCCTACTTGGTTTTCGACATAGAACTTTGCACATATGTGCGGCAGTTCAAGTCGCCACACTCCCTCCTTGTAGCACACAAAGCAAGAGAAGAAAGTAGAAATGCATATTAGAGACAGTAAACAGAGGTGTGAGACAAAGGAATAGTAATAACGAAGAACGATATAGTTTCATTGGAAATCATTATTCACAAGGAGTGGATGCATCTGCGCCACTGAGAACGATTTTGAGCCATGTCACCAATTGTTTCCAACCATTGGTTTTTACCATCCCGAGGGCCCCAACCAGGAAGTCTACACCTTCCTACGTGGCTTAGATTAACTGTTGTGGATTTCATTGATTGGTGCCATGTTTTCGTTTGACCGCCGCTAGCTCTTTTCCAGCCTGGCCCTATATCAGCTAACATTGCCCGTCGAGGAAGGCGATGACTAGGCATACGTAGCACATGTCCTAACCATCTCAGTCGATGTAAATTCACAGCCTCGTCGACTGATTTCCCCGCCTTACCTAGCACTCGACGCCTAACCTCAATATTGCTCACTCTATTAGACCACTTCACGCGGGAGATGGAACGCAGACACCTATGATCGAAGACAGCTAATCTTTTCATGTCTTCCGCTCTCAATGGCCAGGTCTCACAGCCATAAAGAAGGACGGAGCGGACTGTTGAGCAGTACACACGCCCTTTGGTCGATAGTCGGATATCGCGTCTACGCCAGAGACGGCGAAAACTGGCGAATGCGAACCTAGTCCTCTGTATTCGTGCTGAAATTTCGTCGGCGATCAACCCGTTGGCGCTGACTGGCTGATGGTACTTCCCAAGTAATTGAAGCGGTCAACGTGTTCTACCACTTCACTTCCTATTTCTAATCTAGGGGTCGATGAAGTCAAATCCTGCAGCATCATCTTACATTTAAGCGGACTTGTGAGCGGCGAAGATTGGAAATCATGATAATGTTATTATTATTATTCTCTTGGGTTCCGAGTGGAACATATGGATTCAATAACACACCTCTATTTTGTTCTATTTGGTGCCGTCCTCTTCAGCTGAATGACCACACAACTGACCATAATCTTCCATCTCCTCCTCCTCACCACATGATCTTCTCCATATCATCCTCGCACTGACGACCCACTCGTCTCCTCCCTTAGGGATTCCATTCGAGAGATGGCCTGCATTGCGCGAGATGTCATTCGACATTCACCTCAGAGTGTGCCCTATCCATCTCCTTTTTCTCCTACTTATTTGTTGAGCGATCGGTTCTCTCTTGTTGGTTTGTTGTCAACCGGCTGGTCATTTGATCTTCTGTATGGTGCCAGCCGGCGAAGTTGGCAGTTGTTGATAAAAGTCTGCAGATGGCTGTTGGAAATGCTCTTCGTGAGGCGCCAGTCGAGTTTCTTACCCAAAGAGAAGTAGTGAATGGCTTCACATTTGTGTTGAAATAAAATTCTAATTTTGTTGTTTTTCCTGGCTGAGTGAGTGCAGAAGATTTCCAAATTGGTTTCACCTCGATGAAGGCGTATCTTGCCCTCCCGAATCATCCGTGTTGTGCGACTGCCTGTAGTTGAAACCGTACTTCTTAGTCAGATAAGTGAAGGCAGGAAGTGACCTGTATCAAATCTTTCCCTTTGATGGTGACTGGCGCTGGTTGTTGTCGCTGCTGTTGTTGGGTGGCTGGTTGGTTATCTTTATCACCTCCGTTTTTCTCTACTTTCATCACCTGGAGTCCTATCTTCTCTGCGAGTCAATCCCTTCTTCCAGAGTTCGATGGTTTTCCAGGAGGGATTTCCTGATTTTCGTGATAATAGACAAGTAATATATCTGTGCTCCTTTAACAAAACATCACTTAAGTTCATAAGTTTTTGACGAGCACACAACATTTGTGTGATTATTTTTCCACAAACAATTTTTTCATCCCGTTCCCTATATCATATTTTAGGATTTATTACTTCTATGTACTAACAATGTTAGGTTTACATTTGAAGGCAATTGTTTCCGCTAAGTTGATGGAGTTGTTATGGGAAGTCCGTTAGGACCCCTTTTAGCAGATATTTGTATGTCGTACATTGAGAATTTATTGAAGGATTTAATCGAAAATGTGTTACTTTTTAGTAGAAGGTATGTAGATGATATTGTAATCATCAGTGATAAGTCTTGCTCTGCCACCTCAATTTTAAATCGAATGAATGAAGTTCAGAATAGCACATCACTTCATTTGTAGAAGAGGAAGATAATTATTTATCTTTCCTAGACATATTGCTTAGTCGACGACTTGATGGGTCAATAAAAAGATCTATTTATAGAAAACCTACCTGGACAGGACAGTATCTTAATTACCACAGTTTCTGCCCTGTTCGGTACAAAAGAGCCTTGGTAAGGTGCCTCTTCAGTAGAATTCAACGAATATGCACTGAAGACACACTTGATGAAGAAGAAAGAAAGTTGACACAAACTCTGGTTAATAACAATTATCCAGACAAGTTCATCAGCAGATATAAGACCCACTCTACAACTCGCCCCTAAGAAAGACGTGGACATCAAGCTACCCCATATGGGGCATCATAGCAGCTTGATAACTAGACAAAGACTGAACGCTACTGTTATAAAAACTTTTTATGCAGCCGATATCATAATAATAGAGAATGTAAAGCCAATATATCTATGTAAGCCCTTCGAACATGCGAAAAATTACGTCACATCCCACTGTATTTACCAATTTGAATGTACGCGTGGACACACATACATAGGGAGGACTCATCGATCTCTGCAAGTAAGGGCTGGCTTCAGAGTATATTCCTAAATGGCTCCAGGAACAAATGGAATCTTCAGAACCTATTAACGGTGATAACAGGAGACCTAGCTCTTCTATTGCGAAACATATTATCGAGAAAGGACATAAAATTGACGCTAACAGATCTTTTAAGCCTATCTATAAAACGTGTTTGGGGCGTATCCTAAAGTTTGTGGAAGCCCTAACTGGCAATTAGGGAGTTTAAACCACCTTTATGCGTTCAAAAACAATTCGTCATCACATTACACTTACCCTGGTAAATTTTGTTTTGATACCATAGCAGATGTACTATTTCCTCTGCTATTTGGTTTAGTGGTCTTCATTGTTATTTTGACCTTGAATATGTCCTTTTAGCTTGACCTAACTTGTCTATTTTCTCACCTCTTACCTCATTATTAATTTCACATGCATCTATTCCTATGACAAGTCGGTGTGTGATCAGATTGTTCGAAATGTGTTGCGCAAATACAATACACGACTGAGACAAATTACGTCTTCTTATTGCTTTATCTAAATTATTATTATTATTATTACTATCTAATCCAGTAAAGTTATTCATTGTATTCAAAGATTAACTGGATCGTTTGAAATGAATTCAAACCTGAAAGGTGTTGTTTAACATAAACTAAAATAACAATAACATTATTTTGTCTAATTTTGAGTTTAGTACTATTGAGTAATAATAATGATTCGTTCAGGTCACACAATATACACTCCATTGATGAAATTTTATTTTATAGACACATATGTACGTTTGTTATATAAATATATTGGTTGGAGGATTTCATTCTGCGCTGACATCAGTTACAGAACCATTGGAAAACTTGCAGGGAGAATTGGACAGCCAGCAGTTTCGTCAGCCTAGTTTGTGACTGACTCTTCATCAGTACGCACCCACCTCACTGCAGGGTTCGAACCCTGTTACAAAGCTAGCGAGCTTGTACACCATTAAGCCACTGGGACCCAATCGATTGAATGTCCAATCCATGAATTCTAACTTCGGCCAATTCGTAATTTCGCTCGACCACCAGCCAGTCAAGTGTGAGGATGGATATTTCACCGATGACAGTGGTTGGTGGTCTCACTAAATCACGAACTGGTAGAAGTTAGAATGCATGGACTGACCACCGAATCGATCAGGTCTAGGTGGCTGATGAATGGTCTACGAGCTCGCTAGCCTCGTAACCAGAAGGTTCTGGGTTCGAACCCCAATGGCTGCGTACTGCCGATGATTCCCACTCTAGAACGAAACATCTGTCCAGTACTCCCAGCTGGTTTTCACTGGTTCTGTAACTGATATCAATCCTTGATAAACTCGTAAAAAACGAAACTAATTCTTACAAACCAACATCAATATTGTTAATGACAATTATCTTAGGATATTCTCTGTATACAAACATGCACATAATTGTAAAGCCAGTAGGCGAAATAATCGAAAAGGATATTCTTTGCTCAATTTAGTTTTTTCTCAATGCCTGAATGAATATTTTCGCTATATTTAATTGGAAATAATTCTTTCACAAGAGAAGGCACAATTGACACTTGAAGATAAGAATGAATACAGATGTAAATAATGGATTTTGTTTCAATAATTTTCATAACTAGTTAGACAGTTTTAAGACCTATGAATAAAGTTCCCGCTGAATGATTTAGTTTCACTGTGAGATTGATTAACTTGAGCTAACTTCTGATAAGCTCAACCTAACATAGAAGCAACGACTATCAATAAATCAGTGTCAAAAGCTTCTGATTGCTGAATTTTCCTGTAGTATAAGGTAGGTAGTAGTTGTATATATGACACAGTGAATCCTTCATCGGTCTAGATGATGACATTTTAAATTCTATTTAGCTAGACACTCAAAAGATTTCTTCTATATATGAGTAGAGAAATACTTATGGAGAATATTGACGAAAAGCCGAAGGAACTGTCCTATAATGTTATGAAGTATGAGTCGTTTTTGGTGCATTACTGAAAGATTGATGCGTTGATGGTTGAATAGTACAATGTTCGCTAGCTGCTTCTTGTGACAGCTTGTTGGTTTTCGCCTGCCTGCCTGCCTGCAAGTCTTCGAGTTTGTGTAACATAAGACGTGAATCGTCTGCAAAAACCAGATCTTTTAGAGTCTTCTTATCGGTCAGTTTATCCTTTGCCTCTCTTCTCGATTCCACCACAAATACGAATGTAATCGGTGACAGTGGGCAGCCTCGTCTTACTCCTATATTCACTTCGAACGCCTCGCTGAGTTTTCTGTTGTGGATCCCCTGATTTACACATGCCATTGTCATAGTTTTGAATGAGGTTGATAAAGACTTGGGCATTTCACGCCATAATGTTGAGGCGGTTTTCAAATTACTCCTTGGTCTACGCCGACTGTCGAAGGCCTTTCAAAGTCGACGAAGTTGAGGTAGAAAGAGGTTTGACTTATATTCTACGCTTTATTCTGTGATGATCATGATGATGATGCGTGGAGTTGCAATTCAATCAGCACATGATTTGTATTTTCTGCATCCAGGCACTACTAGTGCATATAAATGATTTCCAGACAATTATACGAGTCAAAAGTGTACTTCATTTTGATGTTATTTATAAAGTTCGTGAACTCAAATTTTTCAAATGCAGGAAACGAAAATACAACAGTCTTTCTCCTTCTATTCGAATCCCAAAAATCCCAGATCACTAAACCAAAATTTAAAAATACGCCTCTGTATAGTTAGGATATTTTGTTACCAAATATAAAGATATAAATATAGCGAAAATATTCATTCAGACATTCAGAAGAAAATAAAATTGAACAAAGAATATTCTTTTCGATAATTTCCTCTTCCGGCTCTACAATTATATATATAAATAGAGGATGAGTCTTTGAAAGATGTAACTAGTGAACTAGAATTCTTGATGTAAGTATAAAACTTGGGCACTGTGGTAGAGTACAACTCCATTATAGATAACATTTTATTTTGATAAATCACACAGTGTTGTTATACAGTAATATTAACTGATGACCATGTTTCGAGCACAATTTATTACTGTTCATTATCATATCAGGTCACTCACTCACACAACTTTTTACTTCATTGATATACATGAGTGGAATTAATGATCAGACAATTGAATACAAATCAATGAGATAAGATAATGTACATTCAGAAATAATAATATGAGTGTTACTGATCAAATATAATCAGATGGGAAATAAGACGAGCGTTTTTATATTCAAAATAAGTAACTAAATTGTTAGAATGTTGTGATGTACGTGAATTGAAACAGAATTTTAAGATAATTTATTATCCTCCTCTGATTTTTTTTACGAGTTGATCTCGGACTGATATCAGTTAGAGAATCATTGAAAACCAGGGAGTACTGGACAGCTGCTGTTTCATCCTAGTTTGGGAATCATCGGCGGTACGCACCCACTGGGATTCGAACCCAGGACCTATGATTTGACTGACTGGTGGTTATAATATCTTCCATATTTCTGGTATTTGCATTGAGTCATTACTGTTGCATGCGTTGGGTGTAGACCCGATGAACCAGGTAGGATTCAGTGATCAATCTCTCTCGCTCTCCACATACTTATGTTACTTTGTAGAATTTTAACCCTCTCCTACCACCCTATTGTGTGGTTATGTGTTAATGCATGCAGTGCAATGCAGTGCTGAATGTTTTTCTCAATTACTAATCTTCTCTGGGTCAACCATTCTTACCTTAGCTAAATTCTTATGTTCTCATAATCTGACTACCCCTGACCTACTAGTTTGACCTATGTAGTTGACTTAACTCACAGTCATTGCAGGGTATTTCTTAAATTATATTATTTTGTCTAATTGGGTCCACTGGGTCCTTTAGCCTACAGAGCTTGTCCCTGCCTCAGTGAGTGAGTTTGTAGGTTTGAATGCCACTCTAATTCCTGCTTTATTAAGAATCCCACGTAGGGTTTCAGATGTCCCCTCCTTATATGGTATAAAAGTAGATGACTTATGTAGTGTATGTGTATATTGATCGATTGATTTCTGTTTAAAATGAACTCTGTGCAAGCATGTTAAATTGTTTTTGCAGATACATTTAACAATGTTTTTGCCCTGTAAGCAGCTGAAGAGAAGGTGACGAAATAAAATATGGTACCATTTTATCCTGCTAAAACTGTAGTTGTTGCTTTGTTCAAATTCATTAAGGGGAACAAATGCATGAGACTTATATTCTCTCTTATTTATGTTATCATTACTAGTTCCACAATTATTTTTATTTTGCTTTTGGCCTTCAGTGATCTTCCTAATGAATTTTATAAGATAGTTATTCAACACCAACGCTTCTGCTATCTGTTTTATTTCATCATTTAGGTCTTTTTTGTGCTACCTAGTGTTACTGCTCGGTTTGTTAGACACTTAACAAAGCCTGCCTTAACAGTTAAAGGATGAGATGAATTTAAGTCTAAATATCTATTAGAATGCGTTGGTTTTTTATAAACGCTAGTGTGTAGTTTAACTTTTCCTATTCGCTTTATTTTACTATCTAATATAGCTAATTCTCCTTGTTCATTTTCCGATTTAAATGTGAATTTTGTTCCCTTTACTAGTGAGTTTATATGCTTCAAGAAGCTGCAATTCTACCATCGGTAGATGGATGATGCATTTTTGATTATGAAAAATGAGGATGCGAAGTAAACAACATCCTTGTTGACAAATTTAACGATGTTCAATAATGCAATAAATTTTACAATCGAGAAAGAAACAGACTTCATCTTGTATTTCATTTCCAGACCTCCTTATGACTAGAAAAGAGGACTGTACAATAAGAAATGTATTTAGAAAACCTACATCAGCTGACTGTCAGTATACTCATTTCTTCAGCTTCGTCCCCCTGAAATACAAACGCAATCTGAAAAAGTGCTTGGTCCTCCACATAGCAAGAGCAATCTGCTTTGATGAATGTATTAATGAATAGGTTAATATTGTTAGAGTCGCTGAGTGAGAACGGTTACCCAGAAAAATTCATCCATAAGAATATGAATCAAAAGTCAAGGCAGGCCAGAGTACCAACAGTTCCGAGAAAGGCATTCTTCTTGTAACTTCAGTTCCTTGGCGATAACACCAGTGAGATATTAACACAATGCCTAAGAAATACAGTGGTAAAAAGAGCACTCAATGCTGCAGAAGTATGCTATGTCTTCAAAACCACTCAGATTTTGCGTTTGGCAGTTGAAGACAGACTATCTAATTTCACCTCTTCTGTGTGTATCTATCATTTTGACTGCGCATGTGGAGTGAGTCGGTTACACAGGCCATACAATTAGGCGTGTTTATCATCTGATTTCCGAACACCATTCTACCTGGTGGTTAAGTAAGGGACAAACAAAATCCATTCATAGCTCTATGCTATCTCATCTCATGGATACAGAACACAAGATTGATGTTAACGAGGAGGCTTTCAAAGTCATCTACCATATACCAAATAAGCTTAATTTCACTTCAATAGTTCGGCTATTACATATTGCTGAGGCTGGCTGTTCGCATCTACATTAAGAAAACTAATTTATTATGTATTCAGGAGAAACTGGTTGAGAAGCTTTCCTTACCCCGCTGACTGGCCATCAAGGGTTTAATGATCCTTAATTTGTTATTGGAGAGTTTTCCTTAATTTTATTTGATATCCTATTTACTATTACATCTATATGCTTATTATTATAACTTATGAGTCTTACTTGAACTGTCGTAATTCCATTGTGATCATAACAAATCGATTATTAGTGATTAAAAATGTCTATTAAAGTGTTTTTTCTTCAAAAGACTGATTACTGGACAAAGAATATTCTTTTGGATAACCTACTCTTCATCAGGTTCTACAGTTATATATGCATACGTAACAGTGAATGAATTGGTATTATCATTAAAAACACTAATGTTGTTCAAATAACATCGAATCAATAATAATAATGTTAATGGATTACAGTTCGGCATCATCAACACAACAATACACTGAATAACAGAAAAATTAGGAAAGATAATAATCATACGAATTCATGAATTTATAGGCTCAACAGAAGGACAGGGTCATAGTAGTGGCTGGCTGGCTTGACTTACTTCTTCTGCAAACATAGCACCGGTTGTTTAAGGCGAATCACGATAGCCTCTTCTGTTTAGAGAATTATGTTCCAGCATGATTTTGGCAATTTGTTTGATACCCAATAGATATAGAGAAGGACTCTTCAATGCTAATACACATTTTCACAACTTCGTTCCTGTCCAGTACAAAAGAAATCTTGTAACAACCCTCAGCCACAGGATTAGATCTATATTCTCAGAAAAGATAACTGAAAATAAACTAAGGATTGTACATGACACCTTGATCGAAAACACCTTTCCACACAAATTCATCAGGAAACATATGACTGGGGAAGTTGAAAGGACTATTCACTCACTATCCGTACACAAGAAGCCTTTATACATACGACTGCAATTCAAGGCCGATATACCTAGCGAAGTAATTCCGAAGAAGTTAAGAAAATCAGTTCAAAGAAATTTTAGTGCTGCCAAACTACAAGTTTTATTTTCTACACAACTGATGGTGGTTCCTCAATTGAAAGATGAAGTACCTAGACTAGACTAGACACTTCTAATTATATATACCTATTCACAGCCGCACTTGTGGTGGGGCGAGTTATATTGGCCGTTGCTCTAGAAATTTCATTTTTCGTGCTTTCTCGGGAACACCTATCAATGTGCTGTGACTAAATATAGGTATCATAAGAAGTATCAATAGGTCGATATTAGACCACCTGGTCCAAATCGGTCACGAAGGCAGCTAGCGTTGAAGAATCCTTCTCCACCATCTACCGGATACCAAACAAATCAGCAAAATAATCCAGGTACTGCACACTCAAAACAGAAGAGGATATCGTGATCCGCCTTGAACAACTGGTGTTCTGTGTGCAGTAGAAATAGCTTCATCCAGCCACTACTACAGTGGTGAGAGCTGTCTACTAGCCAAATTGGTAGACAGTAATTTACGTCAATATTTACGTTCCCAAGATTTGACGCGAGAAACAACCAATCGGAAGACTGTGTTTGTTTGCTTAAATAACCATAGTAATGTACATGAAAACATATATATATATATATATATATATATATATATGCGTTGATTTCCTTAATAAATGATCTGTTGCCTGACTCTTGCCTTCTGTCGTTACACTACTACTACTACCCTGGATGGTCTACAGTGGAGACCAGAAATTCATGAATACGTATTATTATTTGTCTTAATTTCTCTGACATTCAGTGTGTATTGTTATGTTGATGCTATCGAGCTGTAATCCATTGGTATTGTTATTATTGATTCGATGTTATTTAAACAACATTAATGTTGTTAGTAGTAACACTAATTCATTCAATACTAACTATGTATATATAACTGTAGAACCTGATGAAGAGTTTTTATAAAAGAATATTGTTTTAAAAAATCGATATATATATATATATATATATATATATATAGAAATTATCGAAAAGGATAGAAATTTGACTTGATTTTCACTCTCTAATAGTGTATCCAGCTTACCATACGATAACATATAGATACTTCGTTCAACCTTGAAACCAACTGACATATCGGATAACAGGCTATATGTCGAAATCAGGAATCGTCTTTCCCTCTTCATTATTCTGCCTTCTTTAATGTTGACTCATTATCTTAGAAAATATCATCGAAACTATGAAAAACATATAATGTGATATGAATAACAAGGTCAATAATTTCGCCCTTTTCCTAATCCTGCGAATTTTTCAAATTAGTCAATTTATTTAACAATCTATGACAGCTTACTTCATGGTAGTCATTTGGAGGATGGTGACTAGCAGTGGAGTAATCCAGTATAACGCGAATTTCATCCTATTTGGGGCTCATCAGCTAGTGGATGTACCTGCATTCCCCAGTCAGTGAGTGATGATGTTCCCACCGAGGCTCAAACCCAATGCCCATAGTTTCAAACGCCAAAGCGTTATCTACTAGACCACTTGGGCCACGAGGGCCACCTCTTGGTGGGAACATCCTCACTCACTTTGGAATGCAGGTACATCCACTAGCTGACGAGTCCCAAGTAGAGGACGAAATGCCTGTTATCCCGGATTCCATCGCTAGTCACAACCCACCAGTTAACTTCTAATTATGTGCCCAGACATCGTCGAAGCATCTGCACAAGAAGCCAACAAACATGTCAACCTGAGAGAGACCGAGCACTTCGGTCCAATCAATCGACGAGAAAATCTAAAATTGAATTTATGGTTAAAGAAAACAGTCTCTATGTATTTCCTACGTAATTTTTTTTGTCATTCTATAATCGTAAATAGAAAAAAAATATCAGTCCATAGTTTATCAGTTTTCAAAAAAAAAGCATGAAAAAGCCCAAAACGCCAACTTTGTTTGACTTGATTTAGTGACATGCCGCTTCACATTCTTCCAGTGTTAAAAAACGATTTGCAGTGCCATGACAACCACCGTAAATAAATTGTGTACATCTCCATTCTTCTTTATTGAATGCAAACAATGGGATAGCAGCTCTGCATGGACCTGTTTCAATTGGTTCTAAGCACATTTTATTGATTGTTTCATTTTTTCTATATGATAATACTTGAATATAAAATAATAATAGTAATAATAATAATGGTTATAATAAATCAATTTCAAAGGAAAAGGGTGCATAGAAAATCTACTATAGACCAGATACAACAACCATTACACGTCTGAATGCATTTATGAGTTTAAAATAAAACATTGAATAACATCTATGCAAGGAACTAAATACGACTAAGCAATAACCAAATGCCTCTTAACTTTCTTAAGATGCACAACTCATCATTTTCTACTCGAGTTCTATGCGAGAACCTGGCGAAAGATGTCACCCAACAGTGTTTTCAGTCCATCTCCAATTTTTGTAGCATATTTGTTGAGTTTCTTGTCGGCGATTACTTGTGGCCTGCCATTTGATCGTGATTATGCAGCCAAAGAAGGTAGTCATCGATAATAGTCTGTAGTGCCCTGTTGGAAATTTTTTCCAGATGCGAATGCCAAGTTTTTGACCCGTATGGAAGAAGTGACTGACTTAACATTAGTGCTGAAAATCTGAAGATTTCCAAACTGGTTTTAGTCTGATGAAGGCCTGTTTTGCCTTTCCACTCCTGGCTTGTTTTGTCATATCCATCTGTGCCACCTGTACTGAAGTGAATGTTGTCTAGATAAGTGAAGGAAGTGATCTCCTTCAAATTTCCTCCGTTGATAATGACAAGTGCTTGTTGTTGTTAATCGGGGTGGTGGTGGTGATTTACTGTATTCATCACCACCGACTTCTTTATGTTCACTTGAAGTTATGTCTTTGTGGCTTCTTCTACCAAATTTTCAGTTTTCGCATGTAAGTTTTTGAATTTATGTGACATCAGACATAAATTGTCCTGAAGTTCAGAGCATGATTCTGCGCCAGTCCTTCCAGAGGCCTTTGTCACCCTACTTTGGTAGTTTGTCAAAGCAGCCTTTCTTCCAGTCAGTAGATACCTCTCCTTCCTTCCAAACGTTTTTCGACAGTCGCGTTAGCATATCTGCTGAAGTCTCTTGATCCGTTCCCCGTGCCCCAGGAGGAATTCCATGGTAGGTTGTTGTAGGTCATGGTTGATTCAAGAGTCCTTTGAAATGATCACCCCACTGTTTTATTTGCCTCTCCCCTTGATCATCATCATGAGCTTTTCCTGTGTTGATCTTTCATAGAGAGAGACCTGGTTATCTGGTATAATGTTCTGAGGTCTCTTTCACCTGCAGCCTATTCTAATCCATTTGCTAGCCAATATGTCAAAGAATTGTTTTTTCTCTTTCCTGGCACTCTTCCTCACTTCTTTATTCAGTTCGATGTACATTGAGTTCAGGTTCTCCTTTATCCTTCAGTTTTCTCTGGTCACCAGATCATTGAAAGTGCAGAATTCCGCAAAGAATTCTCCATTGTCATTCATTTCTCCGAGCGAGTACCTCTCGACCAACGAAGAGTTCTCTTCCTGTGTTATCTGCTCCCAGTTTGGCTTCCATTCATATCGCCCATGAGGATTTTGATGTCGCCATTTGGGATGTTGTCCCTTATTGTTCACAGCTCTCCATAGAAATCTTCCTTTCTGAGTTGTTTGTTGCATTGTGCATATCACTGGATGATTGTGCCTTCCCTCACCTATGAGTTGAATCTTACTGTTCTTATCCTGTAGGAGGAGATTTGTTGCCACTGCATATAAGAGACTTGTCTGCTTGCTGTTAGTGACATCATGATAGCCACTCACTGCCTCAGTGTGCTCGTGGTTGTCGTGTGGATGTGGTGACTGGAGTAGATTACTGGCTCTCCAAATGACACTTTGTCTAGTCCACATCGATTTCATCTGCTCCCATAGATTTCGAGCACTTACATGCCTTATCTTTTCAATTCTCGTGCTATCTGATCAGCTTTGCAAGTTTGCAAGACTGCTACACTGCCAAGATCACTCAAAGTTGTCGGTAAGGAGATTGGGGGGTACCTCTAGCCAACTTGTTAATACTCTTATAGATAGTCACTTGAACTCATGAAAGAAACTAGTGAACATCATCTTGTCGAACTCCTCTTTTTAAATAATTCTCCCACTGCATCCCATCAGGTAGGACTATTAGCAATTATAAGAGACCTGAGGTTTGGACGATTAAGTATACAACTCTACGATACCTTGTTTCGCATGCATTCCGTATGACGAGAAAAGTGTTAGACATAATACTATTAGAGCTCGAACCCAGGACCTTCCGGTTACAAGACTACCTAGCTCATCGACCATTCAGCAATTGGGACCTGATTCATTGACCGATGAATTCTTACTTCTACCAATCCGTGATTTTAGCGCGACTAGTACCAACCAATGTCATCAGTGGGACATCCATCCTCCCTTCCGACTGGATGAATCCCATTGGTCACCACTTCTTACTAGAACTCCAGGGAAACTTGTGGTTTGAAAGATTCTCTGAGGAGGCCTTTTTCAGAAATTTCATACAATTATTCCCCTTAATGAATTTGAACAAAGCAACAACTACAGTCTTAGGAGAATAAAATGGTACCATATTTTATTTCGTTGCCTTCTCGTCAGCTGCTTACAGGGTAAAGACATTATTGTCTTATTATTAAAAAGTCACAAATGTAAAACAAATCACAGTAGGAAAAAAGCCAATCTACTTTCAGCTCGATTATAAAGGTGGAAACATTGCAGCGATGATCAACAGAAGACTGAGTACATCACTAGCCAGAGCCTATCCTGCAGCTAAGCTGGTTCCTGTCTATCGAACAACTTGCTCTTTGGTGCAATCAAAAATCGATAGATATCCTTCTCATGTTAACTCCAACTGTATATACAAATTTATATGTATCTGTGGGAGCAGTTACAACAGTGGGAGAACAGAAAGAAGGGCATATCTACGATTTTCTGAACATGTACCAAAAAGCTTATATCTAAAGGGAACAAATGCTTTAAACAGTGCCATCGCCAGGCATCTCCTTGACACGGGTCATGAGGTGGACGTCGAAAAGTCGTTCAAAATTATCAATAAGCAAAAGAGTTCAATTCTCCTTAAGTTTGCTGAAGCCATTTCCATCAAGCTCCTGAAACCTGATTTATGCGTTCAGAAAGAAGCGGTTATCAGTCTTTCTTTGCCCTGGTAACTGGATATTTTTCATCTCTGTTTCATCTGAATGCGAAATGCTGAAAAGTTTCCATTGTGTATGATTATTATTGTTCGGAATAGTGTTTAATATTGCATATATATATATATATATATATATATAGTATATGCGTATATTGATCGATTGATTTCTGTTTAAAATGAACTCTGTGCAAGTATGTTAAAATTGTTTTTGTAGATATATTTAATAATGTCTTTTCCCTGTAAGCAGCTGACGAGAAGGCAACGAAATAAAAGATGGTATCACTTTATTCTGCTAAAACTATAGTTCTTGCTTTGCTCAAAACTCGTGGTGTAGAAAGTCGCTAGCAAGCACCAGATTAATTTTCATAGCCATATCCTTACTGATATCATCTTAAATGTATATGCTCTCTGTATTATTTCCCTCTTAATATGTAATGTGAAGAGAAAATCTGTATTACATGCTGAAAATCCCATATTGTATCAAAAGTACTGTTTAGAATAAATTGATATAAGAAATAGTAATTGTGCAGTGTGGTAGAGTATAATTCCATTGTGGATAAAATTTTTATTTTGATAAAGTCCCACTGTGTTAATTCCATATTAGTTTGTTTATTAGATGTATCATACATTGAAACAGTATTATACGTACTGGATGACGTTTCGAACAAAACTTATTGTTCATAATCATATCAATTATAATCACATGACTTAGAAACTTGAGTTTTTGTTGTACGGGTGGTAGTAGAACTTTCCAGACATCCTGCTGGACAGGTGTTGAATCACTTCTGCTACATGCATCCTCTTCGCTTAATGCGATAAATACACCTTCCGTTATCAATCTCTCCCTCCACCCTGGGACATTAGATTTTAAAACTGTCATCTTATCCCATCCTATTGGATGGTTGTGTGTAATTGCATGTAGTGAGTGCTATAGTTGAACTATTCTCTGGATTGCTTATCTTATTCGGGTCAACTAGTCTAGATTTTGCTAGGTTTTTATGCTCGGCTAGTCGAACTGACCCTGTTCTACTAGTTTAACCTATGTATTTGACCTGACAATCATTGCAGGGTATTAGATAAACTAAATTGTTTTGTTTTGAAGGCTCCACAGGATTGATTCTCTAACCGACAAAGTTTGTTTCTAGTTGACTTTGTGGGCAGCTTGAATGCCAGCCGCTTTTATTCTTGCCTTGTCAAGAATTCTCCACCGTAAGGTTTCCGAGGTTCCTTCCTGTATGGAATTACTGCCGTTGATTTAGATTCCTTATTGTTGGTGTTGTCATTATCCCGCGAATGTTTGACATGCATGTCGTCATTATTATTATTATTACCATCACTACTATAATGATTTATTTTTACATTTCCCTACATACTTTCTGACTAATTTATCAGGGTAATTATTAAGTTTCAAAGCTTCTCTTATATGCCTCACTTCCCTTCTTAGATTTTCCTTTGTACTGTGTTGTACAATTCACAGTGTGTTACACTATGTAATACAATAATATTTACTGATAACGTTTGAAGTACAATTTATTACTGGTCATGATCATATCAAGTCACTACTCACACAACTTTCCAACTTCGTTTTTATGGTTCCACTATTACTGATCTCTTGATTTGATTTGATTGGTGATAATATTTTCTTTAGTTTGTTTTGTAAGGGTTAGTTATGTTTTTACGAGTTGATCACTGGGTTCGAATGCCAGTGGGTAATGATTCCCAAACTAGGCTGATGAAACAGCTGTCCAGTACTCCCTGGTTTTCAGTGGTTCTCTAACTGATATCAATCCGTGATCAACTCGTAAAAAAAATAATATTTTGCATATTTCTGGTATGAGTGATGAGTCATTGCAACCTATTGCACTTGTTGGGTGTAGATTATACGATGAACAAAGACTCAATCAGTGATCAACACCTCTCTCTGTCTACCTTTATTGTGTGGTTGTATGTCAAGGTCATAAGTCAAACTAGTAGATCACGGGTACTAGTTAGATTGTCAGAAAATAAAAATTTAGCTATGGTTAGAATAAATGACCCCAACCGCGAAGCTCAAAAATAGGACTGTATGCATTAACGCACAACCACACAATAGGGTGGGTGGGGGAGGGTCAAAATTCTAAGCAGTAATATAGGTAGATGGAGAGAGAGATAGAGGTTGATTACTGACTGAATCTTTGTTCATCGAACAGTCTACACCCAACAAGTGCAACAGAATGCCATGACTCATCACTCATACCGGATAGATGAAAAATATCATTAACAATCAAATCAAATCAAATCGAGAGATCAGAAATAGTGGAAGCATATAAACGAAGTTGGAAAGTTGTGTGAGTAATGCCTTGATATGATTATGGGTCTTAATAAATTGTACTCAAGACGTGGTCATCAGTTAATATTACTGTATAACACCACTGTGAGACTTTATCAAAATACTTTTTATCCACAATGGAGTTTAGAATAAAGCTATTATTATTATAATAAAGATTTTTGTATTTCCCAATGAATGAAAAAGAGCAAAACGATATGGTTGTTTTTACTGACGTTTCGCTATTTAATGCTAATAGCTTTATCAAAGTAGTATTATTAAACCGGAATTTACAAAATCTCAGCATATATATAACAAAGAGTTAAGGGGTGAGAAAATAGACTCACCCCTTAACTCTTTGTTATATATATGTTTTACGAGTTGTCAGTAAAAACAATATCGTTTTGTTTTTCATTCATTGGGAAATACAAAAACCTTTATTATAATGAATATCATATACCCAATGTCCAAATTTTTTCAAACTGTTAAAAGTGAACTTGGTTTGGACATATATAACTATTATTATTATTATTATGAACTATACAATAGTAATGAATTAATGAAAATGCAATATTCCTGTTGAATGGAGCTGACAGCTGCCTGCTTAAAACTTGGGCTACCGAGAAACCTCCATTAATATATATTGTATACAATTTCTCACATTCACCTTGTTTAAACTTAGTAAAATATGACCTCTTATAGCATTGTTTACTTTGGCGAGTATTTAAAACATTCACAACCTTCCGATTCTCAAGTTTCTACTAGAGATATGCAAAATAGCATATTATCCTCCATGGCACCATATCACAGTACATGAGATAACCGTTCCTGAGGGGTGTCCTTGCTTTACAAAAATGTGTTCCTGACCTTTTATTGATTGGCATTCAACGAATAGAAATATATATCACGCGATCTACTGTGAGTCAATTAATCTTGTATTTGAAGATCCTGGATAAACAGAGGAAGGCATCGTGCAATAAACTCCGCTGAAAATCCTGTACATTATACATATATGGATTCCACTGCTAGTCACCATCCACCAATTAAATTATCTCAACATTGTTCAGAATAAAGCTATTCTTGTTATTGTTATCACAGATTTATATCTTATAACATATTTTCAGTTCACTGGCCAAAATACACGAACAGACAAAAGGAACGCTAGTTAAATTATGTATTGGATAACCCTTTCATCAGCCAAGTTTGTAACTGACTCTTCATCAGTACGCACCCACCTCACTGCAGGGTTCGAACCCAGTACCTTTTGGTTAGAAGGCTAGCGAGCTCGCAGACCATTAAGCCACTGGGACCCGATCTAATGGCCGGCCCATGAATTCTAACTTCTACCAATTCACCACATAGCATGACCACTAGCCAATGTCCTCGGCGAGTATTTGTCCTGCAACCCGTCAATCGAATCCCTACAAGCCATTAATTAAATTCTGTTATATAAAGACTAGAAACGATAGTTCCACCAATGATGAAACTAAAATTCCAGACAGGTTATCCGTTATCGCAAAAGTTTTTGTATTTCCCAAAGAATGAAAAACAAAACGATATCGTTGTTTTTACTGACATTTCGCTATTTAACGCTGTTGCTAATAGCTTTATCAATGTATTAATAAACCAGAATTTACAAACATAGCGAGAAATCAAAATCAGAAGAAATGAACATTGTAGAGCCACATCTGTTCGACAATCGAGAAATCCAGTGGGACTAAGAAAAGCTTGAAAAATCATCAGCCATAGGTTGTCTATGCGCCACGCTATAGAATCAGGTCAGAAAATTGATTTGACAATATTGAAATAATCCAGAAAAATTTCAGGAACCCCAAAATTGTCTAATATCAGAAGCACTACGTATCAAATGGAATCCAGATTGTCTGATGAATAGGAATGATGGACTGGTTACATCAAATTTCTTCCTTCCCCATGAAATCAAAAAATCAACATGAATGTGATAAGCGATTTAATTATGAAAGGACATGCTGCTTTTTATAATTTTATACGCTTATCAAATCCAACAATCTATACCTGGTTTTGTTATCTTTACAAATTGGCCAATTTGACAACGTAAAAATTACCCTATGCTGACAAACGATGATCAAGTGGCTGTATAATGCAAGCTGAGTGGATTTTGCAAATTCTGGTTTAATAATACTACTTTGATAAAGCTGTTAGCAGCAGCATTAGATAGTGAAACGTCAGTAAAAACAAATCCTCAGCAGTTGATTTGTTTGTTGAGTTTGACGACGGATTGGTGGTCACGCTAAAAGTCACGAATTGGTAGATGTTGGAACTCATGAGGTGGCGACTGAGTGGGGTGCGTCACGGTGGTTAAATGGTCTACGAGCTCGCTAGTCTTGTAACCGGTAGGTAGTGGGTTCGAACCCTGACGGTGGGTGAGTACTTCCGACGATACCCAAACTAGGCTGATGAAACAGCTGCCCAATACTTCCTGGTTTACAATGGTTCTCTAACTGATATCAATCCGTTGGCAAACTCGAAAAACGATATCGTTTAGTTTATCATTCATTTGAGAAATACGAAAACTTTCATAATAATGAATATAATACACTCAGTGCCCAAATGTTTTCACACTGTTAAAAGTGTACTTTGTTTGGATATAGATATTTATAATCTGGATAGGTTACCTAGGAAAAATGCCTTAGAAAGTACTCAAATTAATCAATAACACGTTTAGAAGCATTGAATTCACAAAAGAGGATCCAGACCACCAATTCCCTATCTTAGATGTTTTATTTGTGACTATCGAAACCCAAGTGGTATAGTCTGCATGTAGGAAAACAATCTCTACGTTCTACTATATAACTAGCTAGAACTTCCTCAAGTTACACTTATTACAAAAATGTCCTGACGACTGTAAAAATACAGTCACCTTCGATAAAATCTATGGTGCTATCCAACAACTACTTTATTTCTTTATTATTTTGATTATAGCTTGATTACACATGGTATTTTTGGTACGAGTATGGAATTTTCAATGTGTGATATCGGTAGCCGAGGGGATCGAATCCTGGACCATGTGCATGGTCGGCTAGAGTTCTAACTGCTGTGCCACCGACACGAAATCTCCTCAACAACAGCACTACACGGCTACAGTTTCCCCAGAACAAAACAAACACCATACAAAAAAATTATTTAGCTAAAATCAACCGTGTATGAAGAACCTAAGAATCAAGAGGAATATTCCTAACAAGGTGGAATCAAAACTCTGTCAACAAGCGTCACACATCAAGCTATTCTCACAGACAGTCCATGATCAAAACGATCTAGGCTCACTTACATAAAATGGTAGTCGTAATTCTACACGTTAACAGTTTCATAACACAACCAGTAAGAGTAGCATTACAATTATATAGATTAGACAGGAATAGGAGCATATATAATAAGGATGAATTCAATAGATTATGTGCAAATGCCAGGACAATGATACACAGTATAGGAGAAAAAAGGATCATAATTACAAAGTTAGTTGAAGTGTCTAAATAAGTTTAAATACTAAAATTACAATTATTATTATAACCAGTTTGTAAATCTTCTGCACTTCGCCTCAGCATAAACAACAAGATTCGAATTTCAACAGAAATGTGAAGTCAGTCAGTCATTTCTTCTATTGGGGTCAGAAAATTACACTGCCCATCATGGAAAGCATTTCCAACAGCCAGCTGCAGACTTTATCAACAGCTGCTCATTTCATTGGCTGGCTCCATACTGAAGATTGAATGGCTGGCCAAAAAGAATTAGCAACAAGAAACTCTGATTGGGAACAAACCAACCAACAGGCGAGAGCCTATCGCTCAACAAATATGTAGGAGGAAATGGAGACTGGTTGATCGGGAATACGTTAAGGAGGCCATCAAATGATATCACCAGCAATGCAGGCCATTTCTCTAGTGGAACCCAAATGGGAAGCGACGAGTGGGTGGTCGGTGCGACGGTGACATTCAGGAGAACGTCTGGCTAGGAGGAGTAGATGAGAAAATATGGGCAGTCGTGGGGTCAGTCAGCTGAAGACAACAGTAGAAAATGGGAGAAAGTTGAGATGTGTTGTTGAATTCCTATGTTCTACTCGGAACCCAAGGGTATAATAAAATAATAATGTATTATATATCCTGTATACAAAATGTATTACTGACCAGTTTTCGCTCAACATTGATGATTACAACTAAACTGATAAAATGAAAATAATTTCAACTCAGGATACCAAGATTTGAAAGTGCTAAAACACTAAAGTATTTATAAGCAATTTTAAAGATTGTTAATACAAACCCAAGTGTGGTAAAGATGTTCAACATTGACAAGGTTTAAACAAATGCATAATGGCTGTTCACTTCGTGATTTGTGGCTATTTGTAAGATAATCTGATTTCAGAGGCGGGGAGGGGGGAGGTAAACTGAAATCTGGTACAAACTGATTCTGTTATGACGAATTTACTCTATTTAGTTTGTTGATAACTTTGTGGTGAGAGCTGGCTGCTAGCCAAAGTTGGTAGACAGTAATTGACGTCAATGTTTATGTCCCCAATATTGGTGGTGAGAAAATCAGAACAAAGGCTTTGCGTAGGCGGATACAGTTAGCATATGGAAGATCTGACACAGCCACAAAGAGATGCAAGGTTAACTTTCCGTGAGAAACAACCAATCAAAAGACTGTATTTTCTACTAACAATAATCTACAATAATGTACATTAAGATCTATAAATATGTGTTGATTTTCCTTAGTAAACGATCTGTTGCTTGGCCCTTGTCTTCTGTTGTTACAACTTTATGAATAATGCTACGGGTAAATTCATGAATATTTCTACTCAGACATATGCTTTGTGTAAGATTTTCTTACAGTTCCTTGCCCTTCGAGTGGAACATATGACTTCAGGCTTTGAAAATTTAGCCGCAGTGATGTTGTTATATATCTGCGGTGAAGCTGCTAGCACAACTCGACACTCAAGCTTCTATCTCCTCCAGACTTATTAGTGATTAGTCAGTTAGGTTGTTCAGGAATGCGTCGATAGGGTATCGACTCCGTACCGTCTGTGTTGTTCACAGACATTCTACTGTTGAACAACCAATGCACACTAATTCTTTGGATTTAAGTCAGTGAATTGCACAAATGTACAAAATGAAATAATGAAAGCGGATTCTGAATGTTTTAAATTTTCTTCCTTATAAGCAGCCTTGTATTAAGCAAACTGTAATATTTTTTTTCTTTCACGTTCCTCAGTGGAACATAGGGCTTCAAGCTAGAGGCTTGAAGTTTCTGTAGCAGTGCTTATTTTACAGGATGGGGTTGCTAGCCTCATGCCCAACCTTTCCTCTTCACCAGCATTATTTCTGGCTCAGCGAGGTAAAGGAGCGCGTCGGCTGGGTGTCGAACCCCCGACCATGTGCATCGTCGGCGGGAGTCCTAACCGCTATACCACCGACGCACTAAACTGTAATATAATTCATGGTATTATTGAGTCGTCTAATTACTCAGCAGGAGACAATATTTCATTTCAAATTTACCAGCTACTCTTACAACAATAAAGGTTTGTTTGTAAGAGTAGAAGCCGAGTGTAATGTATCTGTCACACACACAAAGAAATTTACAAAACAATGGTTACTGAAAAAAGAATATTCTTTTCGATAACTCCGTCTTCATTGCGTTCTACAGTTATATATCCATCCATAATAGTGGATGAATGAATCAGTGTTATCAACGACAACATTAATGTTGCTTAAATAACATCGAAGTGCGTCAGTGGCATAGCGGTTAGGACTCTCGCCGACGATGCACATGGTCAGTAGGTCAACCCCCAGCCAACGCACTCCTTTACCTTGCTAAGCCAGAAATAAAGCTGGTAAAGAGAGAAGGTTAGGTATGAGGCCAGCGGCAACCCCATCCTGTAAAAATAAACACTGCTACAGAAACTTCAAGCCTCTAGCTTGAAGCCCTATGTTCCATTGGGAACGTGAAGGAAAAAAAACATAGAATCAATCGATAATATGAATAGATTACAGTCCGATAGCATCAACATAACAATACACTGAATATTAGGAAAATTGAGAAAGATAATAATAATACAAATTCATGAATTTCTAGTCTCCACTGTAGGCCGTTCATGGTAGTAGTAGTAGTAGTAGTAGTGCAACGACAGAAGGCAAGAGTCAGGCAACAGATCATTTATTAAGGAAATCAACGCATATTTATATATTTTCATGTACATTACTATGGATATTTAAGCAAACAAACACAGTCTTCCGATTGGTTTTTTCTCACGTAAAGTTAATCTTTCATCTATTTGTGACTGTTTCTTGAATGTCAAATCCTCTATATGTTAACTGCATCCGCCTATGCAAAGTCTGCTGTGGTCGGTTTTGAATCAATCTTTGTTCACATTTTCTCACGACAAATCTTGGGAACGTAAATATTGACGTAAATTACTGTCTACCAATTTGGCTAGTAGACAGCTTTCACCACAGTAGTAGCTGGCTGGGTTTGCTTCATCTGTACACAACGCACTGATTGATTAAGGCGAATCGCGATAGTTTATGCTATTCGGTATATACGACATCTGGATGTTTCCAGCAATTTATTTAGTACACGATATTTCATGGAGAAAGACTCTTGAATGCTGGAATTTTGGCCGATTTGGATCAGGTGTCGTGGAGTGAGCACGAGAAATCAAGATCCTGGAGCAAAGGCTAATATAACTGGCTCCACCACAAGTGCAATTGTGAATTGGTAAATACAATTAGAAGTGATTAGCTAGTCCACGTACTTCATCTTTCAATCGAGGAACCACTATCTGTCATGTGGAGAAAAAGACTTGCAGTTTCTCAGCACTAGAATTCCTTTGAACTGATTTTCTCAACTTCTTCGTAATTATTTCGCTAGGTATATTGGCCTTGAATATCAGTTGTGTGTATAAAAGCCTCTTGTTTACGGATAGTGAGTGAATAGTCCCTCCAACTTCCCCAGTCACATGTTTCCTGATGAATTTGTGTGGAAAGGTGTTTTCGATCAAGGTGTCATATGCAAACCTTAGTTCATCTTCAGTTACCTCTTCTGAGTATATCACTTTGACCCTGTGACTGAGTGTCTTTATTAAATTTTTTTGTACTGGAGAGGATAGAAGCTATGAAAACGTGTATATTGTCCTGCCCATGTGCTTTTCCTATGCAAATTTCTCTTTATACTGCCATCTGGTTTTCCTGTAAGGAGGACATCCAGGAAGGCAGTAATTCTATTTTGGGATTCCTCTTCGCATGTGAATTTCTTAGCAGAATGTACTTCATTGAATTGAGTTATTCTTGTGTTCCTATCCGAATAATTATCACAAAGATTGAAGGCGTCATCCATATACCAGCAGAAAAATGAGAACTTTCTGATAAGGTTGTTCTCTAGTTGGATTAGAAAGAAATCTGCCAGCATGGAACCCAATAGGGAACCTATTGAAATTTCTAATCGTCATCTTTAATCAACATAGTTTATTCGCTTATTAGTTGCATGTCTCCCGATGTATTTCCAATAGTGTATATATATATATATATATTCGTGTATGTCGAGTAGTATTCAGCTGAGGAGGGGTTCTACCGAAATTTGATGAATTCATTAAATCCTGCTTTAGAAACCGCTCTGTTACTTATTTTAAATTCATATCGGGAAATGAATGTTTCCAATGTTGGCTATTATTTTTTTAATTTGCTTCCATACTCATCTCGTTCACACTTGTCATTGTTAAAAATTATTTTACATATTAAATGCGATGATTTTCTTATCTTGTGTAATTTTGTTTCTCAGTCCCTATGTAATCAATAGTCATACCTTCGAAATTTCATATCAAGGAGTAAATGACTATTACCTTTTGTCTCCTTCGTTACTGTGTGGAATTAAACAATATTGGGGAGTCGGTGGCATAGCGATAGGATGCTCACCAACCACGCCTCATATGGTGCGGGGTTCGATCCCTGGCTGAGGTTCTCCTTAACCCCGCCAAGCCAGTAAAAAGACTGGTAAAGAAGGAAAGTTGGGCACATGAGTTCACCAGCAGCAACTCTATCCCATAAAAATAAACAAACTCCACTTATAGTGAAAATTCAAGCCTCTGGCTTGAAACCCTATGTTCCACTGGAAACGTAAAGGAATAAATAATAATAATTATAATAGTGTCTATTTGATTTTATATATGTAAAAGCAATTGCACTGCATATCTGTTTGTTGAACTTATCTGATGTATATTGTCTATAGTTTGGTTTCTAAGGTTTAGTTTTGTTTTTACGAGTTGATCACGCATTGATATCAGTTAGAGAACCACTGAAAACCCATCGGAAAGTACTGGACAGGTGTTTCACTCTAGTTTGGGAATCATCGGCAGTACGCACCCATCGAAAGGGTTTGGGCTTTAGGCATAAATCCGACCTAAACAAACTGTTTGGCTCTCATGAGGTATGCAACATAGACGGCACTGAAATAGAAACCAAATCGGAAATTAAATACCTAGGCGTCATTCTATCTGCTGATCTCTCGTGGGCGTCTCATATCTTGACGATTTCTAAGAAAATATTCCGTCTTACCTTCTACATTAAGAAGTTAAAACATTCTGGTATTACCCAACCCTTACTCCTACAATTTGTTAATTCCCGCATCCTGCCTATTATTCTCTACTGTTCCCCCTTAGCTTTTCCCGGGCTACTGAAGAAAGACTATAACATTTTACGCAGGATGTTAAATGTTGTTAGCAGGGTAAGCAACGTGCCACTTAACCAGCTTGTTAATATTTTGGTTGACAGGCACATGGACTCATGTGAAAAATGGGCCAAGTCCATTTTATCTAACTCACACCACCCTCTTCACTCACAACTCTCCCCTTGCGTCTCATCAGGTAAAACAAGAAGCCAATATAGAAAACTATATGCTCGCACCAGCAAATACAAAAACTCAACCATACCCTACTTAGCTCGTGTTCTGTGTGATAAAGAAAGCATTAGGCGTGACACCTATAATTCATTAAATAGTCATTAGTACAACTGGATCTCATCTTTCCAACCCACTTCACCAATAGGTACAACATTTTCTTTCTTTCTGTTCCTTTTCTCTCTCTTCTTTTTCCGTTATGTGCTGCTTTGTCTCTTTCTCTCGCTTACGCCAGTTAATAAGACAGCTGCCACTTTTCTAACTCCTTCAAACACTGTTTCAGCTTTACCTTTGCTACTGACATGCCTATGTATTGTTGTAATAATGAACTGCGGTTTCCTTAATCTATGTAGAATTCTATTTATTGATAATGTACAAACTGGATGCAATATTGTAGTAAAAATGCTGAGAATTCCATTCTGTATCACAAGTACTGTTTTGGAATAAAGCAAATTATTATTATTATTATTATTATTATTATTTGAACCCAGGACCTTTCGGTTACAAGGCAAGCTCGTATACCATTTAGCCACTAGGACCCGATTCAATAGCTGATGAATTCTAACTCCTACCAATTCGTGATTTAGCGCGACCCCAACCATTTTCGTTGGTGGGACATCCATCCACACACGTGACATCTAATTTGACCTCACTGGTCACGACTTCTCACATGAACTATAGAAAACTCCATCCATTGGGTGGGGTCACGCTAAATCACGAATTAGTAGAAGTTAGAATTCATGATGCAATGAATCGGATCCCAGTGGCTGAATGGTATATGATATATATTCCTTGAAAAAATTCTAATCAACAAAGACCTGAATCTTATATACCAGTTTGTACTTTGAAACTGTATAATTTCTGCTGCCTAGACTATGTAAACTAAATTGATATAAGGATAAAACTTGGGCACTGTGGTAGATTACAACTCCATTATAGATAAGATTTTATTTTGATAAATCACACAGTGTTGTTATACAGTAATATTAACTGATGACCATGTTTCGAGCATAATTTATTACTGCTCATAATCATATCAAGTCACTCACAGAACTTTCTTGCTGCATTTATACACATGAGTGGAATTAGTGATTAGACATTTGAATACAAATCAATGAGATAAGATAATGTACATCCAAAAATAGTAATATGAGTGTTATCAATCAAATACAGTCAGATGGGAAATAAGACGAGCGTTTTTATAGTCAAAATAAGTAACTTGTTAGAATGTTATGATGTACGTGAATTGAAATAGAATTTTGAGATTATTTATTGTCCTCCTCTGATTTGACTGACTGGTGGTTATAATATCTTCCATATTTCTGGTATTTGCATTGAGTCATTTCTGTTGCATGTGTTGGGTGTAGACTCGATGAGCAAGAATTCGGTAATCAATCTCTCTCTCCATCTAACTATATTACTTTTCAAAATTTTAACCCTTTCCCACCCTATTGTGTGGTTGTGTGTTAATGCATGGAGTGCAATGCAGTGCTGAGTGTTTTTGTAAATTACTTATCTTCTCGCAGTCAACCATTCTCACCTTAGCTAAATTCTTATGTTCCGACAATCTGACTACCCCTGATTTACTAGTTTGACCTTAACTCACAGTCATTGCAAGGTATCTTGTAAATTATATGACTTTACATAATTGGGTCAACAGGGTCCTTCAGCCTACAGAGCTTGTCCCTGTCTGAGTGAGTTTGTAGGTTTAAATTCACGTACATCATAACATTCTAACAAGTTACTTATTTTGACTATAAAAACACTCGTCTCATATTGTTATTTCTGAATATACATTATGTTATGTTGAATTTTATTCAAAAGTCTAATCATCAATCTTTACTCATGTATATAAGTGAAGCAAGAGAGTTGTGTGAGTGAGTGACTTGATATGATTATGAGCAGTAATAAATTGTGCTCGAAATGTGGTTGCATCAGTTAATATTAGTGTATAACACTGAGTGATTTTATCAAAATAAAATCTTATCTATAATGGAGTTAAACTAAATTGGATGTTAGAGATATTAATCAGTATTGTATAATTCTCACTACCAAAGGGTATAAAGCAATCTAGGATTTTAGCTTTTATTTTATGTCTATACTACATATACTACTAATATTAATGTGAACAAAGCGTTCTCTGTGGTCTCTATTTGAAATGGATGATGAACCTAAAAAAATAATTTAAAAATAAACCAGAAAAACTTAATTTCCAAATTCCCATTTATGCATTTAGAAAAGAAACAACTGATTGAGTGAAGAAATATGCATTCCTTTTCAATTCACTTACTCCCTCATCATATCCTGGCTACACACTAATACATGGTCGCTTTTTACAACAAAATCTTTTTACCAATCAAGTGGTTATTTCAGTTAATCAGTTTTAGGCATAGGCGCATGGGGTTGGGTGGGTGAGTGAAATTAAGACGTGGAAAGTCATCAAAACAATCAACTAATAAATGTTAGTATAAAAAAATATCTTATTCAATAAAGTGCCTATGTTGGAAAAATCTCATTACAAAGGTAATAAATTGATAAAGCAAGGTAAAGAGATTGTAATTCCTGTGTCTTCTCTAAGGGAGCTTCTTCTAATGTGTAAAATGAACGTAAACTTTCTGCTCAATAAAGAAATGTGTAAACAGTCAGATGGTGTTGTCATGGAATCACCAGGACGACCTTCAATCTATGAACACCTCCTAGAGGCAGATCATTCAGCCCCACAGGATTTATCCTTCAAAGTGATCTGCACAACCAAATCCAATCACTCAAATAGCTTACGTTTTCTCCACTAATGCATAGCCTGGTGAGGCTTTAGCTATACATGGAAAGAGACTTAAATTATGTATTCAAAAACAGTTTGTCACACCCCTTCTTTACGTTGGTTAATGTTCTTTTATTTTATTCCATTTCACCACTTGAATTCATTCCACGACTTCACTTCATCTTCGCCGTCTGTATTGTTGTTATTATCATCATCCTACTCTCCATTTTTCAGACAAAACTTGACCTAACCTTAAGCCAATTCTTTCATTTGATAATCTTAAAAAGTTTTGTAATTCATCCACTTCAACTCTACCCCTCTTAGTACATCATTTTAATCTTATCTTTTATTCTTATCATATGTATTATATTAACTTGTGAGCAATTTCTAGTGCCGCTGAATGGTTTTTTCCATAATATAAAAAATATGACTGTACAGCTTTAAAATGAAGTGGGTGGTACAGTGGTTAGGACTCTCACCGGCCATGCACATGGTCCAGGCTTTGATCCCCTGCCGACGCACACCTGATATCAATTGACCGGCCTGCAAAATTTGGTCTACCGATATCACATGCTGAAAATTCCATCCTTACTTCTACCAAAAATACAGTGTGGAATCAAGTTATAATCAAAATAAATAAAAATAAATTGAAAAAGAAACTGTATTTCTTCGATGAACCAAAAAAATTAGCAACTGTGTTTTCCTTTATTAGATATGTAAAGAAAAAAGACTTAAAACTTACTTTGACTACCACCTGGTTCTTTAATCTCATCCACTTTTGATTCATTTTTTGAGATAAACGCATAACCGAATGTAAAAGATAAAAATATTACAAATGTCACTGTCATTAAAAAGGGTACAATAAAAATCCAAAATTCATAAGATATGAAAAAGTTTCTGCATTTCTCTTTTCCAATCAATAATCGATGCTTTCTTCTTTTGTGTTGATTATTACTACTGTCAGCGATAGTATTACTGGTGTTCATAGTATAAGTGATTGAATCATCCTGACAACATTTCAGAGGATTGTCATCTCCAGGATTATTATTATCATTGTCACCGTAGTGGTGAGTACTGGAAAGGCTTGCGAATTCATCATCCACTTCACATGTCGCTAAACTCAAAGTTACATTCATATCATTAAAAGTTTTCAACAGGTCTAATCGAACTTCACTGTTCTCAGTCGATTGCATCTGCCTGTTATTATTCTGATGATGACTGCTTTTATTGGTGTATACAACAGTTTCGTAGACTTGTCTTGACTGCATCTTGGTTGATTTAGTCTCTGCGTCCAAGGTAATATCTATCTCCTTCCAAACTATTCCTTTTGTCCAGTTCAGTCAATTGTTAATCACACTAGATTTATAATACATGTGTGAAAAAAAAGATCAACGAACATTTCAACCGTATTGATTTTTTAATCCATGAGTACTGTGATAACAACACAGTTAGAATCATTCACACACATACACACACACACACTAACTCACATTCTGTACAAATACACCACCACGTATTAGAGGATTTCTACTTGACATTGTTAAACATAAACTGAATGAAAATCACGTCTAATTGACAACTAGCAGAGGTTAGTGCAATTATTATTATTATTATTGATTATAATAGAATTGGTAATTCACCTCTGTTGCTACACCGCTTTACTCACATGAGATCAGAATTAAACAGAAATTAAGGTTACTTTGGCTTCTATTTTTGTTATTGGATGCTCAGATTGACAAATCGGTTCAGTTCAGATAAATCACTGAAAAAAAAATTTTTTTGAGATAAGATCTGAAAATAAGATACTGATGATTAGGCGTTTCTGTTCAAACAAACAAAGTCTTATCCATGTCCTGCAGTCAACTGTTGAAATCTTTAAATATTCCCATTTTTAATATTAGAACAAGACATATAAGCGAACAATATTGTTGTTTTCACTTAGATCTTCTTCAGGCTTTACTCTAATTTACATAGATTTATGTATAAAAATTTCAACCAATGACGGTGATTTTGTGGAACAAATAATAATAATGTGGTAAATGTTTTGAACTTAGTCAATCATCGTTAGATGATTATAATGATAACAAAATATTGATAATAAGATTTATGCAGGTGGCGATAAGAATAACGAAGGTAGTAATATATGTATATGTAGACAATTCAATAAATAAATTTGGTCAAACCTTAGAAGTTACGTAATCAGAGTTTAAATAAATGTCATAAAAGTAGGAAGGAGATGGAAAAAAAGAAAGAGTGGAAGGGTTTTGAATGGGATTCACCTTGGCCGACGGAGAGACAAAGGTAGAACAAACTTCTTCTGTATGCAAAGACTAGGATTGTTCTCTCGAATTCCCATATCTTCGGCTATGTGTAAAAGACGGATTGGAATTCCGTTCGAAAGGCTCGATGGAATGCGATAGATAACTTTGAAGGCATTATTTCGTCCACCTGGTGACCGCTATCAATCAAATGAGCCAAAATAGAACTTCTTATAGATTTTACTTGACCTTTTCCAAACCATGAAGGAAGATGCTCATTAATGCGTTTGTTAAGCTGTCTAGTTGTTCGCCCTATATAGCTCTCTCCACAGGTTCAACTAAATTTATAGATACACATAGATGTGGCACAGTTAGATGGTATGTTGACTATAATCACCAGCTACAATTTTTATATCACTCAATACAGTGATTTATAAATTAAGATACAAGTTACTGAAATGGTAATAAGTAGTGGGTTAAGCGAGCGTATTTCACTACTTAACGGTAAATTCATTAAATTATCAAAAGTATTAGAGATATTTAACTCCCCATATGAATTTTTTGAAAAGCAACAAAAGGGTTAATAAAGCAGGATTTAATGAATATATGAGTTGATTCACTGTTGTCAGCAAACAAACAAGCAAACAAAGGGACTTAGTAACGACATTACACACAAGATTAGAAAATCGTTGCATGTAATGTGTTAAATAATTTTTAACGAAGACAGGTGTGAACGAGATGAGTATGGACCCACACTGGAATAATAGCCAACAATGGAAACATTAATTTCCCGACACTAATTTAAAATAAGCAACAGTGTGATTTATAAAGCAGGATTTAATGAATTTATCAAATTTCGGTAGAACTCTTCCTCAGATGAATACTACTCGACATACATGGATATATGCACACACACACTATTGGAAATACATCGGGAAATATAAGATTGATAAGCAAATAAACTACGTTGATTAAAGTTTTTTTCCTTCACGTTCCCAGTGGAACATAGGGCTTCAAGCTAGAGGCTTGAAGTTTCTGTAGCAGAGTTTATTTTTACAGGATGGGTTGCTGCTGGCCTCATGCCCAACCTTCCCTCTTTACCAGTCTTATGACTGGCTTAGCGAGGTAAAGGAGTTCGGCGGCCGGGGATCGAACCCCGGACCATGTGCATAGTCGGCGAGAGGCAAAACCGCTGTGCCACTGATACACAACATTAGTTCGGCGAAATTGTGCAGGCTGTACAGGGGTGTCCACGCACCTCAGAGTGAGCCACCTCCATTCAGAGTGATACTGGGATCTGCTGAACAGGCTGAATGGATACTATCAAGGTACTGAGAATAACGGTCAGTGTCACCCAAGTATCCTACCAGAATCCAAGGAAAAATTCGATAAAGGGCCGGTTCCATCGGAATCGTCTAACCAGTTCCAATATTAAGTCCCCTACCAGCAAACAGTGTAACAACAAATACCCCACAACGCTCTGAGGTTGTGAAACTCACTATCAGCTGCCTGTATAGCAATGTGAGAGGACTGAGAACAAAATTAGGTGAACTCAGAAACCTCTGGTCACACCTACATCCTAAAATAATAATCCTGACTGAAACCTGGCTAACCCCCACTATTGCCGACAACGAAATCAGCATAAGGGATGTGATTCTGTTCAGGAGGGAGAGGGAGAGCAGGGAAAGGAAGGGGAGTTGCCATTTACTTTGACAAGCAATTTAAATGCTTACGTGCAACGGACCCTCCACTCACTGAACTCCCAGACTCTATATGGTGCCATTGCACCGTAGGCCACACCAAGCACTTACTGGGTGGTATCTACCGATTTCCCACCTGTGGGGCAGAGCACAACTAGCTACTACTCAGCACCATCACAGGGATACGGGACTTTGGCTACAACCAAATCACCATAGCTGGAAATTTCAACGCCCCATCCATGAACCTTGGATCGGGGTATGCTCAGGGAAAATTCAGTCGAAATCTACTACCACCCATTAGAAGTAGAGGACTAACTGTGAACGTTGGAGGCGACACTAGGCGGGGCCCTAGTGGAAAGTCATCAAAACTACATTATATTCTATCTATTGATCAACTACTTGTCGAAAGTGCTCAGATCATGACCCCACAAGAAAGTAATGACCACGCAGTCATAGGGTTTCCTCTCGTTCTCCGTGAGCGCTTACAGTGGGATGCTACGCGACCAGGTCAGCGCTACAACAAGGCTGACTATGCTGGAATGCGGAGGGTTTTGTTCGACGCAGAATGACTCATAGAATGGGCTGAGTGATCCGTGAATGAACACTGGGAAGTAGTAGAAGAGATTATTCACACAGCAATCTCAGATACTGTCCCTCTAGTCACAACAAAGCCGAAGAAAAGGTCCTCATGTTTGAGGAGAGGTACGCAAGGTATTCTGCAAGCAAAGCTGAAGGTTTGGTCTACGTGACCACAACGCATACCTGGAACTCAGGAACTGGTGCAACGCAAGAGTCAGGAGTGACAGGAGGTCATTTCAGGCTAAACTTACCGAAACCTCCTGGCGAACCCCAAAAGCCTGTGCCGATTCATATCGGAAAGAAAACCAACCAACCAGTGGGCATGTGCCTTAGTAGGTTCAAACGGTCAATACCTCACTAGGTTGGAAAGGGCTGAAGAATTCAGTTCAGCCTTTACTAAACATTCAAAGTGGGTATTACTGGTACGAAACAAACTGGTGGCACTACTATTTCACTGGAGGAGAACATAGTGGCTACTCTCCAGATAAACCTGGCAGTAGTACTGGGGAAGCTACAGAGACTCACACCTGGAAAGTCCCCAGGTTGTAACGACATCAAGCCATCTGTTCTGAAACACTGCACCGGGGCTCTCAATAGGCCCTTAAGTGACTAGTTCCAACACTCGATGGATTCAGGGAAACTGCCAAGAGAGTGGAAAAGAGGCATCCTTTCTCCGATCTTCAAGGTTGGGGATAGGCAAAATGCCACCAGTTATAGACCCTACTCCCAGTGGTATCAAAAGTACTGGAAAGTATAATTGATGACCACATCAGGGAGCACATCGACAGGACTAATACACTCCATGAAGCACAACATGGTTTCAGGCTAGGTGGATCCTGTGTAACAAACTCACTATCAGCTCGGGACGATTGGACATCATGCTGGGATATGAGTGTTCCAGTCCATGTGGTCTTCCTAAACTTTGAGAAAGCATTTGACACAGTTCATCATGACCTTCTCCTACACAATATAAGTCAGGCAAGTATGGGTAAGCCACTTCTGTCATGCTTAAAGGACTGCCTAGCTGAAAGGAAATTTTGCACTAAGGTCAGTCGAGTCCGATCATCTTGGCACGGCTCGTCATCAGGAGTGTCGCAGGATTCTATCCTAGGACCACTGATGCTTTTGCTTTTTATCAATGATCTACCATGCCGTCTAAGCTGCCCAACTCTTCTATACTTTGACGACGTAAAGATATGGAGTGCAATAAAGTGTCCGGAGGACTTAGATAGGCTGCAGGCGGATCTAAAGCTTCGGGAAGACTGGGCGGTGGCCAATAGTATGACTTTCAACCTGAAAAAGTCCAAAGTAGTGCAAATACGCACCTGTAGGCTGCAGAATGCAAGTTACACCCTGTGCAACGAAAGTTTGTCCTGCACAACGTCGGAGCGTGACTAAGGTCTGGTTCTAACGGGAAAGATAGACACAAGTGTCAATTACACGGGGGTGTAGTGAGGGCATATGCGGTCATACACTTTACACACAGACGGTTGGGTGCGCTCTCTTCCGAGCTCTTTCTGAGGCTGTACAAAACAAACGTCAGACCACACCTTGAAGTGCATAATATTATTGCACCCTCACTGCTTAGAAGGGATGCCAACCTCTTGGAAAGAGTCCAAAGACGGGAGAAAAAATGAATGGTTGGTCTCCAAAATAAACCGTACAATAAAAGGCTAAAGAAATTAGACCTATTCACACTTAGCAACCGTCGGATTAGGGGGAATTTGATTACTGCCTACAAGATAAAAATGGCCAGAATCACCCAAACAAAGGTGTTTTGCCAGTGAGTAGGTGTAGGTTTCCTCGTGGAAATCTCAGAGGGATGGCTCACTAGAGGGCAGGGAACCAAGGGAGCTCCCACTTCTTTCTACTGCTGATTTGCCATCCCTGGAACTCCTTACCGGCAGATATAGCTATGGCACCTTCTGTGGACACCTTTAAGCGCCGGCTGGACAATCATGAAGTGACACGAAGACTGCGTGCAAATGGCCTATCCCCTTAAAATCCCATACACCATTCGGTGGTAGACAACTAAGTTCGTCGTTTTACTTCTTTACATGCTTCCCCGTCTTACTCTCCTGAGAAGTCTAACAATTACACTTATTATTATTACTGATATCATATATATACGTATATATATACATATATCAACTTCAAATTTAATCAGCTCTCTGTTTTACGTCTTCTTTATTTCTTTTTCTATCTTATAATCTGAATAACTTCACTAATTATGTCTGTTGTTATTACTATCTCTTTTCTTTTGACGACGATACCAGATAACTAACTGGTGAAAGGATCACCTGCATGCACTGTATTAACAGTCTTAACACACCGCATACCACAAACCACAAATGATTAATCCCAGCACTACTCCTTTTGGAGTCAACCAAAGCTACGACAGTCGAGTGGCGGGACAAGCTACGCAGAAGTTTACCGAAGGTCAGGAACCTATACCTCACAATCAAGAGGCCAACACAAAGAAATCAAACTGGTTTATACTAGCTCGTTAAAACGATAGTAGATATTGGGACAATGCATTTCGCCTGATAAGAATCCTATTGACTTGAAAGTTGTATTGTGCAGTACTTCCTAATACCATTGCACATGCTCGATGAAAAACGTGTCAGGTGCAATGTACGGCCACTGTGCAGACGAAGAAAAAGCTCGTGAATGGATAGAACTTGAAGTACGATTGTTTAAACGAATAAACGTTCTCCCTAGACGCGGTAGTCAAGGTCCTCAAGGTCGTGTATGATATGAGTATATATGATGGGTCAAATACCATAGAAAGAATCAAAGGTAAGATTGTAGACACCTTCCATATGAATATTCGAATGATAGAAGCCAGCAACAAGTATTTTCCTCATGACCCCGAACAATCAATAAAGTAAAGGCACATAAGGATTTGTAAATTTATAAATTAATTTATAAATAAACTGTCTTACATATATAATCAGCCATAAAGTAGTAAGGATTATTTTATATTTTAAAAAGTAGTAGATTGCATGGGGAGAAAACTATAAACGTCATACATGAATGGTTTTCATTGTGAATGAAATATACCCAAGCTTTTCAGATTCAAATTCAGTTGATAAGGATAGAAGGCTCTTGCGGCCTGTGTTAATCCTTGCTAAATATATCTCTGCAGAGATCTAACTTCTCTTTGAAAGCGTTCACCGATGGAGCTGTTACTACTGAATCAGGTAAGGAGTTCCAGTCGTTGACCACTCTATGAGAGAATCTAAATTCTGCACGTATTTTAATCGTCCTCGGTTTGAGCACCTTTTTGCGGTGACCCCGTAAATGTATCCTAGAAGGAGAGAAAAGGTTTGAAAGGTCAGTTCCTAAATCACCCTTAAGTATACGGTAAGCCAAAATTAGGTCGCCTCTCTTCCTTCGGTATGATAACGGAAAGAGATTTAGATGCTCCATCCTCTTATCATAAGGAAGGTGTGATATACCACTAACTAGTTTCGTTCCTACTCTCTGTACTCTTTCCAGGATATATGCCTCCTTTTTGAAGCATGGACCCGCTGCTTGTACGCAGTATTCTAGATGAGGCCTAACATATGTTGCGTAGAGTATTTGGAACATGCCCTCATCTAATCGTTTGAAAGCCCTACGGAGTGCCCATAGCATTCGAAAAGCCTTAGCTGCGGCTGCATTGCAGTTTGCAGTTGTTTTCAAATCATTGCTGACAATGATTCCTAGGTCCTTCTGTTCGTTAACATCAGGTAGTTCTGTGTCCCCTAGGGAGTACGACGTATAAGACTTCTGACCTAAGTGCATTACTGCGCTTTTCCTAGAATTCATTTTCAAACTCCACAGGTTCGACCACTCCGCTAATTTATCTAGATCAGTTTGTAGGGCCGACCTATCCTCGCTATTGTTTACAGTTTTCCATATCTTAATGTCATCTGCAAATAACAATGAAGATGAAGTAAGAATCCCTGGTAGCTCATTAACGTATAATAGGAATAGCAAGGGGCCTAATACAGTTCCCTGGGGCACTCCACTGGATACTGCTTTCCACCCTGATAGTACACCGTTAACCCTAACCTTCTGCCTTCTATCCATTAGGTAATCCCTAAACCACTCACACAGGCATTGGTCTAGTCCGAAACCTTTAAGTTTACTAAGGAGACCTAAGTGGGATACTTTGTCGAATGCCTTGCTAAGATCAATAAAAACCACGTCCAACAGAAGGTTTTTATCTCTGGCCTCGACCCAATCTTCCCTAGCTAACAGTAAGTTTGTTAAGCAGGATCGTCCTGGTCGGAATCCATGCTGTTCAACTGCCAGTAAGCCATGTGTTTCAACGTAAGCTAATAGCTGATCCCTTATAATAGTTTCCATTACCTTTGGTATAATGCATGTTAGACTTACCGGCCTGTAGTTAGATACCAATTGCCTGTCCCCCTCTTTGAATATAGGGCTTATAATGGCATCCTTCCAGTCCCTGGGTAGCTTAGCCTGGGTCAGTGACATTTGGAAAATCTCCGCGAGTGGAATATATATTATATCCGCCAAGGAAATTAATAATTTAGGGTGAAGTCCATCAGGCCCAGGTGATTTACCTGGTTTCAGTTTAGACAGTAGTTTGAGGACTTTTGTGTGCTCTACCACAATTGAGGGCATCTGAGTGGCGATGGCAGTAACCTCGCCATATCCCTGGGTGGTACTATCAGACGAGAAGACGTCACAGAAGTATTCAGAGAGGTTTTCAGCCTTTCCTTCGTCTGACTCAGCCGTTTCTCCACTAATGCTTATGAGTGACGGTATACCATTGCTAGTTTTAGTCCTACGTTTAATATACGAGAAGAGCCTTTTTGGGTAGTGAACACTATCTAGCACAAGCCGTCTCTCATATTCTATACGACTCTTGTTAATCGCATACTTACAGAGATTTCGAATTTTGCGGTAGTCTTTCTGGAAATTTTCCCTTCCTGTCATAATAAATTGGTCCCATAAGTTCTTTCGCCGTCTTAATAGCCTCCTTATTTCACTAGTAATCCAAGGTGGCTTGTGCGATAGCTTTCGAGGAGTGTACCAAGGTATAAAAGGTGAAGTGACACAATCTAGTGTATTTCTAAATCCTACCCAAGCTTCCTCGACAGTCCGACTTGTATCTACTGACCAGTCAACTGAAGTTGCTGCGTTCCGGATTCCTTGTATATCCGCTTTCCAAATGTTTGGACGAGCAGATTTTGACCTGTGTATGAGAGAATGAATCTTAAACGTAAAAGCAATGACTATGTGGTCACTGCTGCCAAGCGGTGGAAGGCACCTAATGTCACCAACGTCCTCCTTCTGGTGTGTTAATATCAAGTCTAGAGTAGATGGATCATGTTCCGGGTGATACCGTGTTGGTGCATGCATATGTTGCACGAGTGCACATTCAAGCACTGTCAATGTGAACTCCCTATTGAAACAGGTATACAGACTAGTGGAGTTTAATTCCCCCAGTTAATGTGTGGAGCATTAAAGTCGCCAACAACCAGACACCTATTTCTACTACCCCACGCCCTCAAGTGATTTAGAACGAAGTCATCAGCTTGGCTAGCAGGACTTCTGTAAATAACTCCGATCGTTAAAGTGCCTTTGCTCAGATTAATAACGCAACTTGCAGCCTCACTGGTACCGCTGTCATGAGCTTCTGACAACGTTGACCTAATCCCTATGTCATCGCGGATGTATAGAGCAACCCCACCACCTTTCCGACTACTTACTCTATCTGCTCGAATACAGATGTACCCAGGTATGAGTGGAGTTAAGTCTACACCCACTAACAACCATGTCTCAGTGATAGCAATCACATCAGGTTGTAGTCTTTCAGATAACTCTCCTAATTCGGCGAGTTTATTCCTAAGACTACAAGCGTTCGTATAGCACACCGAGACACCTACGTGTTCATCCGGCTTATGAAGAGAGGTCTCGGCAGCATCGGTTTCCGAGACCTCACCACCCGAAAACCCAATATCTTGAGGTCTTTTTCACCTTTCTCTAGTCTGGCCTTTAGTTCAGCCACGGCTTCTCTTCTTTTGATTCTATCTTCTAAAGGCCAATCAGGCCTTATTTTTAAGCTTTTATCGTTAATTTTGAACGCGTTGTTGAGGATGGTGCTTTTCTCTGTTTCATTCCCTAAAACTATCTTAAGTAGTCGTCGAGAAGTTTCCGTAGCATCAGGGTTTCGTTTTCCGATCCTGATGGCTTTTCTTACGTGAACTCCAATTGTTTTTTCGGGAAGTATTTCCCGGATTATGGAGCTAACCGCCTTCAGATCATCTGCATGTCGGGCAGCTGGATCTGTGTTCTTAGATTCCTCCAAATTCCAGATGATAACACTGTAACTGGAGTCCGTGGGTTTCTGAGTTTGGCTGGTATTAACAGCCATCGAGACCTTGTTGGTGAACTCGGTTGCTGTTTCTTTCCTTCGTTTATTTTGCTTCTTACCTGACGGCACCAACCAAGTGGAGTCAGTTTCTTCCACTTTGTTTTCGCCGCGATTAGAGGCCATTCGTGCACTAGACACGCTGCGCTTTGGGGTGGCCATTTCACAGGCTGGTGTTGCCATGCTGGCACTACTCGCCCTTTTAGATTTCCTTTGCCGTTTGCGCTTAGTCGCTACAGACATTTGAGCACTCTGTGCCTCTTTTGCCCCCTGAGCTACAGGTGGCGATACACCTTCGGTTTTAAAATTATGTCCTGAACCGCCATTTTTGGCTATGATTTCTGGTACAGGCTTCTCGACTACGTCTTTAGTCAATTTCTTGGACATCAGGAGTCCCACTGCCTCTTGGATGAGGACATCCAACGGGTTGCTGCAAAATTTGCACAGCCACGGAGATGACGGCATGCAACATCTCTTATAGGCTACTGGTGACAAACCAGTGCAAACCTTGTGAAACCATAGGCTGCAGTTGTCACACTGCATACCATCATCCACCGGAAAGTGGCAGTCCGGTCGTCCGCAATTGTTATTCGGACCCATAGCGCTAATTTGTTTCAACAACACAAATATATGTACGTGAAAACTGTGAGGTTTATACCAACCAAATACACAAATGTATATACGTGAAAAAAAGCGTAAATACCGAACAAAACACAGACTGTGAATAATATGAACAACACTTCAACTAAATAAATCAGTTAAAGTGAACTAAAAAGCTTCTGATGTGGTTTAAACAACAAAAGCAGAATTTACTTCACAACGTAAAAAATGCCACTGTCCTTTTTCAAAGCGCGCGCGGAGAAAGTGCTAAATTAAGACTTTTCGTTCTGAAGTAAGGCTAGTCCGTGCTTAATATGTCCTGTGAGGGCTGGGAAAACGCTGATAAGCAAACCCAGTAGGTTCTTATCTTCTCCTGAAAGTGCTTAGAAAAAGAACACGCTGCTGAATTAGTGCCAGTCATGCTGAAACCCAGCACTGAGTTCTAGTCTGCGTCATCAAAGAATCCATTTCAGAACAGACTCAGAATTTAACCACTATAGAATGTCAGAATTATTTCAGAATTAGTGGGATTTAATTCAGCATCATAGTAAGCTTGGGTATCAGTCATGTGACTGCACCAATGTGACCAAAATCGGTTTTGAGTAGTCTTTGGTCGACCTGTCTGTAGTAGATGATACGGCTTAACTCTGTCACAGAAGCCTACAATAATGCGGAAATAATGCCAATAAAATATTGACTAGCGCTCGTTTCTTAAGAAACGGCAAATTTGCCGAGTAAATGTTGGAAAAATACTCATTAGGAACCAAAGAGCAATCCACATTTTTTTCCTCAGTGCTCCGAACGCTTTCTTTATTGAAGAGAAAATAGTGAATGAAAATGTGCCTTATATTACTCTACGTAGAATGGCATACATAAGCCGGTCATAGCGATTTTCCTCTATACTCATCTAAGTTTCCATAGAGACTTTCTGGTAATAAGCTAACTAGTGAACTTTATTTCGTCAAGATCTAAAACTGAGTTATAAAGTATCTACCTACGTGATTTAGATACTAATCCTTCAAAACTTCCTTGGATGCGGTGTTTTTTTAAAATTTGGAGTCAGTAATCATTTCAAAGTTAGAACTATGGATTCATTTAAGCCCTATTCAAATTCAGATTATAAGGGTAGAAGGCTCTTGTTGCCTATGTTAATCCTCGTGATATATATCTCTGCAGAAATCTAGTTTCTCGTTGAAAGCTTTCACCGTTGGAGCTGTGACTACTGAATCAGGTAAAGAGTTCCAGTCCAATATCCACTATCGTTTTTACGAGCTAGTATAGACCATTTTGATTTCTTTGTGCTCACTTCTTGACTGTGAGTTAGAGGTTCCTGATTGTTGACCAGTCGTTGACCACTCTGTGGGAGAGTCTAAATTCCGCACGTATTTTGTTCGACCTTGGTTTGAGAACCTTCTTGTGGTGACCCCGTAAATGTATCCTAGAGGGAGAGAAAAGGTTTGAAAGGTAAATCCCTAGATCATCCTTTAACATACGGTATGCCAAAATTAAGTTGCCTCTCTTCCTTCGGTATGATAATGGGAAGAGATTTATGTGTTCCATCCTCTTATCATAAGGAAGGTGTGAGATACCACTAACTAATTTGGTTCCTAGTCTTTGTACTCTTTCCAGGATATGTGCCTCCTTTTTGAAGCATAGACTCACCGCTTGTATGTAGTATTCTATATTTTTTTAATTTTTTTAAATTTTTGATTTACAGCTTCATTCCACACCATATTTTCAGTACAAGTATGGAATTTTCAGCATGGATATCGGTAGCCCAAATTCAGGCCGACCATAGATATTGGGTGTGCGTCGGCAGAGGATCGAACCCCGGACCATGTGCATGGTCGGCGAGAGTCCTGACCACTGTGCCACCAATGCACATATGTTGCATAGAATATTTGGAACATACTCTTGCCTAATCGCTTGAAAGCTCTTCGAAGTGCCCATAGCATTCGGAAAGCCTTAGCTGTGGCTCCATTACATTTTGCCTTTGCTTTTAAGTCATAGCTTACAATAATCCCTAAGTTCTTTTGTCCCTTAACATCTGGCAGCTCTGTGTTTAGTAGGGAGTACGACGTGTCAGATCTATGACCTAGGTGCATTACCCCACTTTTCTTGGGATTAATTTCCAGACTGCAGAGGTTACCCAATTCAGCTAATTTATTCAGATCGTTTTGTAGTACCAACCTATCATCATTGTTATTTACAGTTTTCCGTATCTTAATATCATCCGTAAATAATAAGGAAGATGGGGTAAGAATTTTCGGCAGTTCATTTACGTATAATAGGAATAGCAGGGGACCAAGCACAGTTTCCCGAGGTACTCCACTTAGTACTGCTTTCCACCCTGATAGTCCACCAATAACCCTTACCTTCTGCCTCCTATCCATCAGGTAGTCGCTAAACCACTCACATAAGCGTTGGTTTAATCCAAAATGTTTAAGTTTACTAAGGAGACCTAAATGGGATGCCTTGTCGAATGCTTTACTAAGATCGATAAATACAACGTCCAGTAGTTATTTTTTTATCCCTGGCCTCGATCCAATCTCCTCTAGCTAACAGCAAGTTTTTCAGACAGGGTCGTATTGGTTGGAATCCATGCTGTTCCATCGCCAGTAAGGCATGTTTCCCCATATGAGCTAAGAGCTGATCCGTTATGACTGTTTCTAATATCTTCGCTACAATGCAGGTCAAAATTACAGGCCGGTAGTAAGATGCTAACTGCCTATTCCCCTTTTTGAAGATGGGGTTTATAATTGCATCCTTCCAGCCCCTAAGTAGCCTAGTCTGGGTCAGGGACATTTGGAAAGTCTCCGTAAGTGAAATGTATATTATATCCCCCAAGGAGATTGGCAGTCTAGGGTGAAGTCAGTCAGGTTCAGGTGATTCACCTGGCTTCAGCTTAGACAGTAGTTTGAGAACCACTTCATCCTATACCACAATTATGAGCATTTTAGTGGCTACAGAAGTGATCTCGCTACATCCATTGAAATTACTCTTGCAGTTTCACATAGTCATCCGTTTATTTTACAAGTTTTCCAGTCGTATATATATATATGGATGAAAGATGTGTTTATTAGTATGTTTTCTAAATGTCATGAAAGTATTATCGCTTACTGATGGCTCACAAGTATGTTTTTAGGGGGATATTGACGCTTATTTCTTTGCGTTTTGAGCAAAACATAGGGCTTCGAGCGTGAGTTTCAGAGTCTCAATAGTTGGTTGTATTTTGTTCAGGCGGGGTGGAGTTGCTAGTCTGATGCCCAGCCTTCCCTACTTCCTGGGTTTACTGTAGGCTTAGCAAGGCTTGGAAATGCGTCAGTCCCAAATGGAATCCTGGACCATATTTTTCGTTGGGGAGCATTAATTGGTTAATCCCTGATGTACAGGTAATAGCGTAGAAACAGGTTATAAGCGTGATATGTTATCAAAGAAGCTGGTATCAGCAGCTACAAATATGGCGATAAAAAAACACATCGACTAATCTCTGAGACGGTAATTAAAATGCGAGGCAGGATACATTAAACATATGACCAGAAGGCAAGATGGGCGAGTGTAATAACATGGTTGTAATGGAGAAATCAGGTTTAATATAGGTAGTGAAAGCTGTGTAAATTCTGCCAAATAGATGAAATCCGGTCAGGGTGCTGTACACCTAACTCTTATCCGCCTGGATCACCACTCTTTAACTTCGCCAGCAGGTAAGTGTTGGCAAACTCAGCATTCAGACCATTGTTAACATAACTAGAACTTTAACCAGAAAGTCTACACATCCACGCTTGGTTCCAAACACTGATAACTGGGGGCTATATCTATGATGACAAGAAATTAATGGGGAGATATAATTGATAAACCAAACCTCAAGACAAGATGAGATGTTATACTGACAAAGCTTTTATTTCCATTTGTTTTCATTTATTTTTTAACTATGTGTACTAGAATATATCCGAATTAGAAATAGACATGAACATACCTTAGAGTTAAATCGTTGAATTTATCCATTTCAAAGGAGTGAAGTGATTAGCGTTTCTAGATCTCATTCAGCCCAGTATTCAGTAAAGGTCTAATATACTCTGCAGCAGTTCTCTTTGTTTTCCTATAAAACTCCCAAAAGTAGGTAATTTGCAGAAGGCCAATGAATTTGTTTCATCAGACTGACTACGTGAGTTATGTAGAAAATTGTCAGACAGCACAATTATTTAATGCAAAAACTGTTCATTTGGAAAAATCAACACATGAACTACTGGGTTATTAAACATTGCTGCGTTATATAATTTCGTTGGTTTTCAACTAGACTCCTAGAGGCTATGTGATTATTTTGTCGCTCTAAAGGTCAAGAAACTCTTTTGACCATTCTCCTTTCTTGCTTAACTTCGAAGACAGCCATTCTGAACTTGCATTTGGTCAGTATTTTCGAAAAAACATCCTCAACAACTTTAATCGTATAATATAATAACAAGGACTGCTGTCACATCTTTAAAATTTTTGTTTCATTCCTTCACGTTCCCAGTGGAACATAGGGCTTCAAGCTAGAGGCTTGAAGTTTCTGTAGCAGAGTTTATTTTTACAGGATGGGGTTGCTGCTAGCCTCATGCCCAACCTTCCCTCTTTACCAGTCTTATTACTGGCTTAGCGAGATAAAGGAGTTCGGCGGCCGGGGATCGAACCCCGGACCATGTGCATAGTCGGCGAGCGTCCTAACCGCTGTGCCACCGACGTATGTCTTTAAAATAGTAACTTCCTAATATTATAAGCAGCTATTATTTGACGCTGTTACGTCTACCGATAGCTTACTCCAACAAAACTATCTGAATCAGAGTTAGACAGTCCAGGATGTGTTAGTTATTGATTACTGAATAGATTTATTTAGGACAACTTGTATCTTCTTCCCGGGAAGTTAAACAGACAGTTAGGACCGACAATTAAAGACTAAGTGATGTGCTTCAAAGTTCATCGAAAGTTTTGTGTAGGTACGCTTATCTTATTTCAGGTTCATCCTGTATGTATTATCCCACTTCTTCAGTCTTGTTACCATTCTTCTTTTGACACACGGCCCCTATACATGTCTTATTTATTCTTATTTGGAAATTTCTATCAATCCTTTTACTTTATTGGTTCTCATCAGCTGCCTATAACCTATAATCTTTACTAAAATAAGTCAGTGTACACTTTTAACATACTTCTGTCTATTAGCAGGAGCATCATAGTGAAATGAAACATCAGGACGATGAGGCATCTGAAATATTACAGTGTATATATGCATAATCTTGTTGGAGAGGATTTTCTTGAAAAATTAGTTGACGAATTTGTTGTTAGAGTGGTAACAAAAAATTAGCAACAGATATGTAATTAGATAAGAGAAAATCCAAATTTGATGTTCAAAAGGTTAGGCGAAAAAATGAGGATGTAATTCGGTGAGTAGAACTCAGAAGGTTAAAGAAAAATCGTCTCTTATAAAAGTCAAAAGAAAAAAAGGGGTCAGGATGAAAAGAAAAGGTAATGGAATGCAAAAACAAAAAGTTACTAAGGGATAAGTAACCAGAGTAACTGATGTCCAACAACAGATAGGTCATATAGATCAAGTTTCAGCCGTTTTATTGTTATGGCCACAGCAAACCTAAGAAAAATTGAGCCATTTCTTCTGTTAATTATTTTGAATGATCCCAACGAGTCTACTTAGTGTCCTGTGTCTATCAGCTGTTTTATGATTGAAGAGCTTAAACTGTTTGGCGCCTTTAACCGGATCTTGATCTTCTCTTGTCTAACTACGTAACTGTTACTAATTGTTTGTTACCACTCTAACAACAAATTTGTCAGTTAATTTTTCGGGAAGATCATCTCCAATAAGATATATATACTGTAATATTTCAGATACCTTATCGTTCTGATTTTTTATTTCACTATGACATTCCTGTTGATAGACAGCAGTATGACCACGGATTGATGTCATTTAGAGAACCATTGAAAGCTAGGGAGTACTGGACGGCTGTTTCATCTTAGTTTCGGGAATCATCGACAGTACGCACCCTCCGACACGGTTCAAACCCAGGACCTTCCGGTTACAAGACAAACTCGCATACCATTCAGCCACTGGGACCTCATATCTTGACTGTTGATATTAGAAAGTTGAAGGCAATCGTCAGGAAGCCTCGCACCTAGGTATCGCTCTAGTTGGCACTCGTCGGCATGGCGTATCTGCAACGTTTAAGGAACTCATCTCCCTTCTGAGATTTGAACTCGCGTCACCCAGTGCTTCAGTCAGAGACGTTACCACTGAGCTCTTCGGGCTCCCTCCCAATGGCTGAATGGTATGCGAGTTTGCCTTGTAACCGGAAGGTCCTGGTTTCAAACCCCAGTGGATGCGTACCGCCGATGATTCCCAAACTGAGATGAAACAGTTGTTCAGTACCCCCTGTTTTTCAATGGTTATCTGACAGACAGAAGTATGTTAAAAGTGTACACTGACTTATTTTATTAAAGATTATGGGTTATAGTCAGCTGATGAGAAAGCCAAAGAAATGGGATGGATCCATGTTATTCTGAACCAAGGTTCGTTCTTTCTCTGTTCAAGTTTATAAAAAAGGAATTCATATATGGAACCCTTTTACCGTTGTATTCGACTAGATTTTGTAGACAGATATAAGATTTAGAAACTGGAACCGTTATATTTCTTTTGAAGCGGACTCGTTTTTCTCTCTCTTACAGAAGTTTCTTTATTATTACTTCTTATTTGTGGAGTGGACAATAAGTTCTACTTGTCTTTTAGAGGTTTTGATGAATTAAAAATGGCGGTAATGAATAGTTTTATTTCATTCATCGTATTCTCTTTTTTCGTTTTTGTTTTTACTTTCTTTTGTGTGCACACATTCAATGCAGAAATTCTATCCAAAGGAAAAACATTGTTTTCATTTGAATCATGTCAAGAACGCTTACTTTATCCAGAAGCAATACCACACCATCGTCTTGGTATAACTTTAACACCAATTAGTAATCATGGATTAGCTGGACCAGCAACATACGACCCTCAAGTAACTTTAAGGTTTCGATTTCAGTGGATTTCTTTCTTTCTTTCTTTATCTTCCCCACTTTTCGTGATAACTATAGTTTACAGGAATCAATGATTTCAGCAAAAAGCCTATGAGTTTACGTGGATATACTTTAGGCGCTAGAACAGCACCAAGACTGACTTCTCAATTACAGGTAAGTAAATGTGAATTACAAGGTTCATATCTTTTGATATTTTGATTAAAAAAAAATAATTTTCGAAAAAAGTTTGATCTTTCTTGACAGTTTTGTACAATACAATATATAAATCTTTTAGTTAATAATACAGATTTTCGTCCTGTAGTGATTACTTGTGTAAACTAGTGGCCACGCATATCTCACTGACTGACTGACTGACTGATTGGTTTCAACATGGAACAACGTTGCACTGATATGCAGCAGTTCGAGTCATCACACTTCACTCAGCCCACAAAGTGAGAGAAGAAAGTAAAAAGAAATGCAAAATAGAAACAGTAAACAGGGATATGAGACAAAAAGAATAGTAGTATCGAAGAACAATAGAATTTTATTGGGTATTATAAGTCACAAGGAGTGGATGCATCTACACCACTGAGAACGAGTTTGAGCCATATCACCAATTGTCTCCAGCCATTGGTGTTAACCGTCCCGAGGACCCCAACCAGGAAGTCTACACCTTCCTACGTGACTGGCTTAAACTAATTGTCGTGGATTTCATTGACTGATGAAGCCATATTTTAGTTTGACCACAGCTAGCTCTTCTCCAAGATGACCCTGTGTCAACTGACATTGCCCATCATTGAGGAAAGCAATCGATGGCTAGTCATGTGTAACACATGTCCTAACCATCTCAGTCGGTGTAACTTCACACCCTTGTTAATTGATTTCCCCTCTATATCTCGCACTCGCGCCTAACCTCAATATTACTCACCTTATTATACCACTTCAAACAGGAGATAGAACTCAGGCACCTATGATCAAAGACAGATAGCCTTTTCATGTCTTCTACTCTCAGGCCACAAATATATAAATCGTAGTGAAAGAAAGCTGTTATAATAGGCTTAAAACATGTACTGTTGAAGCAGTTAAGTTTTGAAAATATTTGATTAGACAATCCCTGATATTATACGAAATTTGCAGTCACTCAAATTAGTTATTTTGTGATGAGAGCTGCCTGTTAGCCAAAATTAGTAGAGAGCAATTTACGTCAAAGTTTACGTCCCAAACCTTGGTCATGAAGAAAAGCAAGAACAAAGACTAACTCAACAACCAATTATAGCAGACTTAGCGTGGGAGGATACGATTAGCACATATATCAGCAGACTGTCTAAGAAACGGCAACAAAGAGATGACAGTATAACCTTCAGGAGGAAAACAACCATTCAGAAAACGTTACCTCTCTGCTAACAATAATGAATAATAATGTACATAGAAATCTATAAATATCTGTTGATTTTCGCTATAAACAATCTGTTGCCTGGCTTTGTCTTCTGTCGTTACAATTTAACCACTGATATTGACTCATTTTTTCAAGTATAGGCAATATATATATATTTCTCTAATAAAGTTGTTGCTCTCACCAGCACAGACCAGTCTTTTCTTTTGAATTTTCTGAGATCTTGGGTAGCAGAAGTTACCCTTCAGTCCAGTTGCCGATTACATTTCAGTATCGAACCCAAACCATATTGTTATTATTATCATCATCAACGCAGATATGACAGATTTGTTAAATCCCACGACTAGGATTTAACCAGACAACCACATGACTAAAGTGATCCACCTCTCTGACTAGAAAACTTTCACGATAACACTATTTATCAACAAGGGACCACTTCACAGTCAATAATTCACCTTGAGATAAAATAAATCAATTGATATTTAAAAAGTTGACCGATCATTTCACTTTATCTCCTTTCAAGAATACTAATGCTCCAGATCCTGGGGCTTATCAAAACCATATCAACAACACATTAGCAGTGAAACCGAATAAAAGGCCATTTAATCGTTGCGCACCAAGAAGTAATATGTCACCAAATGTCACATCTACTGTCGGGTAAGTGAAGTGTTATTGTCCTTCTGTGTGAGCTAATATACATTTGATGAAACAATAAAAAGTGTAGTTTATAAAATCACCAGTGTGTGGTTGGTCAGAAAGTCAGTGAAAGTCAGCCATAGACATATGGCCAACAGATAAATTAGTGAAATCAGTCAATGACGTTGTTAATTTATGCACAACTGACACTTAGTTTAATACCATTTTTGTACTTTCATATTCTCGAAGTCCTATAGTTGAATTGAAAAGTTTTCATTAACTTGCAAGACAATATCTTCAGAAATAACTTCAGCATGTGTGCAGTAGAACTGGTTGACTGGGAAGAGATTTTTGAAATACCGGCATTCCAGTCTTGAATACAGTTGCTTACTACAACGCAAATATTCACTACGGCACAAATGTGTCCATTCCTCCTCCTCCTCCTCCTCCTCACCATCATCATCATCGTCATCAAAATTCTGTACCTTTCTGCGGATTCCAACTTGAATATTGTTCACATTATATAAACAGTCAGACTTTAACAACATAAAAGCTGCCAATACTGATGAGTGGGTATCTGGGTTACCGGACTTCATATCTGCAAAAAAACATTTCCAAACGAATGACTTTATTCGATTAACCAGTAGGTTAAGCATACTGTTTCTTAGAAAACATCCTAGTTACATGTGTCACAGTTAACGCATGAAGAGGTTGTAGGTGAAATCAATCTTGACGCCGCTATCCACTATCACAATGACAGGGTGAATATAATCATCGTGGCTGGGTTGTATATAATCAAAAGAATTCGTGGATGTTTATGCTAAATCCATCACGTTTGCCATGGCGATACAAAATATCAATCAGTCTTTTCTAGCCTTATTCGCTTTACTATATTTATCGAATTAGTGTGATATACGTAATTTCATTTCAGTGGTTTCATTGATAGTTCCATTACTTTTCAAGTATTGGTTTTGTCGGGATTTGTGTTTGATTGCATACAGGATTTCATCATGAGCTGACATCAGTTATAGAACCACAGGAAAACCTAAGAGTAGTGCCAGACAGTTGTTTCGTCCTAGTTTGGGACTCTTCAATAGTACACACCCACCGGGATTCGAACCCAGGACCTTCTGGTTACAAGGCGAGCTCGTAGACCATTGAGCCACTGGGACCCGATCCAATAGTCCTTGAATTCTAACTTCTTCCAATGCATGACATAGCGCGACCATTTCGCAATGTCTTCTTCGACGAGTTACTGCCTCATCTTCAACCTGCTGTACACTACTGGTCACGGCTTCCCACTAGAACCCCAGGTTAACTATCTGATGAAATCCTTCATGCAATCAAACACAAATCCCTACAAAACCAATACTTGAAAATTAATCTGTTGCTCACTAGTGACTGACCCTATTCAGGCAGTTAACCTGGGGTTCTAGTGGGAAGCCGTGACCAGTAGTGTACAGCAGGTTGAAGATGAGGCAGTAACTCGTCGAAGAAGACATTGCGAAATGGTCGCGCTATGTCATGCATTGGAAGAAGTTAGAATTCAAGGACTATTGGATCGGGTCCCAGTGGCTCAATGGTCTACGAGCTCGCCTTGTAACCAGAAGGTCCTGGTTTCGAATCCCGGTGGGTGCGTACTGCTGAAGAGTTCCATTACTGTTTCGAATTAATTATATGCTGTATAAAGTGATTTGGGTGAATTTAGCTTTATGCTGGTGTAACTGGTTTCTGCGCTTACTACACACCATGCACACAGTGTGATGTTATGTTGACAAATGAGTGAGAGGGTGAAAAGTTTCTCTCTTATTTTCTGAGTGATCTGGCTAACGTCCACTACAAAAACAGGTCAGTCAACCTCACCGAGACAACAGAAGCTCGTGATATAACGACAACTCGGTGACTCTTATACACGCTTAAATAATTTAGTATTTATCATCTGAGTATCAAGAATACGGTGTTTGGCAAAAAGAGACATTTTGTAGGGAATCTATTATCAAACTTTAACATCATATATGATTGTGATAATAAAATGCCATGACCCATAGTGAAATTTATACATTAGATTTGAACACTACTGCTGCTAATAATAGTAGTAATGTGATTTGCGAACAAATATTTATGAAGATAATCGCAGTTAAACACCAAGCGATAAAACCACGTTATGTATAGTCCATGGAATATACAAATCTTTGATGACAGCTTAAGATTAATATGATTAGACGACAAATAAAACACCACATTAGCAGGTGAAAAGTTGGACAGAATGAAGTTTAACTATGAAAAATATTTTTTATTCCTCTACGTTTCCAGTGGAACATAGGGATTCAAGCTAGAGGCCTGAAGTTTATGTAGCAGTGGTGTTTATTTTTTACGGGCCTCATGCCCAAACTTCCCTCTTTACCAGTCTAATTACTGAGTTAGTGAGGTAAAGGAATGCGTCGGCTGGGGGTCGATCACCGGACCAGATTGGTGGTTGACGAGCATTCTACTGCTGTGCCACAGACGCACACTTAAACATTATCACGGTGAAAAATATACATGGAATTAAACTAATAAGGGGGACAGATGAAACTTTTTTCCGATTTGGTTGAGTGCCAGGAGTCAACCCAGTGTTCTGGAATAGAGCTTCTCATGAGCTTTTTGATTTCTTATAAATCCATACTGGAATGTGCTCTTCTATTCGTGTGGAAAGCACTAACCGTCTGTGACCACAGTGTCCTGCTAAACACGAGCGGATGAACCGTGGATTTTGGTACATAGATCTTTACCGTTCATCACCGTTTGTTTTCCCGAAATCACTAATTCCAGCAATCAGTTTTTTTGATGCATTAACACAGTAGAGCAGTGTATTAAGCCTACTCTTCGAACGAGTGATGAACTGAACAGCTGACGGATAAAACCCATCAGTGTACAACTGAATGATCCAGATGTTTACCTCACAGACAATACAGATTCCTTTAAGAATTCAGATTTACTTTGCTGATGAGGATTCGCAATCACAAAATTTATCGTGAAGATTAGGATAACTTATGACTTCTTTCTGATTGACTTCTGAAGTTAAATTCACGAAGGATATCCATCTACGTATTCACAGTGCCTATTTCTGCGATTTTCCACTGCCTTGTTTGTCTTAAAACTGAAATATTTATGCATATCTTACTTATATAGGGTTGGAACATACGATATAACAAGTGAAATCGGTCGACGTGTACAATGGCAAAGAGATACAATGTTACATCCTGTCAATCTGCCTACAATTGAACAAAAGAGTACAATACCCGTTAATACAGATAAAGTTAGTTATCAGTTCTATTTTAAAAGAAATTAAAATTGTTGAGTCTTTCACTGTTTATATGTAATCAGCTAATTGTATTATTATATTTCCTTCTTATGTTCTTATTAAACACTTTGGTATTATTGTAGATAATCTTATAATATAGCGAAAATATTCATCCAGACATTTAGAAAGGAAAAAAATCTGAGCAAAGAATATCCTTTTCGATAATTTACCCTTTCAGCTCCACAAATAGATATATATTTATATACACAGAATACTGTAACGACAGAAGACAAAGGTCAGGCAATAGATCGTTTATTGAGGAAATCAACAGATATTTATAGATTTTTATGTATGTTGTCATTCGTTATTTTAGCAGAGAAGCAACGTCTTCTGATTGGTTTTTCTTGTTGGGGGGTTATTCTTTACTGCTTGTGACCGTTTCTTAGAAAGTTAAGTTATATATCTGCGAATCGTATTTGCACACGCTAAGTCTGCTGTGATTGGTTGTTGAGTTCGTCAAGCTTAGGCTTTGTCACTGTTTTATCTCGTGACCCCGATTTGGGTCATAAACACAGACGTAAACTGGTGTTCACAATTTTGGCTTGCAGACAACTCCCACCACAGTACTATTCTAGAATAATTATCATTAACAATATTGGTGTTTTTTGTCTAAGTATTATCGATTTCGTAAGATTACAATGGAATTACCACAGTTCAAGAAAGATGCATAAATTAAAATAATAAGCATTAAAATGTAATAGTAAATAGAATATCAAATAAAATTAAGGAAATTTCTACAGCAAATTAAGAATTACTATAACCTTGATGGCCAAAGTAAGGACAGTGTCTGAACCAACTCCTTCTGGATGCATAAGTTAGCTTTCTTAATGTGGATCCCAACAACCTTAGCAGTGTGTAGTAGACGAATTGTTAAGAAGGTAAAGTTAAGATTAGTTGGTATACGTTAGATGACTTTGAAAGCCGCCTCGTTAGCATCAATTTTGTGTTCAGTATCAACGAGATGAGATGATATGGAGATGTGAATGAAATTTGTTTGTCCCTTACTTAAACACCATTCATGACGGTGTTCGGAAATCCGATGATAAACACGCCTAATTGTATGGCTTATGTAACTGGCTCACTCCAAAGGAGCAGTCAAATTAGTAGATGCACATGGAAGAGGTGAAATTAGATAGCCTGTCTTCAACTCCCAAACGCAAAATAGGGGTGATTTCGAAGACACAGCATACTTCAGCAGCACTGAATGCCCTTTTTACCGCTGTTTTCCTTAGGCGTTGTGTTAATATCTCACTGATGTTATCGCTGAGGAACTGAAGTTGCAAGAAGAAGGCCTTTTTCGGAACTGTTAGTACTCTGGTCTGCCTTGACTCTTGATTCGTATTCTGATGGATGAATGTTTGGGTAACGATTCTCACTCAGCAACTATTTAATAATATTAACCTTTTCATTAATACATTCATCAGAGCAGATTGCTCTTGCTCTGTAGTGGACCAAGCACTTTATCAGATTGCGTTTGTATTTCAAGGGCACGAAGCTGAAGAAATGAGTATGCTGACAGTCAGTTGATGCAGATTTTCTATATACACTTCTTCTTATTGCTCCATCCTCTTTTCTAGTCATAAGGACGTCTAGGAATGAAATACAAGATGGAGTCTGTTTCTTTCTCGATAGTAAAATTTATTGCGGGATGCATATTGTTAATTTTGTCAGGGATATTCTTTGCTTCATCCTCGTTTTTCATAATCAGAAATGCATTATCCATTTATCGATAGTAGACTTCTATTTCATCAATTGCATCTTTCAAAGTTCCATTCTCTAGTTTCGCGTCTTTCTTGAACTGTGGTAATTCCATTGTGATGTTAACAAATCGATAGTATTTAAAAACATTAACATTGTTAATGACGATTATTCTGGAATATTCTGCGTATCTAAACATATATATATTTATGATTGAAGGGCCAGAAAAGAATATTCATTGTTCAGTAATCACCTCCTTATTTATTTTATTTCTTTACGTTCCCTCAGTGGAACATAGGGCTTCAAGCTAGAGGTTTAAAGTTTCAGTAGCAGAGGTGTTTGTTTATTTTTACTGGTTGGGGTTGCTGCTGGCCTCATATGCCCAACTTTTCTTCTTCACCAGTCTAATTACTGGCTTAGCGAGGTAAAGGAGTGCATTTGTGGCCAGCGAACGAATCCCGTTGGCAAGCATTCTACTGCTGTGCCACCGACTCACACACCGACTCACCAACTAGTCAGTGTTACTATTGACTTCACTTTATATTTTCACCTTTTCTTTACAGCTTTCCACTACTGCAGAGTGTAAACGTTATCAGAGGAAACTGGCATATTTACAACTTTATTTTAAATAGACAATGAATGAATGAATGAATATGTATGAATTGAAGTGTACTGCTAATAAATTATGTTTTTAACAGAAACAGTTTTATTATTATTGTTATCATCATCATCATCAGTTTCTTTCGGTATGACAGAATGCAGTTTATTAGGTAAAAAACTGTTACATTTTTGGATGTTACCCCCAGTGAATCTGTTTAACCCTAAGTATTGACAGAAATGTGTTGATCAGTCGGTCAGTATTTTAGGCATAGTCATTCAGATTAGAATAAGAATGCTGGATAGAAAGGGATTAAGGAGTCTTGTATACTAAGACGAATTATCTTGTGAGACTACTGTGAGTATTCTATGATTTGCGAATAATTTATGCAAGCAACTCATATTATTATCATCATTTCTTTGACTAGTTGAATAAAAATAATAATTGTCCATAAAACCTCGCCTAGTTCACTAGCTTGCTAGTTTTCTAGGCAGTCCCAAGTTCGGGTAAAGAGGGAGGTTTCGGTGTGCGGCAGGCAACCTTACACCACAAAAGCTATCAAACTGCTATAGAGACACCCAATGCACAAAATTATGTTAAAAATACAAAACCTTCAAATAACAATCTTATAGGATTTTCATCATGAGCTGACATTAGTTAGAGAACCATTGGAAAACCTGGGAGTACTGGACAGCTGTTTCGTCCTAGTTTGGGACTCTTCAACAGTATGCACCCACCGGGGTTCGAACCGAGGACCCTCTGGTTAGAAGGCCAGCTCGTATACCATTAAGCCACTGGGACCCTATCGAATGGTCCTTGAATTCTAACTTCTGCCAATTCACGACATAGTGCGACCCCTAGCCAATGTCTTTGGCAAGTATTTGTCCTCACACCCGACCTGCTGCACCCTACTTGTCACGACTTCCCACTAGAACCCCTATTCAGGCAGTTAACCAGGGGTTCTAGTGGGTGGGTGCGGCAGGTCGGGTGTGAGGACAAATACTTGCCGAAGACATTGGCTAGGGGTCGCGCTATGTCGTGAATTGGCAGAAGTTAGAATTCAAGGACCATTCGATAGGGTCCCAGTGGCTTAATGGTATACGAGCTGGCCTTCTAACCTGAAGGTCCTCGGTTCGAACCCCGGTGGGTGCATACTGTTGAAGAGTCCCAAACTAGGACGAAACAGCTGTCCAGTACTCCCAGGTTTTCCAATGGTTCTCTAACTAATGTCAGCTCATGATGAAAATCCTGTAACCAATCAAATCCCTACAAACCAACACTTGAATAACAATCTTATACTTTGCTAGAATCGGAGAGGCTGGTCAAAACCAGCCTTCAGGAAGCCAGTCAGTCAGCCAGTATGCCTTCTTTCGAAAAAAATAAGGATAATAAATGGGGAGGTGAGATGTTTATTCAGTGTACAAGGCTGAGAAGGCTGTACAAGTAGTCGAAGAAAGGAGAAGATATGATATCGAAGTAATCGGAATCTGTGAAAGCAAAAGGAATAGGTGTGGACTATTGAAATTGTCAGCTGCAGAGTCAATAATCTACTGCAGTCACCACCTCCACACGACAACCACGAGAACACTGAGGCAGTGAGTGGCTATCATGATATCACCAATAGCAACCAAAGCTCTTATGCAGTGGAAAACCGATCTGCTATTACAGGTTTATGAAAGTAAAGTTTAACCTTAATGGAAATAAGGTCACATTTACCAAATGCTACGCACCTACAAACAACGCAGAACAAGAGAAGAAGTAAGATTTTATAGACAAGTGCAAACAGTAATGAGAAACATCCTAAATGGTGACATCAAAATCCGTATGGACGATATGAATTCCAGCAGAACTGGGATCAGATAATATTTGGAAGAGAACTCATCATGAGTCGAGAGATCCTCAATGGAGAACTCTTCTCAGACTTCTACGCCTTCAATGGTCTGGTCTTCGGAGGCAGCGTGTACAAGCACGAATATATACACAAGGTAGAATGGATTTCTCCTGACGGACAAACTACAAACCACATAGACTTCGGAGACGATATATGTCTAATGTCACACAAACTCGAAAACTTGCAGGAAGGCGAAAACCAACAAACTAGAAGAAGACTTTAACAATTAAGACAGGAATCCACGTGAACGTAGAGAAGACAACGAAAAGACCAGCACAAATCATCAGCAACAGGAGAGATTTGGGAGAAGGTACTTCCTTCACTTATCTGGCTAGGAAGCACGGTTTCAACCACAGGCAGTCGGGACGGATGAAGATGTCAAAACCAGCCAGAATTGGAAAGGCAAGGTATACCTTCATCACTTTGAAATCTGCGTGGAAATCTCCATTTAGCATGAAGAACTAAATTCGAATTTTCAACACCAATATCAAGTCAACCAGTTCTTGTGTGTAGGTAAAAAATTTGTCGGGTACGTCACAAACAGAGTTTCAAACAGGCTGAAGGATTTCTTCAACATATGCCTTCACTTCATGCCTGCAGAAGGAATCAATAACGAAAAACTCTGTCTAGGAACAAACCAACCAAGAGCCGATTGCTTAACAAATATGTAGGAGAAAATGGAGATGTATTTATCGGGTGTACGTTGAGGAGGTCTTCGAATGACATTGCGCGTCAGACCATTCCTCAAGTAGAATGCCAATGGGAAGCGATAAGTGGGTCGTCAGTGTTAGGGTGACATGGAGGAGATCATGTGAGTTGGAGGATGAGATGAGAAATTATGGTCAATGGTGTGGTCAGCCAGATGAAGAGGACTGCAGAAAACAGAACAAAGGGGAGATGTGTTGTTGAAGCCAGCCCTATGTTCCACTCGGAACGCAAGGAAATAGTAATAATACAAGCAAATTTTCACACAGATGTAGTAGATGGAGGCTTTATGAACAAATAGCAAGATTACGTAATAACACGTTGTAAGTGATGTAGGTAAACGAAGTCACAATGAAGTTGTAAAGAGATTGAGTAGAGCTTGACAACATAATAAAATGGGGAATCTAATTAGCTATTCAGGACTATCCGTTGCAAGAAAGAGATAATGACTGTAGAAACTTTTCCCATCGAGGTCACCAATTTTAAAGTACTAGTAGTGCTGTTGATAAGCTACACTTTACCAGTCCTAACTTAATGCGATTTATCGATGTACCGATTAAATCAGTACTCTGCCTAACCTGTAAGTTCAGAGAAAAGTCTCTTTGTGGCGGATTCATTTTCACAGCTGTATAATCGCAAATGTATATGCTTATTTGTATGTGTGTGGGTGTACATTAAGTTTGCGATAATACAATTAGTAAGTTTTAGGGGGAATTGCGCAATACAAAAAAGCGTTCAGAGGAATTGGAAGTTGATATAAGAGGTTAGTAACAAAATTGATGAGTTGTCACAGACGATTGTTAAAGAAGAGTTAAGTAATAACATGAATAGTTTAATGAACGAGTTGTGCTCAAGGTGAACTTGGAAAGAAAAAAATAAAGTACAGAATTACGTGAGAGTTCTAAATATTTAGGAAAAAGAAGCAATAGGCAAACATTAAGTCACATAAACAGAGTTGTTGCCATCATAGCAGAAGTGGCTGAATAATTTTCTTTTGTATGCATAATTCTAGTTCTTCTAACTGAATGGTTAGGACTTCTGCAATGCAAAGAAGACGGAAACATATTGTCTTTGGCAGGTTGTTCTTCACTTTGTAGACCACTTTGTAGGAGGAGACGTTTGTTGAGACGGAATGACCAGTGGTGACCAGATGTTCGATTATTGCACTCAATAAACGGCCACTACTTCCTTTCTGCAGACACGCTAGATAGTATTTTTTGACACTTGATGACAGGATACGCGTAGAACCACTAGTGTAACTTCCTGCACAGCAACAAGTGAACTGATATGTACACATAGAAGTGGTCAGGTGCGACATCTTGTTTTTTGGGTTTCTACAGAGCGGCCGACGACTGGAGAACACTACTCTGTGTTACCACAAAGAGAGTTCTTCATGAAGAAGTGGAAATTATCCTCTTAACGACATCACTGAGTGGGTCACATTCAAAGTCGAGGTTCATATAAAGTATCTTTTTTAGCACGGATGACGTCTCTTGCTTTCACATTTTCTGTTTGATGTTTTTGTCTATGGATCTTGGTGGATATCCGCTTTGTATGAAGATTTCCCTCAGGAAGTGTAGTTCTTCTTGCTCCAGGTTATCAGAGCTACAGATGTGTCGGATGCTAGTAGCAAGAGATCTAATTAGGTTTTTTTTCGACTGACTGATTGGTAGCCAGTTGTAGAAGCTTGTCAGCTGGCAGTTCCATGTGAGTTTCCTATGGATGGCCCTTCTTAACGTTCCGTCATATCTTCTAGTAAGTTCAACATGAAGAAAAACGAATTTTAGAACCGTTTTCTATTTCGAGAGTAAACTTTGTAGCTGAATGGCAGTTGTTGAATATTTGTAGTAATTGATTAAGATCGTAGACATCATCATAAATAATAAAGATATCGTCCACATATCTAACATACAATTGGAAATGATCAACAATTGATTTGAGTGGGCCATTCTCTAGCAGTCTGCTAGCAATGGACCCAGTGGAGATCCCATTGCAATCCCATCGTGTTGTCTGTACATAACATCGTTGAATGGGAATTGTACATCAAATGTGCTTCTCAGCAGTAGTTGTTTGAAACAAGCTGTCTGTAATCTGATGTCCAGCTGGTTTTCGTCTATATATTGACAGATGTTACAAGTAGTTTCTTTGAGTGGAACGTTGATAAATACTGATCGACTTCTTCCTCAAATACATGTAACTTTCGCTTTCGAATGAAAATATGGTCGTGGTGTCTCTCGCTTCGTCTTCTCACTGGTTTCTGCTATCTGTTTGCTCCGCTTATCCTTGTGTTGTATTCTTCAAAACTCAAAGAAACATTTCGTCTTCGTTCAAAGGCTCTTCGCCAATCAGTGGACAACTTCTGCTACTGGACACATTCTAGCTGTGGGCCGTATCTGTTAATTTGTACTAGTGGACTCTGACTGTATTTTCAGGTAACCGTTGTCTTTTACAACTCATTTATTGCCACATCTAAAATATGCTGTCGCAATATTTTTTGCATTCCCCTGGACTTTTATTCTGATATTTCGCAAACTTATCAAGCTCATTATTTACTCTCCTACATATTCACAAAGAGAAATCAGTACACAAGAAGGACTGACGCACTATCGATCAAACGTACCCACTACCACGATGCAATCTAGCATATTATTTAGTCAATATTTAGCTATGTTAGTGGTAATTTAGTTTAAACTTACATGCACTACACCTCTGAAATATGAATTCTACGTGAGGATTGTGCATATGAAGCCTGACTTTCAATGCTAGCTTACATATTGCCAACAAGAATAGATTTTCATTAATCACTTCATTGTCTAACATGTTACACTTACTGCTGACCTTCTCCAAGTTGTTTGGTATATGTGCTAGAAGTTTCCATTATTCTTAGTCATCATTCCATCGTATTTAACCTCTGATGTTCTTTCAAATTTGTTTTCATAGTTTTGTTAGGATATCTTTAAAATGAATTTGTTTATATGAACTACTGTTATATTTCTATCTGTGGCAATTTCCTTTCTCACCCAAGTGAAAATATGGTGTGGTTCTGACTAACATCGTGTTTTATTTACAACTAGACAAACAGTTACACAACGTTCACTTTTTCGAATTAGGGGCTTCATTCAACGTTTTACTGTTCAGGTGATGAACAGTTGTGCATATGAATCAAAAAGTGGTTTGACAGTTTGTAATCAATAAATGGAAACTACTGACTAATACGAGGAATTCAGTAGTGTGAAATATTCCCATATCACATGAATTAAAAGTCAATCTGAACGAAGAATATTCTTATCAAATAATCTCCACTCTTCAGGTTCTTACACAATAATAAAATATAACGCAATTGTTTTCGTTACAATAATATTGGCCAGTTATGCGGTAGATACATTTTTACGCAGAATAACAGATTAGCTATGGTGTGTCAAAATAAATAGTATTTGTGTGACAAACATCGTTCTAGGCCGAATTCAATTACGAAATATTGTGAAATGTGAGACAATGGTGGTGATTAGTCGTAATAGATTCATAGAATTTGGGTTGTGGTAGGCGAAATTGCCAAGTCAGTTCAAGGTTTTGAAAGGCGTCAGGTGAGATGGAGTGGCTAGTACAAAGTAGTATGCATTAAATAGGAGGAGATAGTAAGACTGTGATGAGATGTTCATCATGAAATAACCAATGTGTGAAATGGAACAGGTGGAGGCATATATTGAGAAGTGAGATAACATCGCTAATAATAAGTTTGGACTGTATATGTGGAAAATTCGATAGTATTGAGAGAATGCTCGAATGAAAGATAAAGATTATAACAAACAATAATGGTAATAATTGTAGTAATAAGCAAAGTAAAAGAAAAATAACCGAATGGGGTAAGGGGAAGAGGCGGTCTTGGTGAGAAGAAGAAATATTAATACAATTTTGACCACGGTAGGAACAGCGTCTGAACGTCTTAATTTTAGATACAAAGTTCCAGTTTAGTTGAGCAAATTGTAACAACTTCAGCTATGTGTAGGAGACGTAAGCAAACTGTGCGTGATAACGACTTCGGAATTCGGTATATAACCCTGAAGAGTGCGTTGGCATCAATGAAATGTTCAGTATCGACCAAGTGTGACAGAATTGATCTTTCTCTGCATTTAATTTCCCCCTTGCTGAACCAAGCTGGTAAATATTCCCCAACCAGTAGACCAAACTGCCTAATCGTGTGCCGTGTATAACTTGAACCACAGGAACAGTTGAAATGGTATGTGCATGAAGGACAGCTAAAGTTAGGTAAGATATCTTTCAATTGCTGGGTTAACAATGGATGGCTACTGAGGGATAGTAACACATGTGCAGAGTAAAATGTTCCCTTCATCGCCCTAGATGGGCGATGCAATAGAATCTCCGCAGAAGCATCTCCTCTGAATTGTAGACATACACAATAAAGCATTTTCTCCATCGTCGCCATTTCATGATTACGATTATTGTAACCTATTCTGTCTATAATGAACTTCTCTGGATATCCGTTCTCCCTTAGTGTATCTCGGATTACCTGGAGTTCTTTCTCTACACAGTCTCCAGAAGAAATGGAAGTCGCTCTAAAATGCTAAGCACTTGACTAGATTAAGGTTGTATTTCATAGGTACGAAGCTAAGGAAGTGTGTATAATGAGCTTTGCTTTCTAGCTTTCTAATTATGGTTCGTTTGCCGAAACCATCCTCTCTTTTCTCCTTAGTAAGATGTCAAGGAAGCGCAGAGAGTCGTTGTATTCCTCTTCTTAGGTGATATGGACCTCTGAGTGAGCATTATTGGAGTTGCTCAAACTGAAACCACTACGTAACCCTTCATCGTAAACTACAAAAGTGTCATCCATGTAAAGACAATACATTTCCGTTTTTGCTGTTTCATCATTCAACGGAATATTTTCTAGTTTTGCTAGAAATATGTTCGCGAAAATCGGTCCTAGTGAGAATCCCATGCCTATTACAAAAATGTGCCTGTACACTTCATTGTTAAGCAAGAAGTGAACATATTTTGTACACGTAAGAAGTAGTTGTTTCAGATCACTAATACGAATATCCTAATAGCAATTTCCATTCTATAATTTGTTAGCCGATATAATCGGTGGTTCCCATCAGAGGCACATCAGTGAATAAAGATGAAACACCTAGTGATGCGATATATTTGCCAGTTTCGTTGAAGTTTTCATCTTATCAATAAATTAGAAGGTATCCTTGACGCTATGCATCACTCACTCTTCATGCAAGAGTTGAAGTAGCTATACCAAACACTTTGCAGCTTCGTGATAGAGTGAACTGGAAACATCTATAGTACAGGATGCAGAGGCACTCCTGATTTATGCATTCTTGGTAGACTATATGTGCATCAGATGGTGATCCCTGTGGGTTGTATGTTTTCGAATGATTTGGTGATATATACAGTTTACCTTTCACATCCTTCAATAAGTTTATTATGTCTATCTCTCTACTTCTTCAATCCAATCCTTGAATATTTCCGGCTTCTGAAAGTTACTGCCATCCTCTGGTATGTAGATCATCTTAGTTATGTAATCATGCCCATCCCTAATTATTATTATCGTTCCTTTATCCTGTCTGATAATAAGTATGTCGTATACATTATTACAGCAACAGTCATCTAAGAATATTGAAGTTGACGAGTCATATCAATTATTACCAAGACTTTTAGAATAAAACCGGATGAATTTACTTGAAATTCAAATAGGCTATCATAAACATTGAGATTATTATGTCCCAGTTGATAGATTCAGTTATTTAATGATAAGAAGAGGCATAAAATACAACAGAAAAATTTATTACATCATAAACAGATTCAACAAAGCAATTCAACGTACACAAAACTCATTAGTAAGTAATAAGTAAGCAATTCAACGTGATTTCCTTTCATCAGACGAATTATTATTATTTGTCACTGAAGTCTGGTTCTAAACATTCTACACTCCCGTTTCACCAACTGTCAACACTCATCTACATACAATTAATTCTACGGATTACTCTCACAAACGATAAGATCAGCATCACATCGCCTAATATCAAGGCACATATTCCAATCACATCAACAATGATCAGCTGCAATTGACGTTGGTCAGTATAACGAGCTCTGCTCTCATTCTCCTCAATCGACAACGAATGGTTGTATTTGTGACTGACAAATGGATAGATAACTTGTAGATATTTCACAGATGATGCAAGTGAGAATAATAAAAAGGAGATCAACAACTGGATATTAAATACGGATATAATACGTTCGAGGATGCTCATGATTTTGTCGCAATTATTTCGTGTGTATGAAATGTTTTCACATTTGAGTATCATTTAGTATTTGGTTGAATTTGCACTCATGGTTAAATTGTTTTTTAAGAGTTTATTTTGTCATTAGACCTGTCCATGCACTGATCACTTCTCAGTCAATATTAATTTATTGATTTTTATACATTTATTATTGCTGTATATATGTGGTCGAAATAAAAGTTTCGAGGAACATTTTTATTTATAATTTTATCTATGGTAAGCATCATGCTGACTAACTGATACACAATCGCTTTGGATGAAACTTTGTTTGGCCTAAATTATATTGTTTTACCCATTACATTAATAGTGGTTAGTAGATTTTGAGGTAATTTTGTTCTCTGAGTTGAATAATTTACTTACGAGGCTTTCGTTGGCCTACTTGTTAGTCAACATCTTCAGTGAATACTCTCAATTTGAAGTTAGCTTTCGAATTTCTCCACGAGTTTATTAGTCATCTCTCCTGGTGACCACCTCGAACCTCATGATTGGGTGCTTTGTGTGTTTTCACAGCCTCTAGGCTACTTTATTAGTATGGATTGTTTCCTGAACCTGATGTTTGACCTTTTATGCAAGAGACTTTCCTCTTATGGATTGGTAAATTTTTTCTACGTCAATGTGTCTACTAATTGACGATTCACTGGAATACCACGCTTCTAAAATTTCTCCAGCACTCTTGGTGTTTCCTCTGTCTAATATTCGAACGTTGTCCCAGTCGAATTGATGTCGGTGGTTTCTCTGTATGCAGAGAAGCGATATGAAGGAGGGAATATCATGTCTTTTGACGGCTACTTTATGTTAATGGATACGATGACGAGTAAGAGGACATCCATTTTGGCCAATGCAGTGTTTTTCTCACTCGTTGCAATTTATCTTGTAGATGATGTCAGTTTTATCTTCTTTCGTTGTTGAGTCTTTTGGCTGACACAGGGCTGGGTGAGTGAAGTGATTTTGTTGGTTTGTGTGTGACATCAATTCCCAAAGGTTTTAAGAGTCATGCAGTGATTTCTGGGATTCCTTTATATATGGTAAGATGATTTTCTTGAGGGCCTTTGATTTGGTAGATTGGCTTGCGGGCAGATGTGTTTTAATGAAGATTCGTGGATATCCATTCTTTTGAAGACGTCCATGAGGTATCTTTCTGCAGACAGTAAGATAAGAAGTCTGGGGAATAGTTCAGATAGAGCACTACACCAAATGCAGTTACACACAACCATACCAATATGCTGGTTGGGGTAAGATAACAGTTTTGAAATCTAATAGAACTAACAGGGTGGAGGGAGAGGTTAACAAGTGAAGCTGTATTTATCGAATCGACTGAAGAGAATATGTGTAATAGGAGTGATTTAACACCTGTCCAATTGAACATCTGGAAAATTCTACTACCACCCCTACGACGACGAATAGGAAAGAATAAAGATGACTATGAAACGAAAGTTTCGAAGTTGTGTGATAATAATTGATGAAATAATTATGAACAATAAGTTGTATTCGATATGTCATGCAGTAAACAATTCTGTTCCTCTGTATGATTAACAAACAACCAAATGAACACGTTTTCATTCCTTTTCCGGGACTCATCAGTAATTCGCAACAAATATACCATCGGAAAGTGAATTATTACTCCTATGGACTCGCACTACAGTGCCACCACCAACTAATATCACCGATGAATATCCATCCTCACCACTGACTTTGAGTACCACACTGGACAAGACTTCACATTAGAGCTACTGGATTTCCATCCGAAAACCAGTTAGCAGTCAACGCTATGTTAATATTCAGATGTTCGATTTGTGTGATTTGAATTGTTTGCTCTTCCATCAATTACTGACAGGTTATATGTCATTAATATATTGAGTCTTCCATCAGTGGAATTTTATTCCTGATACCATATGAATAGAAATTATGCTGAAACTATGACAATATGCTAATGGTGCATAATGAAGCATGTCAGTGAATAACTGTTTCTTGATACCTTATGTTTCAGATAGGTTTCAAAGCATTCAATATCTCATCTTCAAAATGAGTAAGATTTCATCAATGGAAGTGGTTTGACAAACATTGATTAATTGGCGATGAAGCTATGATTTCACTGACACTACTGCAGGCAATCCCTAACAGTTATGCAAATGAATGTTGCATGTTATATACACACTGCCTTATCCACTACGTCTTTTCTCATGATTCCTAATGAATATGAATTAAAAGGACAAGAGGAAGTGTTGAATTAATGTTGAGACCATGTTGTATTGCAGTTCCTTCGATTTCACAGCATTGTATATTTCAATTGGACAGAACGTGGTAAAAGAAACCATGGAGCGATAACTTGCCAGTGACGATTACCTTCCACAACGCTCACAAATGCAACATACACACAAGGCGGATGGAATTCATAAGCCTATATATAACAACGCAGTTTTATTTTAACGGCCAAATATATGAACGAATTAAAGAGACAGCTATGGAGTCGCCCATATCATGTCCGACTACTGAAGCTGTGATATAAAGACTTGAAAACATAATGCAGCTCAATATGAAATATAAATTTTGGATGGGTTACGTGGATTACACATTTGCAATAATCAAACGAGACGAGTTGGACAAAGCTCACAACTTAATAAACAACATCTTCAACGACACTGAACTCACAAGAGAAGAGTATGGGAACAAAGTTCCACCTTTGGACGTCTTATTCAAGCGAACAACCACAGGGGAATTAGAAACTCAAGTTTGTAGAAAATCAACTCATACAGATCAAATACTCAATTACAATTGCAAAAATCCAACAATACGCAAAATGAGTTTTATACAACCAATACTGAAGAGAGCTATGGCTAATTGCAGCACTCCTGCCTTCAGAAAAATTGGATAAAGATATATCATGGACGTCTTCAAAAGAAAAGATATCTACGAAACTTTATCAAGAGACATCTACCCGCAAGCCAACTAACCAAATCAAAGGTGCCGAAGGAAAACATAAAATAATCGCCTTACCACATATAAAAGGCATCTCAGAAATCACTGCAACAACGAAAGAAGATAAAACTGACATCATCTACAAGATAAATTGCAACGAGTGAGAAAAACACTGCATTGGCCGAAATGGATGTCCTCTTACTCGTCATCGTATCCATTAACATAAAGTAGCCGTCAAAAGACATGATATTCCCTCCTTCATATCGCTTCTCTGCATACAGAGAAACCACCGACATCAATTCGACTGGGACAACGTTCGAATATTAGACAGAGGAAACACCAAGAGTGCTGGAGAAATTTTAGAAGCGTGGTATTCCAGTGAATCGTCAATTAGTAGACACATTGACGTAGAAAAAATTTACCAATCCATAAGAGGAAAGTCTCTTGCATAAAAGGTCAAACATCAGGTTCAGGAAACAATCCATACTAATAAAGTAGCCTAGAGGCTGTGAAAACACACAAAGCACCCAATCATGAGGTTCGAGGTGGTCACCAGGAGAGATGACTAATAAACTCGTGGAGAAATTCGAAAGCTAACTTCAAATTGAGAGTATTCACTGAAGATGTTGACTAACAAGTAGGCCAACGAAAGCCTCGTAAGTAAATTATTCAACTCAGAGAACAAAATTACCTCAAAATCTACTAACCACTATTAATGTAATGGGTAAAACAATATAATTTAGGCCAAACAAAGTTTCATCCAAAGCGATTGTGTATCAGTTAGTCAGCATGATGCTTACCATAGATAAAATTATAAATAAAAATGTTCCTCGAAACTTTTATTTCGACCACATATATACAGCAATAATAAATGTATAAAAATCAATAAATTAATATTGACTGAGAAGTGATCAGTGCATGGACAGGTCTAATGACAAAATAAACTCTTAAAAAACAATTTAACCATGAGTGCAAATTCAACCAAATACTAAATGATACTCAAATGTGAAAACATTTCATACACACGAAATAATTGCGACAAAATCATGAGCATCCTCGAACGTATTATATCCGTATTTAATATCCAGTTGTTGATCTCCTTTTTATTATTCTCACTTGCATCATCTGTGAAATATCTACAAGTTATCTATCCATTTGTCAGTCACAAATACAACCATTCGTTGTCGATTGAGGAGAATGAGAGCAGAGCTCGTTATACTGACCAACGTCAATTGCAGCTGATCATTGTTGATGTGATTGGAATATGTGCCTTGATATTAGGCGATGTGATGCTGATCTTATCGTTTGTGAGAGTAATCCGTAGAATTAATTGTATGTAGATGAGTGTTGACAGTTGGTGAAACGGGAGTGTAGAATGTTTAGAACCAGACTTCAGTGACAAATAATAATAATTCGTCTGATGAAAGGAAATCACGTTGAATTGCTTACTTATTACTTACTAATGAGTTTTGTGTACGTTGAATTGCTTTGTTGAATCTGTTTATGATGTAATAAATTTTTCTGTTGTATTTTTAATATATACGCAGGTGAATCATTAATATTCATTATTTATTTCACACACTAGCATAATCATTGATTTCACGCATCTGCGTGATTATGGATTTAAATTACTGAATTCCCAGGGTTTGTTAATATTTTTAAAATGTGACATTGATTTTTCTAATTGTATAAATACGGAGTTGTTGTTTAACTTTTTCGACTGTTGTTTGAGACAGTAAAAGCTCTCATATCAACGTCCAGTCTTCTCTTTTATTTGTCTTGCGTGCCCGGCGGTATTATTGTTGTTGCTGTTGACGTGCGATTAGGACAGATTAGCCAGCGCATTAGTTAGATTCGCTCATAGTCTACAAGGTCCTCATATTCACATACATAACAAATTTGGCGACGGGTTTGCTGAAGATGGACTCACTGCGTTTAGAGAAACTAATGGAACAGCAGCTAAAATTGATGGAAATGCTTGCTGGTCTACAAATATCACGCTCTGCTGATTCATCTACAGCCAACGACAGCATTGGTAGTAGCATCTCAGAATTCGTTTATGATCCAGATGCGAACGTAACATTTGATACCTGGTTTCGCAGATATGAAGACCTATTTCGAGTAGACTTTGCGGATAAAGATGATGCCTGGAAAGTACGGCTTCTACTTCGTAAATTGGGAGCAGAGGAGCTAGATAAATACTGCAACTTAATTCTCCCACAGAAGCCCAGCGAAAGATCATTCGATGAAACTGTCCATACCCTCCGTCATCAGTTTGGTGATCAGAGATCGTTATTCAACATTCGATATCATTGCATGAAACTAATGTTGAACGAAAATGATGATATCCATACTCAGTTGGGTATAGTCAATCGCACGTGTGAACGTTTTAAATTGAAATCACTCTCAGAAGACCAGTTCAAGGTAACTGATTTTCATTTGTGGTTTGCAGTCACCCAAATTTGCTGATATACGCACACGCCTATTAAATCGTCTGGAACAAGATCCACGAATGACTTTGAAAGACGTCGGTGAAGAATATCAGCGTTTAATCAACATTCACAACGATACCGTCTTGGTGCAGTCTGGCAGCCAAAATGCAGCAGAAGTGCATGCGGTGCATCCAGTACCGTCGACATCAACCGCACCGCTTCATCCTCAGCATAAACCACCATCACCCTGCTGGCACTGTGGCTCCTGGCATTTCGCAAACGTGTGCCCATTCAAACAGCATAAATGCCGTCGATGCCATACTGTTGGTCACAAAGATGGCTACTGCAAACGCAACAACCGACCCAGATCTCGTAGTCGACTCAGACGGCGCAACAAGCTCAAGTCTTTGGGTGTTACTGCCACATATCATATTAGTACTCCAGCACCTCGCAAATATATCAATCTGACGATTAATACACGGCCGGCACGCCTACAAATCGACAGAGCATCCGATATTACAATAATATCAAAGAAATTATGGCAGAAGTTGGGATGCCCTGTCATAGAGAAGACAAATCAAATAGCAATTAGTGCATGTGGTGGAAGACTTCGATTGAATGGAGAAATTAAATGCAGCGTTAGTTTTCGCGATAGTCATTTCGTCGGCACATGCTACATCAACAATTCAAACCTTGACCTCTTGGGTTTAGACTGGTTCGAGAAGCTGCACCTGTCAGAGATTCCGTTAAGCAGTGTATGCCATAAGATAGAAAGTATTGAACCCTCAACAAGAAAGCCAGAAATCAGAGACAGATATATTAAACCTAAGCCCATTAGAAAGAATGACGTGATTAATGAAAAACCAACTTCGAATCGTCACAGTGAGTATGGCTGCACCAAAAGTGCTTCGATGTCTGGTAGCAACAAAGTAGCAACTGTTAGCTCCCGTAAGACGGGCTCTGCTCAAAAACTGAAAGTGATGTCGGTCATGGCAGTCAAAGATCCGCCCCCGAGAGCATGGCCCACGTCAAAACCATGGTCCCGCCTACATGTGGATTTTGCTGGGCCGATAGAAGGTATATACTACTTGGTTCTCGTGGACTCTTACTCAAAGTGGCCGGAGGTAGTACAAGTGACACCACCTTCTAGCAGCAGAACAGTATCAGTCCTCGAAAAGATCTTCGCATGTCACGGTATACCAGAAATCATCGTATCTGACAATGGCAGTCAGTTCACCTCACAAGCGTTCCAGGAATTTTGCAAGAGAAACGGTATACAACACGTGCGGACGCCACCTTATCACCCTCAATCCAACGGTCAGGCAGAAAGATTTGTCGACACCTTCAAACGAGCGTTGTTGAAAGCAGGGGGAGGGGCGAAACCGGAAGCAATACAAAACTTTCTTTTTGTATACCGAACTACACCACTGGCAGAACAAAAGAAAAGCCCTGCAGAACTTCTAATGGGTCGAATGCTACGAACTCATCACCACTCCATGTTACCATCTTCGTCACATCAACGAAGAAATAGTCCGAAGTATTACCGCAAGGGTGATGCCGTCTATGTGCGCGATTATCGACCGAGGAACAGAAAATGGGCCGAAGGCTTGATAGAATGTCAACATGGAACTCTAATATACAAGGTTAAAGTTGGGGATGAATGGTGGATAAGACATAAAAATCAGATACGACGTCGATATACTACATCCCAAGAACCTAAATTGCCACTGGAATTACTACTGGAAACCTTCAAAATACCACCAGTCAAATCAGAAGCAAAACAAGAGATGCTACCCAGCCGACGATCCCAGCGCAAACGAACACAAACAGTTCATTTCCAAATCGACCCCAAGGAAAAAAGATACTAAACTGTTTGCAAGATTCCTTTTAAAAGGGGGAGGTAATATATACGCAGGTGAATCATTAATATTCATTATTTATTTCACACACTAGCATAATCATTGATTTCACGCATCTGCGTGATTATGGATTTAAATTACTGAATTCCCAGGGTTTGTTAATATTTTTAAAATGTGACATTGATTTTTCTAATTGTATAAATACGGAGTTGTTGTTTAACTTTTTCGACTGTTGTTTGAGACAGTAAAAGCTCTCATATCAACGTCCAGTCTTCTCTTTTATTTGTCTTGCGTGCCCGGCGGTATTATTGTTGTTGTTGTTGACGTGCGATTAGGACAGATTAGCCAGCGCATTAGTTAGATTCGCTCATAGTCTACAAGGTCCTCATATTCACATACATAACAATTTTATGCCCCTTCTTATCATTAAATGACTGGATATCTTCGCTGTCTCTCTCTCCCTCATTTCATTACGTGGTCATTGACTTCAACCTCACTTTCACCGTGTACTCTGATAAAGTGTAGTTTTGCTTGTCTCTTGTTTTTCATGATTTGAATTGACCTCACTTAAATGAACCCGATTCACTAGTTACTCATCATCACACGCATCTCTAGTCTTCATTGCGTAACTCCTCCGCAATTTTGAAAAAACAACAGATTGAGAGAAGCAATTTATCCCCTTCAATTAGTTCCCCATCATACGCTCTTCACTAATACATAGTCGCTTTAACATCAAAATATCTTACGAATCAAGTGGTAATTTTAGTTAATCAATACTAGGTGTAGGCGGGGTTGAAATTTAGATGTTAAAGGTCATCAAAACAATTAACTAATAGATGTTAGTTACAAGATATCTAAGTTTTAAAAGAGTGGTGAAAATTAATCATGTACGGAATTCAAGATAAGTTCGTTCTTAGGCGTTGGCAACAAGTTATTACACAGTCAAGAAATTTTTAAAACAGCAATGATGACTAGTAAGAATAGGATAACTCAGAAGAATTGCGTGAATAAAAACAAACAAGTTAACAGAATCAGCTAGAATTGTAAAACTTAACCAAGTGAGACGATAGTTATAAGGGGATTGGAAAAAATCGTTCTAAAAACCCAATATATATATTATGTAGTTAGTTAGCCATGGCAAAGAAAGCGGCTGTATAAATTTCTTTGGAACACACAGATTCTGGTTGTTTAGATGAATTCCGATTGCTTCTGCTCTATGCAAAAGTCGTACTCGTAGACTGTGCGGCTAGAGGTACAGTGATACAAGATAAATAACTTGAATTTGCTTTGTCAGAGCCGACTTGATGTCCAGTCAGTCACTATCGATGAGATGAGCTAGTAATGAGCTGCGTATGGCAGCTTTATTCGGACCTTTGACAAACCAAGATGGGAGGTGTTCACAAATTCGACAATGAACTTGCCTAATCGTACAGCCTATGTAAATAGATCCTCTTCACAAGTTGTCAAACTGGTAAGTACACGTGGAAGAGGCGAAACAGGGCAGTCTATCTTTATTTCTTCAACTAAGTATTGGTCGACTAGTGAATACACAACATAACCTAGCTTCTTTGGAAGTCCATTAGAAGGCCCTTCTCAGACGTTGAGATAAGATCTCACTATTGACCTCACCCATTAATTGTAATCTTAGGAAGATTGTCCTTTTGGGAATGGAAGGCACCTTTGACTATTTTCTTTCTCAGTTCATAAGTTTGTTAACGAATTTAGTTGGATATCCGTTTCTACCTAGTAGATCACGAATATTACCGAATTCTTCGTTCAGTGTCTCGTTAGAACAGATAACTCTAGCTAGCCCAGTGAACCAGACATCTGACCAGATTACGTTTCTCTTGTAGTGGTACGAAACTCAGGAAGTGAATATACCGTCCAGTGGAAGTAGGTTCTCTATACGAACGTCTACATATTGTCCAAAAAGGCGACAGAGTAATTTTATTCCTCTTCTTTAGTGAAGCTTATGCTAGGATGTGCTCTATCGAATTCGTACAATATGTCCTTAATTTCGCTTTCTTCCTTAACAACTATAAATGTAACATCAACATATCGGTAATAGAAATCAAGATTATACATTACCTCTTTAAGAGAACCATTCTTTAGTTTCACCAGGAAAAAGTCTGCTAGGATTGGGCATCTTGGTGATTCCATGACAACATCATCTGATTGATTGCCTAAACGTTTCTTTATTGAACAGGAAGTTTATGTTCATTGTTCACCTGAGAAGAATGATAATAATAAACTGAGTTCAACTGGAATCATACAAACAAGAGACAAGCGAAATTACACTATATAAAAGCGGGTTGAGGTTAAAGCCGAAGATTGCACAATCAAGTGAAAGAGGGAGAATAAAGAAATCCACTATTTGTCAACTTGAAACCTCGACGGGTCATTTAACACAGTTTTCATATTAACGATGTTCTCATCTTTGTCCATCAGTACCACTCCTGAACTTTTGCTAGTTTGCAATATGACGATTTTGTCATTATTTTTGAGAGCTTTCAATGCTGTATGATGCGCTTGATTACGTAATCTTTGGCTATAACCTCATCCCACCTCCTTTGGCATAGTGTAATTTTGCTTGTCTCTCGTTTCTATGACTTGAGTTGAACTCAGTAAACTGATACCCAATTCATAAGTTACACTCGTTCTTACACATCTCTCGTCTTTATTACCTAAGTCCTTTACTTGAAACCCCTGAGTAAAAACTATATAAGCGTAATTTTATGATCACTCTTCACTAAGTACAGAACTTTCAGTCAACTGACATCATGTAAAATTTGCAAGAATGTTAAAACTTTTCTGTACACGAGCTTAATAATAACTTGTTTAGACTGTAACTAAGCAGGTGATGATAAGCCAACGAAATAAACAATGATGGGAACATCTTGTATTCTGCACAAATCACCACTGTTGTTCTTGCTTTATTCAGTCAAATTCATAAAAGGGAATAAATGTATGAAAAACCAATCTATTATTAACTTTTATGATTATCGTTAATCCTGTCGTTGGACGCTTATTTTACTATTTGCTTACCATAAACTGGTTACTATTGTATACGCTTGGAGATTTTCACGAACTTTCTGGAATTCAAATGTCGTGCTCATACAAATTCTTTGGGCTTAGTGTATGTCTTTTGGTATTACGTTGTGCTTATTGGTAAAGTTATGATGCATAGATAATGGGTTGCTAAGGAGATTGTAAGACGTATACGTTTGTTACAGGAATCAGATCAAGTATCCCACACCTACAATGCATAGTACTTAATGAAGAACTAAAGTGACATCAAAAATTCTGCTTATTTTATTACTACGATCAATTATGAAGCGTATAGTTTATTAAAGACTCTTGCACTTCCCTATTAGATATTCATTCTTTCATATGAAAAATTATCAACTTATGAAACAATAATAACCCCGTTTTGCTCTCAATAAACGACCCAATTTCATTCTAAGGCTCCCGAAGCAAGTATCAAAATGTAACTTTGATGACCACCTCCACATGCAGTTGTGTGATCAACTATTTACTAATAGCAAGAGAAAGAAACAGTTGATCTAATTCCACAATGCATCCCCAACCACCTTAAAAATTGTTTCTAATATTTTTGAAGAACTCAGAAGTGTATATAATGACATCTCAAAACATCCTAAAGTATTCATGGGTTTGAACAGTAAAACTGTTATTTGAAAAAGAGAAGACGTTCAACGAAGAGACTCTTCTCGACGGCAAATTCATTCATATAGCTGTACAGTCGCATTTATATACAATTATTTTGTGTGTGTGTGTGTGTGCACACGAGGTTTGTCAAGTTTATATAATTATTCAGGCAATACAAAAATGAATAAAGCAAGAACAACAGTGGTTTGTGCAGAATAATATGAAACCATCATTTATTTCGTAGGCCTCTCATCAGCTGCTTACAGCTTGCAAATTTTACATGATGTCAGTTGACAAAAAGTTCCACAGTAAGTGAACAGTGCTCAGAAAATTGCGCTTATATAGTTTTTACACAGGCAGTTCAAGTTTAAACAAAATAGATGTGTGCATACAATGGTGAAAGAGTTACGTAATGAAGACGAATTATGCGTTAGATACAGAGTGACAAATAAATTAGGTAACAATGTACTGAGTTCAACTCAAATCATAGAAACAAGAGACAAGCAAAATTACAGAATATAAAAGGGGGTGAGGTTAAAGACAAAGATTACGTAATCAGATGAGAGAATAAAGACATTCAGTTACCAGAGCAAGGAAAGATTAATAACTGCTTCTTTCTGAACACATAAATCTGGTTTCAAGCGTTTGATAGAGAATGCTTCGGCAAACTTGAGGAGAATGGAACTCCTTTGTCTATTGATAATTTTAAAGGATTTCTCGATTTCTACCTCATGACCCGTGTCGAAAAGATGTCTAGTAATAGCGCTGCTGTAAGAGTTTGTTCCCTTGAGACGTGGGCTTTTTGGCACATGTTCAGAAAATCGAAGGTGTGCCCTTCTTTCTGTTCTCCCAATGTAACTGCTCCCGCAGATACACGTAAATTTGTATACACAGTTGGAGTTAACATGAGAAGGGTATCTATCGACTTTTGACTGCACCAAAGAGCATGTTGTTCGATGGACGGGAACCTTGCTCTATAATACAGAGTCTTGACTAGTGCTCGTTTATAGCTATTTGGACAAAAACTATTAAAATGCAAGTATTGTCCATTCCATGTAGGCTTTCGGTAAATATGATAGAGAAGATTTGTAGCTCAGGTGGATGATTTTGATGAAAGCTTCGCAAATTAACTATCCAGCTCAGAGAACACAACCACATCAAGGCTTTCGGTAAATTGACCTCTAGAGATTACCATCTTCTAGGCGTTGCATGGCGATGTCAAGGAAATGGAACTTCCCATCATTTTCATGTTCCATGGTAAATACAATATTTGTATGTGCTTTGTTGAATAGGCTGAGTAGGTAGGAGGCATGACTTTCGTTGTTGCATACTACAAATGTGTCATCGAGATATCGACAATAGGAAGTTGTTTGATCGATTGCATGCTTCAACTTTGTTTTCTCAAGGTTTGACATGAAGATATCTGCTAAAACAGGGCTAAGTGGACTGCCCATGGCTACACCATCTATTCCAGTCTGATAACACTCTTTACCGACAAATAGATGGTGTAGCTATGGGCAGTCCACTTAGCCCTGTTTTAGCAGATATTATTCTGCACAAACCACTGTTGTTCTTGCTTTATTCAAATTCATCAAGGGGAATAAATTCATGAAAATACAAGAATGATCTAATATAGGGACAGGGCTAATTAGACACCAACTAAAGTAAGATTGAGTTAGTAAGTTAGATGACGTAATATAATTGACTAAATTGTTTCAACTTAGGTCAGTATAGCAGCAGAGGTAATTACAGGTAGAGACTAAGTAGAGGTGGGGTAGAGAATAATGCCATTGAAAACCAGGGAGTACTGGACAGATGTTTCATCTTAGTTTGGGAATTCATGAGCCATTGAATCGGGTCCCAGTGGCTGAATGGTGTACGAGCTTGCCTTGTAACCGGAAGGTCCTGGGTTCGAATCCCAGTGGGTGCGTACTGCCGATGATTCCCAAACTAGGATGAAACAGCAGCTGTCCAGTACTCCCTGGTTTTCAATGGTTCTCTAACTGATATCAGTCCGTGATCAACTCGTAAAAAGAAACATAACAAACCCTTACAAACCAAACTATAGAAAATGCTATTTAAATTAGGACTAGAATTGAGCAAATAAATTGGATGACGTAACATAAATGACTAGAAATTGAGTGTTGGTCAGGTTAGTAACAGTGGTAATGAGGTGTAGAAATTAAATCGGGTGGGGGAAGAGAACAGGAAATTTGAAAATGTAAGATATTACAATTGGAAAGACAAAATAATACTAATGAAGAAACAGAAAGAAATAGAATTCCCCTGTCGGGTACTAAGATTAATTACGTCCATCGCAAGTGTAGTGATTGAACGAACTTCTGAATGCAGAGTTCATCACTTAGCAAGTGAATTGCCATTGCTTCTGCAGTTTGAAGAAGTTTGATTTATACACTTTTAGGAAGACTGCTTCGTATTCTGTAGACGATTTTGAATTTTGTTTGGGGTGTAGCTTGGTGTTTGGAACCTATCAGATGTTCTAAGATAGAGCTGCAGGGGCATCGTTTTTCTGCTTTGCACAACCATGCTGGTAAGTGTTTGGTGATACGTTTGGATAGCGAACTCTGGGTATGGCTAACATAGCTGGCTCCACACGAGCAGGTGAATTGGTGGATACACATTGATGAGGCTAGCAGTGGTAGCCTATCCACCACGTTCATACGAATCATGGGTTTCGTGGAGAAGGTTAACCGTAGTTCAGCTACGAAGAAGGTTTTCTTAAGTGAACGGAACAGTCTATATTTCAGTGTTTCCGCGGATGAATCTTCATTGAATTATGGTTCATGTAGAGTAGTTTTCTCGAGGCGCTAAGCGTGGGTGGCTGTTGTGGTCCAGGATTCATGGATTTTGCAATAAATCGGTCTGGGTAACAATTCTCGACGAAGATTCTCTTGAGACTTTCCAGTTCGTCTTCTATAATATCCGGGGTGCAGATTCTGCGAAGTCTGTAGCTGAGTGAACGGATCAGGTTTCGTTTAGTGTATAGAGGTACCCAACTGTGAAAGTTAGTAAGCTGTCCGTTCCACGTCGACTTTCTGTAGACATATCTTTTCAGTGTTCTGTCTTGTTCTCGTCTTGTTAGTTGAACGTCAAGAAGGGATATTCTGGAGTTAGGCTTTTTCTCTAACGTGAACTGAATCACGGGGTGGCAGTTGTTAAAGGAATTTAAGATGTCGTCCAGATTTTCTTCATTGTTGACGATAATGAAAGTGTCGTCAACGTATCTCTTGTAGAATTCGATAGCATTGATCATTTTCTTTAGGCATGTGTTTTCAAGTTTTACCATGAAGAAATCTGCAAGCAATGGGTCTAGTGGTGAGCCCATAACCATACCATCCTTTTGGCGATAGATTCTGCTGTTAAAAGAGAATTGAACATTCAATTTATATCTCAGTAGGAGTTCTTTACGACGCTCGGTGGGTATACCGATGTTTATTCCCTTTGAGCGAAAAATTTCCTGTATGTAGCACATTGTTTCAGTCAGGGGGACGTTTGTTAACAATGATGTAACATCTAGTGAAATCATGGTCTTGTTGGATACGTTAACGTTTCTGATTGAGTCGATAAAGTCAAACGAATCTCGATCTGTGTGGCAGGAGACTTTTCTTCTGATTGGTTCAAGTAGGTCTGCTAACCAATGGGCTGTACGGTGATAAGGTGAATTGTTCATGTTGAGGGTCGGTCGAACAGGGCTACCCTTCTTGTGTACTTTCGGGAGTCCGTAAAGTCGTGGCGTACTTGATCCAGATGGTCTTAAGGATTCGAACGTTTCGTTGCTGATGAAGGATTCTGTCTTTAGTTTACGGAGGGTGTCCGTTAGTTTTTGTTCGATGTGTTCAGTCATATTTTACTCGTAAATCAGTTTTGTGAATTCGCATTCATCGAATAATATAGTGTACATTTTACTGATATGGTCCTCGCGATTCATGATTACGATTCCTCCGTCTTTATCAGGTCGTAATACTATAATCTCTTCGTTTTTCATAAGTTCTTTCAGCTCCATATAATGTCTCTTCGTTAAAATGTACCTTCCTTTGGGCTTGGTATTTATAAACTTGTGAAAACAGTCGAAGATTGATGCTTTGAATTGTTGTAGGTTTTCATCTGTTATTGACAAAGTTACACTATCGTAACCAAAACCCCAGAGACATTGAACTGCCAGTCAGAATTCAGATACCAAAATGTCTCATTATCGTTGAAAAATAGTCGTCTACCACGTATTACTGATGAGAAGACTTAGGCTATACTGGTGCAAAGACGACAGGATTTCAATAAATACAAACTTACGAACCTCCTAAACCTCACGTTATTCTTCGAAATGGTAAACTTACGTCTGTTAGAACACGTGGTACTAGAGGATTAATCACGAATTTTGGTCTTTAAGTTGTTTTCAAGTGAGAATTCCTGATTGCTGGTATGCCCTTCTCACTGGGGCGATTAGAAGGTGAAACCCGTTTTTCAGATGACACTGTAAGCGTGGAAGACTAGATACTTGATACAGGGATGTTTATTTGCAGTTTGGTACCGTTATGTGTTAAGCACACCTTATCTTCAACGCACCATTTGCACAGATCTTCGTGTTGCGCGACTTCTGTCCTTCATATTGTGTTTCTTTCATGTTTCCCCTGTATCTCCACAACGCTGTATCATTTGCCTTCCTGACATCAAACATATCTCCCCGCTATTTGGAGTTCTTATGTATGTAACCGCGCAAAATATATGTGTAACGAACGAAAAGCATTGTCCAATAATACAATGGCAAATATTTGACAAGTATATGCAAAAGTTAGTTTCTGTGAACACATAATATGTATACATGAATTGATTTTATAGGCATATAATTGGGCCTAATATGGGGGCGCTACATAATTCATCCTCCACCGGTAAACTGGAATATGAAATAATACATTTAAGTTTTCGACAATAATATGAGTTTGCCTAATAAACGGTTGCGATTATACATGGAAAATTGTATGTGTATGAAGCTAAAAAATACGCAATTTAATCCGGAGTTTTGATAGAACGGAGGGACAGTTAATAATATTGACAATAAATGCACTAAGGGCAATAGATTTGATGATTATGATGGAAAATGTGTGAAATGATAAAAGTCAACCGATGATCCGTAGACTTTAGGCGACAGTGATATTTAAAAAATAGTAAACTGTACACGATTAAGTGTAAATGTGCAAAAAACGTCAATGTTTCAACAGTGGAAATGTTAACTATACATGAGAATATCAATGACATGAATCAGCATTATATGTTAATTTCGAATGAAGACAATAAAAAGGTAAATTCACAATACATCAAATAGTGATGACTTTAACGTAATGTTGAGACTAATGAACTCTTCCACCAAGTAGTGTTGTTTCCACAGATTTTTCCGGTGACATTGCACTTTTAGTGAATCGAAGTGTTGACACAACGTCCAGCTGATCTATGTCATTGTCTCGGATGCAGCTGATAAACGCTGTTTTGACTCCATCAAGACTGATGGCTTCTGCTTTATTCGACCCTTCTAGAGTGATTACTTTGTCATTCCTCTTTAGAACTCTAAATGGACCATCGTAAATAGGTTGAGGTGGTTGCTATACACCATCCTTCTTGGCGAAAACGTGAGAGGAGTTTATCAGATGCAGCGGGATGTATGGTGGTCGTTGCTGTTGGTATGGGAGTGATATTTTTAGCTCATTCATGTGTTACTTTGGTAGATGCATGTAGTCAATCGAATCATTTAGAACCCGGTTATCTCAGGTGAAAAACTCTCCTGGTAACCTTAGTGTTGTCCCACAGACCAACTCAGAGACGTGGAATCCGATGTCTTTCTTCAAAGTTGCTCGTATACCAAGTAGTACCAATGGGAGTTCAGTGGACAAGTCGCTTTTGGTCAGAGAGGCAGCAAGCTCAGTCTAAAGTGTGACGATGAATCTTGACTCTTTGACAAGGAGAACAATTTTGCATCCACTTCTTAGCATCACTGGTAATTTTTGGCCATATAAATCTTTGCTTCAGTAGTTTGGTAGTAGCACTGACTACAGCATGTTGTTTCAATTATGCTATTTCTCAGAAACAGTGCATGTCATGGCCGCTGTAATGAAAGGTTGACATTTACCGGTAGATGTTTTCCAAAGGGTACTTCGCTTCTTTGTAGAGTTGCTAGATGTTCGTAATCGGTGTCGGGACATACAATATTGTTAATGTGCATACGTGACAGGGTGTTTGCAACTCCACCGGTGTTACCCCTCACGTGTCGAATATCCGGGGTAATTTGGGATATAAATTTAAGAAGCTGTTGTTCATAAGGATAGTAGTTATCTTGTTTGATTGATAAGGCTTTTTTAAGAGCTTTATAATCCGTGAGGACAGTGAAAGCTGCACGTCCCAGCATGTGTCTAGAGTGCTAGGTGGGCAGATAAACAGACAGTGACTCTCTACCGAAGGTGTTATTGTGACATCGAGTACGTTTACACAGTTTTGAAAAGAATGCGAGGGGTCGCCATTCACCGTGTACTTGTTGTTGTAGAGCTTCTCTAATGGCAACATCCGAAGCGTCCGCTATGAGGTAAAGGGGAGCGTTGGTTTTGCGTCCAACTAGAAGTGTCTTTCCATTTAACAAGAGCCTAACATTTCCTAACGACTCAACATCTTACAGGTAACAGGTTACGTCCGTGTAAACAGTCAGTAAATGTTTACGAAACCGTGGCACAGTTGGGAGTGAAACGGCCGTAAAAATTGATGAGACCTAATAATCATCGTAACTGCTTGAAGGGGTCAGGGAATTGGCAATCTTCAATATCCTACATATCATAAGGGACTGGCCTAATTTCCTGACTGTCGATCGAATACTTGAGGAATTTTAATGAGGTCTTGTTGATTTCACATTTGTCCAAGTTGACTGTCATCCCATACTGATGAAGTATTTTGAACACAGTCTTTACACGTCTCAAGTATTTCGCCTCTTCCGCAATCGCAATGAGTGAGTCGTCAATATATGAATGGATGAAGGAGAGACCACATAGTACTTGATCGATTAAGTGTTGGAATGCCTAGGCGGCGTTCACTAGTCCGGAAGGCATGCGGACAAATTCGTATTTGTTTTTCCAGAACATCCGGATGGATGGGGGTGAGATGGAAAGCTCTTACGATGTCAATCTTGGAGAAAACCTCAACACTCGGCAAATTCCCGGTGAGGCCATGGATATATGGTAGTGGGTATCTAGCGGGTACCTTTGTTTAAAGGTGGGTGGATGCATTTCTTTAGAAGATGTTTTAGGAACTATATGAAGTTGTGATAACCAAGAACTGATAGATGGTTGAATGATGAAAAACTCTATCATTTTATCGAATTCTGCTTCGCGATACCGACTCGGTGTAAACCAAGAGGTCGACGGCGCGCAAAACTGGTGGCCGAGTGATTTTAATATGATAAACCATGTGATTCTTCCGTTCGGTCTCTCAGAAAGAAGGCGTAAGAAAATCAGTGAACTGATACGCCAACAAGCATATGTTGAGTAGCAAGTGAACGGCCAAGAAAGTAGTATGTTCGATAGATACAGGGGTGACAGTTTCACTAATAGGTAGGAATCTATGTCAGAGCATCAGACCGTGTTCGCTGACATTTCAAACGGGAGGTGGGCACGCTCTAGGCATCACCGTCATGTCAAACTGCAGCACTTTTGTTGGTGATCGCGAAGTAATGTTCCCGTTCATTGATGTGCCCGAGTTACGGCGAACAGTGCTTTGCGTTTTCTGCGGGAGGTTGGTGCGGTAATTGACACGAAGGAGAGGGTAGTGATTATGAGGCACGGACCTACCAGCATGTGTGAGACAAGCGAGATAGCAGGGGTTAAGGAGCCGAAAGCACAGAAAATGTCAGTGTTAGTTAAAGAATAAGATCATCTGTTCACTGGAGATAGGGACCTCCACGGTTATTGTGATAAGTTGAGGCATGTAATCCCAATGAGCGGTCACAAAATGGCACTATTTATAACGCGTAAAGTCCCACGTCACTTGGAAGGCAAAGTCGAGCGGCAAGTGACAGAGATGCAACAGGACGATATTACTGAGGAAACTTATAGTTCATATAACTCTTCAGTTCGTTCAGTGGAAAAGCAAATGGGAAGTATAGATTCTGTGTTGATTTCCAACAGCCAAACAGAATGACAGAACCGAAACCGTGTGTCATGCTGACAGTAGTAGAGACCTTGGATCGTCTACAAAGCACGAAGTTGTTTACAGTGCTTGGCCACTGGTCAGGATATTCTCAGACACCGACAAAACAGAGTGACGGAGATAAGACAGATTTCGTCGTTGGAATGAAACAGCATAGGTTTAAACTAATTCTATAATGGACTAGCACGTGCACCGTTTACCTTCAGACGACTGATGACCTTGTTACTTAGAAACTTGAAGAATGTGGAGGTGTGCAGTGATGATTTCGTCATCTTCAGTCAAAATGTAAGTGACCAAGTGAACCATGTCGAAGTCGTGTTAAAAAGCATCGAAGAGTTTGGAATGCCCATCAACGAAACAAAATCTCAGATAGCCGAACGCAGTATTACGATGATGGGTCATAAATTAGGCAACGGTGAGATAAAAGCGTTACTAGGGAAAATTTTGTCGATAAAGACCATTACGGCCCCGAACTCCAAGAGCATGCTAAGGCGGTTCCTGGGAAGAGAAGCGCTCTATAGTCTATTTGTTAAAAACTTAAACTAGATGGCGACCCCCTAATATAGGATAGTAGATGAGTAGAAGTTCGATTGGCTAGAAGATTCGCAGAAGATATTAAAGTTTTAATTGGCGCTGAAACTGCCTGTACCCAGAAGACAGTTCACAGTGTTTACAGATAAGAGTGACTACGGCATAGCGCAGTACTTAAAGAGGGTGATAGAACTGTCACATATATAGGTTGTGTTTTAAAACACACACACAGAACAGAAGTATTCAGAATATTTAGCAGTAGTATGGTCGGCAGACAAACGGAGATCGTAGTTACTCGGCCAACTGTTCCACATTGAAACTGATCACAAGCCGCTATATTTTCTGAGGAGGGCGAGAGACTCACATGGGAAATTTTCACGGTGGATTTCGCGCCTGCAGAAGTATGACATCACGATCTCACAAGTCCCTGGCAAAGAAATGTTTTCGGCAGACATTTTATCTAGGCCAGAAGGCGAAAATGAGTTACCAGAGATTGTTTATGGAGCGCATGCATTTGAACAAGACCCATTAAAACCTACCCGCGGTCAGAAATCAGATCCTACCCTGAATATATTCATACGGGTGATCACTAACCAAACAGAAGTGAATCGATCCACGGTGAGTAAGGAGTTGACTACGCTACTCAGGCAGAAGGATCGATTACGAGTCAAGGCCTACGGCACTCCGATTTAGTGAGGGAACGATGAAAGTTGGTTGGCGGTAATACCTCACTCTCTACGCCATGAGATGATACGAGAATATCACCAACTACCACGTACAGGAGTAGCCGAAACAATCGACTTCCTGAGACAAAGCATGTACTGGCCAGGTATGAGAGATATGTTAAAATGTGTACTTAGATATCCAAAGTGCCAGTTGATGGGAGGAGGTCGGTACGTAAGACCGCCTCTGCAGTCAATTCCATTTACGGCAGTAAGTGACTTGCGATTCGTAGATGTGTCGAGTCCGTCTCTGCAGATATCCAGTGGCAATCAGTACCTATTGATGATGACGGAACGCACTACACAATGGGTAGACACCGTTGCAACCCCTGATTAGCGCGCGGGAACCGTGACTGACTTAGTAGCCCGACACATCGTTGCAGACCATGGTGTACCAAAGACGACATTGACAGATCAGGGCTCTTGTTCTGAAAGTGTAGAATTCATCTCCCGTTTGCAACAACTGGGTATCAAGAAGATCCGAACAACACCTTGTCATCCACAAACGAATGGTTTGACAGAGAGTAATAACCGTATACTGAAGAAGTGGCTGGCCCCGGAGGGAGGTAACTGGGAGACGAATCATCCATTATTTCTGCTGGTACATCGTGCGTCTACCCAGGAAACAACAAAGAGATCACCATTTCCAATATCCAATATCCTGATTACGAGCTAGTATAAACCAGTGATTTCTTTGAGCTCGCTTCTTGATTGTAAGGTAGAGGTTCCAGAGCTTCGATGAACTTGTGCGTAGTAAATCCCGCCACTCGACTGCCTTAGCTCTGGTAGACTTCAAGAGGAGTGGTGCGAGGACTAGTCAAGATTGTGGTTTGTAGTGTGCAGTATGTTAGGACTCAGCTGCTGCCGTGAATGGAGTTTGACCTAACACCCGTTGGTCATTCGGTATAGTCATAAAAGTAGAATAATAATAATAGGTTGTAGTGTAGATAATATAGGTTGAGATAAGTGAAATAATAAAGGTGACCAAAGGGAAGATAGAGTAGTCGGTACAGTGAGAGAAGACAGGACGGGTCGTGGAGATTTAGCTTGTATGCTTATCCATTGACAGTGTGGTTTCAAATTTTAAGAGGATAAGCTATTGAGACACAAACCATGCATTTCTGCATGATTGTCCAGCTTCCGCTTAAAAGTCTCCACAGATGGCGCTGTAGTTACGGCCGCAGGTAAAGCGTTCCAGAGACGGCAAACTCGAAGCGTGAAGAAATGTGAACGCACTCGAGTCTTTGGTCTCTGGTGTACTATCCTTAGCGGGTGTCCTCGTGGAAGCCTATAATCACTTAATGGCAGGATGCTCTTATTAGGGTGGGCCTGGTCATTTAAGATCTTATAGACGGTGATGAGGTCTCCCCTGTGACTACGGTAACTAAGTGTGAAAAGACTTAATTTCTTCAGTCTTTCCTCATATGATTTGTTGCGGAGGCTGATCACCCATTTGAATTGATACTTGGGCGAGAACTACGACTACCAATACACAGCATAAACTCGCCCCTCTACCAAGAGTGAAATATGACGAGGTTGTAAAGGAAGCAGTCAGGAGCTTGAAGCGTGAACAGAAGAAAGATGCCATGAAATCACAACAGGGAAATAAGATGGGATGCATAATTTCTGAGGTTGGTGATCAAGTAAAGCGTGGAGTAAGAAAGGACGCGGCTGGATTTGGGCCAGGTTCACGGGAACTCCTACCGAAGTGGGAAGAGCCATACAATGTCACCAACAGACATGGTCCCGTTTACACCATCAGAAGAGGAAATCAGCAGGAACATTAGCCAACTGCAGAATAGGATTCAGTGAGATAAGGAAGTTGGGACCAAGGTAAAACAGGAACAGGTAGAATCAAGAAGATCGGAGCGGCTCCGTTCAAAACTATCTGATGGGGGACATGTGCGGCGAGTGCTATTGATAAGATTTATCGGTAGTATATAAAGAGACGTTCATCGGCATAAAAACACCAAATAGCGGGGAGATATGTTTGATGTCAGGAAGGCAAATGATACAGCGTTGTGGAGATACAGGGGAAACATGAAAGAAACACAATATGAAGGCCAGAAGTCGCGCAACACAAAGATCTGTGCAAATGGTGCGTTGAAGATAAGGTGTGCTTAACATATAACGGTACCAAACTGCAAATAAACATCCCTGTATCAAGTATCTAGTCTTCCACGCTTACAGTGTCATCTGAAAAATGGGTTTCACCTTCTAATCACCCCAGTGAGAAGGGCATACCAGCAATCAGGAATTCTCACTTGAAAACAACTTAAAGACCAAAATTCGTGATTAATCCTCTAGTACCACGTGTTCTAACAGACGTAAGTTTACCATTTCGAAGAATAACGTGAGGTTTAGGAGGTTCGTGAGTTTGTATTTATTGAAATCCTGTCGTCTTTGTACTAGTATAGCCTAAGTCTTCTCATCAGTAATACTTGGTAGACGGATTTAGAGCCCTGTAGGTCGACGACACTGGGTTTCTCTAATGGTCGTGCTCTTTACTTGTCGAAAGTATGGGCTGTAAGAATTCCAATGGATACGTAATACGTCTCTGCACGTTCATAAATCTGCGAGGATACCAGCGCATACTTTTTGGTATGTAAATATGAAATTAAATTTTTCGAGAGAATATATATGAATTTATGTCAGCAGCCTCACTGTCGACATCTACATTGCTCTTCAGAGCCTCAGCATGCATAGCTGGCAGATGGATGCCGATCAGTTCAACCTAGTGAGACATTTTCTCGTACATTCCACGGGCACTATCAGGTAGCTTACGTACACAGTCTGTACCCGAATGTCTGCCCTTCTATACATTGGCAATTAGATAATTCTCTTTGAGACTAGTGTTTGTTTTGTCTCACAGACAGCCCGTATTGAGTGGCATCAGCTTATTTTGAAATCAGTACACACTTGGACAAGAAGAATACTATGCATGGTCTTTCTGGAATATATAGTTAGTATTACCTTTCTGTCAAAGAGTAGCTTGCAGGTGCATCCTACCACTATTACACGTATTATGTGTGTTATTTCAGCTCTAATAATCGTTCATTTTCAGATCATCCGGATATTCTGAACTCCTCTAGGAATTATCTAATGCCATGAAGGTTATGGGATTTTCACATCTGGCCCATTTTTCAGCTGTTGATTATTAAACAGCTTATCTTGAAAGACTTTGTGATGTCAAGGTTAAAATACTTGATCATATGCAGCTACTACATGTTATCAGCCATGACACGACAGCTGATGAAAACGAGCACAACATCACGCTTTCTGTCAAGTCAATAAGAAAGCTACAAACTGCTGATAAGAAATATTGTCAAAGGAAACACTGAACAGATAGAAGAAAGCGTTGCTCTGGTTTCCACAGTTAAAATCTTTTAAGTGCGTGAGCCATCTTTCAAAGTTCAGAATGACACCACAACATGAATTTGTTAAATGCTAGGTGCTATACTTAACCAAATGGACAATGTATGTGATAGTGAAAATCACAGAAGAATGTGATCGTGAACACAGAATAAGAAAAAAGAACAAACCACAGTCGGAAAAGGTAGACAAAAGCTTCTTCAACTTTACCCATTAGTGCCACTGCCTGTCACAGGTAATTTGCAAGGAGGACAGAATATAAGACTCCACAACTGAGAAGTACTGACGCCTAAAATATCACATACTTAATCAAAACTCAAGGGAGGCATAGAAACCCATTGTGCCGTAGTCACTAATAATCACCGCAACATTTAACTGTTCTCAACATAGTTAAGGACACGAAAAACCCGACAGCTGTGTCAAAAAATGATTAAACACTTTTAGAATAGCCAAAGGTTACATCTGAAGCCATCAAATTACTTCCCAAAGCACTTCTTAAAAACCTACATTACGGTATGCACAACGGTAGATGCCTGTGTAGAATCAAGTATTGAACTGAACGTCCCTGTTCTGGTCAATGGCCGGCGCGTAAAATAAGGCGACAAATTAAGCAAATAACAGAAGAAAAGACAAACTCCAACCATAGCAGTAGCATGGTCTTAACATATCACAAATAGCAAATTAAATATAACCAGTCACCCTCAGTGTCTGCCAACGTTAGGACAGTGGGTTATCAGATAGCACCCCGAAGAGGCCCACTTAATACCGGGAATCGAAATCCTATCCCTAAGAGGTGAGGTTGAAGAAGTCAATTTAGTTTGTACTCAACCACTGGTTGATTCTCGCACTCCTTGAATACGACGTGCCCCTTCATCTCTAGCCTCAAAATACCTATTTTGTGAATTATCTGATTGGGGAACCTGATCTAGGCAGTAAATTAAATTCGACCATCACTTCCACATTCAATCTCTGTGTGGTAGGTCCGGCTGTCTCCATCTACTGCCAACGCTTCAGGGGCCACATCTGTAGCAGGATCTTCCTCACTTATCCAAATAAATAAGACTTGCTGTGATGCAGAAAAACCAAAAATCTCTGGGTAAAGTAGAAAACCTTTTCTTTTCCTTATCTTGTACTTTATCAATCTTTCTGTTCTTGTTCTACTTGGCAGATACTGTTGGTATCTCTTATTCATATATAGCACAATTTATAGTAACTATTTATATGACGGCCGAGACGTCATAGGACCTCAGAAGCTTTCATTTAGAAAAGGAGACGAATGTCAGGCCTGTAGTGTTGTCGTTTCTAAAACTGACTCAGAATTTGAATAGAATTTTTACAAGCGATGGGTACACTACCGCTGTGACAAGGGGGTGCCAGAACCATGCTGCGGGTTTTTGCAAAATAACCCGTGCCTGCGGTTCTGGTATATTTGTGTCTCCGAATAACAGAAACTGCCAGCCACTTTTCCATCCACACACAGTCTCGTGCAGCGCTCCACCTGATAACACCACACTACCCAAACTTAGTGAAAACCGTGAGAATGGCACTCCAGCCCAAACGACTGGAAATATTAATTTTCAAAAATTGAAAACTCCTGTGGTTGGATCCGGAATAGCAAGGGAAGACGGAAATGCCAAAGCACCACTTGCATCCGCTAACAAGCATGACAACATAACAAAGACTAGTCATAACCTGATGAAGTATAAAGTGACTCACCATAAAAAGGAGGACAAGCAGCTAAAGACCAAACCTATGTCTGAGGTCAGTCGACTGAATTCCCTTATGCTGTTTAATGTACCAGCTTGAACAGAAAGCTCTGTTTGATCAGGAACAGTGGGCAAATTTATGCGATAATTAAGGGCTGGAAATCGATTCAGCGAAACTGTGCAGAATACACAGTTGTGTTCAGATGCCCCAAGGTAAGCCACTTCCGTTAAGAGTAACACTGGGTTCTGATGAAGAGGCTGAAAGAATACTGTCACTGGCCCAAGTATTAACTATCGACAGAAGCTGTAACATAGGCCACTGGCTAACAGGCAAATGCTAGGGGTCAACGGAACTGATGCCTTCTACCTCTATTGTCATACAAAGTGCTCCAGAGCTGGAAACTGGCTCTACTTATGAAAAACACATGCATGACGTATTGAAATGGAGATGACCGTCATCTCAGATGGCCCTTGGTGCTTCTGGAGCAGTTTCGAACTTCCGGATACTTCATGCTGCTCATCTCACACTAATTAGCTCCACAAATTCAACTCCCAAGAACAGTTGACCCTAGTCCTTAACAGTGGCACGAGACCAAGTGCGAATTGAGAGGACACACCCGATGCTGCGAAAGCAGGCCTCGAACAATTAGGAGGCAGCAAACTGAAGTCTTAATTCGTCCCAAGCCTCAGTGACACTAAAGCGATGCGTCACCGAGAATGGCAGTTAGTGTCATCCAAGTGTCCTACCAAAATCCAAGGGAATAAACAACAACAGGCCGGTTCTACTGGAATCGGCCAACTAGTCCCAATATTAAATCCTCCACCAGCACTCATAAGACCACACCTTGAAGTGCGGTCTGCTTGAACAAAGGGCTACTAAAAATTCCACCTCACAACATTTTGCAAAATTGCTTTGGTTTGCTCTTTTAATTTTGTTTTTATTTATCAATTATATATCCTAATCGTATTATATATAATTGCGCATTTTTAAAATCATTACAACCTACTGCGTTGTGTCATCCACAAAAATTGAGAAAAAAGCATCACTGTGGATGGCAGCGTGCACTGAAACGTACAAAAATCAATCAAATGACTGTTCCTGAACTCGTTAGCACTAATTGTAGATCCCTGTCCAACAAAATGGATTATCTTCAATCCCTAATGTATTCTAATGTTTATCGAAATGCTGGTGTTTTAGCAATACAAGAGACTTGGCTGCACCACCATTATGATGATAATCTAGTTTCAATAAATGGATATAAAGTTTTTCGCCAAGATAGAAAGAGTTCTATGAAAAAATGTGGAAGAGGGGTAGCCACTTATATAAACACAAGTTGGTCTAAATCAGATCACGTTTGCTTCAGTTATTCTAATGACAATATAGACTGCATAACCGTCAGGTGTCGCCCAAAACACTTAAGTAAATATTCTTAAATATACATAACAAATATTTACATAACACCCAATTGTAGCCTTTCTAATATAGTTATGTTTGCAGATGAATTTACTGAATTCGCTGCTCCTGCATTCGGAAACTCGTTGTCTATAGTCTGTGGTGATTTTAATTCATGTGATCACAGCTTTCTTACTTCACTTGGTCATGAGAATCTAGTCAAGTTTAATACACGTCTGGACAAATCACTAGACCTGGTTTTCATAAACGACCGTGATGTATATGAAACCCGAAGGAGAGCTCCTTCGCTAAACTCTGACCACTGCATTACTCGTATTTTACCGAAAGTGTACGGCAAGTTACAACAAAAATTGTTCAGTCATTTAACAAAGAAGATACATGAACGTTCCTATTCCCATGACAACATTCTAGCACTAAGAAGCATGTTGTATGATACCAACTGGGAACTATTTACTGACGATAAGTTGGATGCTACTGTCTCTAATATAACCGATTATCTGAAGTTTTGTTTGGATATTTGCTGTCCATATGAAACACTGTTTTCGAGATTTAACAGAATCTCTTCTTTGCAGCTGAAAAAACTTAGAAGACAAAAAGAGAAGTTGTATAAGAATTGTGATAATACTGGTGTCCGTAAAATAAACACCCTTATAAAAATTGAAATAGAAAGGTTGAACAGACTATATAATGAAAAATTTTTATCATGTAAAAATCCTGCAATCATTTGGAAACTTTTCAATAAACTTACAAGTAAAAAACAAATGTCTGTTGATGCTTATTCTGATGTCAATGCTTTAAACAAATCATTTATCATGAAACAAATTAATATGGTTGTGCCTGATGTACCTATTCAAGAAAATGGTCATTTTCCGGGTTTTAAAGAAAAGGATGTACTATTATGTTTGAAATCTTTAAATCCAACACACAGCCTTGTTCCAGATGGTGTACCAGGCATTCTTCTTCAAAAGTGTGCAGACATCTTGTGTCATCCTCTTACTCAAATCTTTAATGCATCATTTAACAAGGAAACGGTACCTGCTGACTGGAAAGAAATCAAGGTTGTACCTGTACAGAAATCATCTTCTGGAGCAGGTATAAAGTTTAGACCGGTCGCTATAACATCCCCTTTTTTGAAAACAATGGAGAAACTTCTTTTGAATATTCTTAAACCTTCTTTAAAAGCTTTTAATGACCCTGAGCAGTTTGCTTATAAGTATGGAAGAAGTACATTGGATGCAGCCATTGTACTACACAACAATATTGTTTCCTGCCTTGATAAGAGTGCTAAGTTCGTTCGAACAGCTTTTTTAGACTATACTGCAGCTTTCGACTCTGTTCCTAGGACACTTTTATTAGGAAAGATGATTTCAGCACAAACAGAGTCCTGGGCAACTAGATGGCTGTCTTCTTATTTTAAGGATAGGAAACAGCATACTGTTTTGGCTGGAAAGCGCTCCACTTCTCAGCTAGCTGAAAGTGGTGTGCCTCAAGGAGCAGTACTTTCTCCATTTCTTTTCTCTTTCTTTTTGCATGACCTTCCGAACTCACCCAAAGTTAACTTCATTAAGCATGCTGATGATCTGACCGTTTCTGTCCCCGTAGTTTCCACATCGGATTGTTCCCATATGAATGGCTTCTTAGCTGAAGTTAAGGATTGGTCTGGCTCAAATGGTCTTAAACTAAATCCAACTAAATGTAATACTGTTGATTTCAGCTTGAGAAGTGAAAAAGATATGCATGGATTGGTCCAATCTCATGATTGTTGTAATATTGATGGTACCATGATAAAGAGTAAGTCATGTGTTTCTTATCTTGGCATTAGTTTCTCTTCAAACCTTTGCTGGTCGTCTCATATTCTTATAGTTCCTAAGGAAGTCCGTCTGACTTATTACATAAAGAAGTTGACCCAACCTCTTCTCATACAATTTATTAATTCATGTGTTTTACCCATCATTCTTCATTGTTCTCCATTATTCTTCCCTGGGCTACTCAAGAAAGACCATATAATACTACGAAGAACATTGAGGGCTGTAAGTAGGGTCAGTGCTATCCCTTTGACTCAACTAACTGACACTGTTGTCAATAGGCATATGAATTCTTGTAAACACTTAGCTAAAGTTATCTTGTCTGATAGTGAACATCCCCTTTATTCACAATTGTTTCCTTGCATCTCTTCGAGTAAGACCAGAAGAAATTTCATAAACATTTATGCTCGTACTACAAAATATAAAAATTCGACCGTACCATATTTGGCACGAATATTGTGTGAAGAGACAAATATCAGAAAAGAACTTTTACAACTTTTAAATCATTAACTAAACTATAAAATGAAATGATGCATATTCTTGCATGTGTTATTTGTTATATTATTTATTTATTATTAACTATGACCTAGCAATGGTGTGATTTTGTTGGGGTTTTGTATTTTTCCTATTAACTATCAATATTTTAACGTTTTCTACATTTATATAATTATAAACAGAGCTAAACCATTGCAATATGTAAAAGAAACACTGAAAATTCCACGCTGTAAATTGTTATTGTTGTGGAATAAAGTGAATTATTATACCACTGCACCCCAATTGCTTAGAATAGCCTTTTGGAAATTCTCAAGCCGTGTGCGATGGGTCCCCGAAACAAACCACATGATGAACGGCTGGAGAAATTAGGTCCCTTCACATTTGGATTCCATTGGCTTAAGAGGGACTTGATTACTGCCTATGGGATTAAAAATGACTGGAATCACCCAAAACAAAGGTGTTCTGCCATTAGGCACTTTTGGGTTTCCTCGTAGAAATACAAGAGGGATGGCTGACCAGGGGGAAAGGAATCGAGTGAACTCCCATTTCTCTTCACTGCTAGTTTGCCGTCCCTGGAACTCCTTGCCGGCAGATGTCGCTACGGCACCGTCCGTGGACAGTCATACAGAGACGCATACATACATTCCAACTTCGAATTTCATAAGCTGTTTGTTTTTACGTTTCCTTTATTTTACGAGTTTCCTTTATTTCTTTTTCTGTCTTCTAGTGTGAATAACCTACACAAATTACATCTATTATTATTAACTCTTTTCTTTTGACGACGAAACCAGATGACTAACTTGTGAGAAGATCAACTCCATCCACAGTAGTAACAAAGTCTCAACACACTGCATCCTAGCACCACTCCTATTGGAGTCAACGAAAGCTGCAGCAGTCAAGTAGCGGGGCGAACTATGCAGAAGTTTTCTGAAGACCAGAAACCCTTACAACCCCTTACAACCAAGAAGCGAGCTCAAAGAAGTCAAATTAGTTTATACTAGCTCGTAAGAGTGATATTGGATATTGAAACCATGCAAAGGCTATTGGACATTGAAATCAGGATAGGACTTACAGTCTTTTCGGGGTCCTCAGCCAAGCAAATAAAAACTAAAGCCAAAGCGTTGAAGTCAAAAATCACAGAATTTCTTTTCCGTAGGATGGTACTATTGAATGTTATGAATGAATATTTTGTTTTACTTTACTAAATGGCTTGCCAAACGTGGACCGCCTTTAGGCCGTTGGGGCTATGAGATTGATTGCTTACTTTTGCTCTTAGTATTCATTTATTTGTGAAGGTTGGAGAGTATCGTAGGGATTATTGAATTAAAGCCCGCAACGAAGTCCAACTAAAATGTACAATCCTGGGTCTCCTTATATCCCGGAGACAAATTACTCCAGGGATTCGATGAACAGTCCAAACTTGATTGGGTTTTCTCAGCCAAGTTCACTGACAGATCAGCAATTACATAGCAGTCGTCACAGTAATTTACAAGATCCTCAGGTAAGTTGGACACTCAATACATTTTGTGGGTAAAGTGGTTGGTCGTTGCAGGCCGTCTAACAACCTTTTGTTATTGTGTAATCGTTTTGCATTTATTCCATTATCATGCTGACTTCATATAGTGGTTTTCGTTTATGAAAAATGGTCCGGTGATTATGAGGAATTTTACCGACCACATGTCTCCCTAATCCTTTTATTAGTTAAAATGTTTGGTCACCCATAATATGTCATGTTTGCGCAGAATAGCATGACTTCACTATGCATTTTCGTCTTTCCAAACCTATTTATTTGGAATAACTGTATGCTTACACTTGGTATTATTTGAGTCAGAAGATGTGCGTGATGTTTAACTTAACTTGACAATTAACGAGTGATATTTAGATAAAGGTATTACCACATAACTTCTATAAGTGATATTACTGTGGCTTAATTATGCTACACTATGTTTATATCTCCCTAGATCAGTTACCTAGGATATCCTTCCTTTTAAGTATTTGGAAGTATTTACAATGGAGACCATAATCAGTTACCTAAAATCTTGAGTTTATTTGTAAGCCATGGTTCAGGATGTTGACGGATCTTGTTTATGCATTTGGTTGCGAAATCATTTCACTGCATTAAGATTGACCCCCATATGTGGACTTTTCGCTTTCGATCCTTCGGTGTCTATTTATTAAAATTTGCCTAAAGCTGTCTTTGAATATAAGATTTTGAACGTGAAATTCCTCAAACTTGTAATTTATGTATTACCACCAATCACATCTTGTCACATTTCTTATCTACGCACAGCTTATGTAACTGCCAAATTAAAAATTCTGAGACTTTCTCACCCGTTTACTACTCATACACAAATGTACGGCCTAGTTGATGACTTCATCGAAAAAAAATTTTCTTCACTGCAACCGTCTTTTTGATATTTTGAAATTACATTTTTACAGTTTTGGCTTCATAAATGTACATTAGTCAACATAAGGGTTGCTGTTTAAATCTTAAACATTAATGTGAATGGGTGTGCCACAAAATTTATGAAGAGAGTTAGTTACGCATTTTAATGTATCTAGAGAATTACAAATGGTCGGGTCAAAACGTATCAGCAGTCCTCAAGTCCAGTGATTGTTATTCTCATTTAAGTAAATAAGTGTGTATGTTGCTCTGAAAGTGTTGTCTGTATACTAAAAACCACTGCAGTCGCATCTGTTTATGTGTATTTTTGTGTTCTCTGAAATTGTCCCTGAATTTAATGTAGTTTTATAGCTACGGTAGTCTCATACAGATTATCGATTTGCTAGTTTTCATTTCCAGCCTTTCTTTGTCATACCTTTAAGATATAATATCAAGTAGTATTTTTTTTATAATTGTTTATTTTTACGAAGTATTCATCAAATAGTCCATGTTGTAACAGAATTTCATGTTTCTATGTATCATCTAACAACACTAACGGAGATAGTTTTCATCACTAAAGTGATGTTTGTGACATGTTTTTAGACTATGTTTCATTGTTTGTCGTCTTTTCTGACGTTATTCAGTCCAGTGATTCTTCTCTGTCACTTCTGACCCTCCCTCTTTTCAATATTCGCTTTAGCAATATTTTCGCGTTTAGTGTTATTTAGTTGTTTCTTTGTAGTACACAGCTATCTGATTTGGTGAGCTCAAAGTCAGTAGTCTCTTAGGTTAGGTATCACACTACTTTGTTTTTGTCTTCAAATGCATTTCCACCAAGCAAAAGTAAATCTTATGTTTTTCCAAGTGGGAAGTGATAAAATTTCCCTTACTGTATAAGTATTTGTCACATTCTGTATAACTCGCCGCTATTGCAATGTTGTAAGGATGTAGCTAGGAATCTATAGTAGTGACTCATTACCCTCTAAATGCTTGACTTCCAGCCAGCGGATAATGGGCTCGGATCTTTTTTTCATCCATTGGGGGTTGTAAGCCAGACAGTATTATGAATTCATACGATAAACGTAGCTCCGTACAAGTTGTCTGACGGACTGACTGAGATTCAACGTAGAGCTTTACACAAAAGTTCAGCAGTTCACCACACTCCATACAGCATATAATCGTAGAAAGAAAAGAGATTCAAAAAGAATTATAATAAGCAGAAATGTGTAGGAAAAAGAATGGTTACACGTGATAAAAGATGAGGGTTTAACGTATATACGAGGGATCACAAGAAGTAAATTCGTCTGCACCATTGGGAATGCTTTTAAACTATATCTTCAATAGTCTCGAGTAATTGAATGTTAGCATCCTGAGGACCCCAACCAGTCAGCTTGCATTCCCCTGTGTGACTCAAACCAACTGTCAGTAACTTCATAGATTGGTGTCAGGTTTCAGTTTAGCCATCTGCAACTCTTTTGCAACCTAGTCCTATGTCAGCTGATTTTCAGGAAGGCGATTGCTCGGCATGCGCGATGTGTTTTAGCCATCTTAATTAATATAGTTGCACAACTTTATTGATCGAATTGCTCTCCTTACTTAACACTCTATATTCCTCACTATATTATATCACTTAACATGAGAGATACGACGCAGACATCGTTAGTCAAGGGTGACTAGCCCTTTCGTATCTCCCACTTTTAATGTCTCACTATCAGTTGTACAGTGTACAAATGCACAAATGTGCACTTTGTCTATTGAGTTCAAAACAATAATATTTAAACGTTAGAATTTAAAAGTTCGATTAATACATATTTCTCTGGTAGTTTCCTTTAAATACAACCAACAGGAGGACTTCATATAGTTCAGTATTAGTTGTTAGCTCATGTTACTATTATCTAAAGTAAGCATAATAAATACCAATAAAGCTTGACTTGTGTTGTTTATTTGTCCTTTTGTAATACTGGCTTTTACTTGATGATTTTGATAACACTTAAAAGATAATGTATTTGCAGTAGAACGTAACATGGCTATTACAAAAAAAACTGACAAAATAACTCGTGTTGCTAACACGGACTTAATTGTTAATAGAATGGGTTTGAACATGTGTACAGAAATGTTTTCCCGGTTAATTTTTCAATATCTTTTCTTACCTTGTCACCACTGTAAAGATAAATTATAATTAGGTAGCTTTTCTTTTCCATTTGGATTCCTCGAAATTAGAGACAGTATTTTAAGCTGTAATCATTCAGGCTATCCTCAAAACTGACTTTTAATCTATTTCAGATTAGTCAAAAACCAGTATCTGGTACAGGAAATTCTTTTCAGTATCCACTTCATTCTGTCACCAGTGATGCTAGGGAAGGATTTTATCCAACTGAGTCCTTTCAGAACCAAACACCTATACCTGAGTCTTTCAATCACACTGCAGTAAACCAATACTATCAAGTAAAGAGCACAATTTCGCAGTCTATTTCAACAACTCAGAATGCTGCCAGTTTCAATGGCTTGCCGCCTACAATGAATGTTACAAATTCAATGCACAAACCTCCTTTGGGATTATCAGAAGGTAACACATTATTACTTCATTCATGCGTAAACGTTTTATAATTATGTAATTTTAAAGATGCTTCCTAGGCAAAAATCGGTTTGTCTACTCTGGTAAAAAAAAGAGTTTTACAGCTGACTATCTATGCTGTGTTAATCGTGTTATGGACGTCTGTAGCAAAAGCATCACACTACTGATGACTTTCGCACTTTACTTGTTCTGCTACAATTTAGGAGTATCGAAATACTGGATGCACTTTTAGCGGGAACTTTAGGATATAAATTGCCATGCATTTTTTCTTGAGAATCGGTTCATAAGGATGTAGAAATGCTTAAATCATGTGATATATATGTATGTATATATATAATTGGTCTATTCTATTGAAGGCCTTATTTTGGTCTAGATTATTGATTTTTAACTATTCAGTTATAGTCTCATATTCTTCTTGTTGAACTCGTTTTGTGTTATTGTTTATGTAACCAAAACATGCGTGGTTCACTATCTCGTATTCTAACTTGTACTTGGTTACAGTATTAAAATTAAACTATATGGTGCTCGACTCAATTACTTGGAATGAATCTTTCATTTACCAGACTAAGAGCCACACTTATCGTGTGAAAGCTGGTGATACTACTCAGGTGCCCAGGGTGATGTAGGTGAGGTAGGACACGAATCCGTGATCTGTTGGCTGCAGAATGAGTTCTTAAGCCAATAAGTCATAGGTGATACGGAGTAAAATCATATCATTATATTATTATTTCATTCCATTTACACTTATCTTGATATCATCATGGCAACGGATAGTGTTTAAATGACTAATATTTTTTGCCTTACATAATGAAGCAAAAACGCGTTTTCATTCCTTCTAAAACACGACTTTCAGTCACTTGATTATACAAATTCTACTTTCGCTGACTTTAGTCTCGTCATTCAGTCCTTAAAAAACAAGTGTGGTTCGTAATTAGAACTTGAATTCTTAAGTGTCTACTGATTTACATTCACTCAATTTTCCGGTAGCTGCTACCTTGGCGTGTTTATGATTATAAATTGGTAATAAATTGTGCTCGTAACGTCATCAGTAAATATTATTGTATGAAACTGTGAGACTTTATCGAAATAAATTTTACTCACAATGGAATAACCAGTTCTAGGCCTAATAATCATGCGTAGGCTGTGGTGCTCGGGAGACACAAACACGAGAGAACCAGGTAGGCTTTAGACTAGGGAGAGGATGCATTGACCATATCTTCACCCTCCGACAGATTCTGGAACATAGGCACACTTACCGGCGTCTAACAACTGCCGTATTTCTTGTCCTGAAAGCGATACCTGACTTCGTCTTCCGAGAGGTACTATGGCAGTGTTTGGTAGTGGGGGGAGTGTCAAGAAAGTATATGTCACTAATCAAAGCACTCTACTCGAACTGTGTACTGCGCAGCAGTTGACCCCGTCCTTTTTATGGTTGAGAAATGGCCATTGAAAGTAGAAGATACGAAAAGGCTAACTGTCTTTGATCATAGTCGTCTGCGTTGTATCTCTCGTGTTAAGGAGTATAATAAGGTGAGCAATATTGAGGGTTAGGCATCGATCGAGTGCTAGGTAGGTGGGAGCGGAAATCAATCGGTGAGGTGGTTGCGAAGCTACTAGATCGATTAAGATGGTTAGGACATGTTAATCATGCATGACTAGCTACCGATCGCATTCCTCGACGGGCGGCGTTAGTTGACTGACGTAGGATGGATCAGGTTGAAAAGGAGTTAGGTAGTGGTGGTCAAACGAAAACATAGCCTCACCAGTCAATCAAATCTACAACAGTTAGTTTAAGTCAGCCAGTCACGCAGGGAGGGAGGTGTAGACTGCCTGGCTGGTTGGTGTCCTTGGGATGGTAAGAACCAATGACGGCTGGAGACAATTGGTGATGTGGCTCAAAATCATCGTTGTTAATGGCTGGCACAGTTGCATTCATTCTTTGTGATTTGTCATATCCAGTAAAACTATTGTTCTTCCGTATTACTATTCTTTTTCCCTCAATTACATTTGTATACATTATTTCCCTCTGTTTGAATGTGTCTTTTCTTGCTTCCTGTGCTAGTGGCAACTCGAACTACTGCACATCTGTGCACAGTTTTATGTTGGAACCAGTCAGTCGTAATTTTCGGTTCATCAGTTCACTATCCAGAGTTAAGTTAAAATAAGCAGAAATGAATGTTTCTTAATATTTGATGTTTCTAGACGATTTTCGGTAGTGTTTCGATTGTTTATTCTTAAAAAGGTTTCATTGTATATCGTTGTAAACCTTTTTCTTTACAGATAACCACCAGTCACAGCATTCAAATGCAAAGTCACATCTACAATCTCCACTGCAACCTCCAAACACGTCATCCACTTCACTTCCACAACAAAACGATTTGTATGCATCTGGCAACACCAATGTGTATTCTAATCCTCCTCATGTATTTGGTCAGTATAATTCGTCGTTAAACGCTCCTATGCAGTCTCGTGGTACAAGCGACTATGACAAGGTTCCACAAAGTGGTCATACATCTGCACGAGAATACACAAGTACTTCTCAACAGTCACCTTCCTTAGTGACTTCGAATGACTATCATGCACCAAGTTTGCCGAGTACGCAAGCGCCTATCCAGTTTTACAACAGCCAGCAAAATCCTGCTGCAGTGTTGCCTCCACATCCTAGAACATTTGCATCTGGTCAAGATGCACCGCCTCCTACAAGAGCTCATAACTTGGGATCTGTGAACATGGATCCATCTGTTAGGTCACCAAATTTATACCCACCGCCTCCTATGCATGAGGTGCGTCCTCCCCTGAATCCCATTGGATCAACCGGAATACCTCCACCATTGCCTTCAGTTCCAATGCCAAATATGAGTACAAATTACCAAACTTATCCTCAACAAATGCGTTCTGGTGCAGACAATATTCGTCAGCCTAATATTCCTCGACATCCAGGTTATGATCAGAATACTGTTTTTCGAACACCTGGAACTGCGGCAAGTATTTCTGATTGGAATAACTTGAAGACACCAATCAATCTTCTTCAAGAGCGTTGTTTGTTACCATCAGATGGACCTGATTTACCACCTAAACCCATGTTGACTACACCAGTAAGTATAATTTCAAAGGTATAGTAATTGAATCACATGTGAGAATATTTTCTATTCGTTGCTTTCAAGACTTGTGAGCATTTGTTTATAGTTCAGTCATTTTTTCGGAGTGTAGCTTTTGTTTTCATTGATTTTGAGCTCTGATAAGTGTTCACTTACAAGGTGAACGTCGGATATGATACAATATCTACTTAAAATTGTGAATTTATTATGAAAGACTGACTGGAGATTTCCAACGGGAATTAAGGAATACTATTCTTGGTAGAATTTGAGTAATATATTGGTACAGATATTTTTGATGTTGCTTACTATATATTTACCCTTTCATACAGAGCTGTCCTATTTGATGAGTAGCTTGTAGGTCACACAACTTAGTTGGGTAAAGACGCTAACAAGATATTAAGTGTTATTAGCATTAGATTAACGTGTAATGATGCTATGTGTGACGTGTTTTGTGCACGTGTCTAGTTAACGGTAAAAAATACTATTTGCATATAGTTCATGTTTATAAAAAGAATAATAAGTAGTGACATTTTGGAACTGAGCTTAACGAGTTCAATGATCTACACATAGTGCACAGTTAGTCGAATAATTGATCCATGGTAATGTTAGATGCGTGTAGACATTTTGTAAACTCTTAGATATGGAATCAAGTGATTCTAATTTTTTGAGCATGACCAACACACTTGCTCATGTCTGTTTATATATATATATATTTTCCTTCACGTTCCCAGTGGAACATAGGGCTTCAAGCTAGTGGCTTGAAGTTTCTGTAGCAGTGCTTATTTTACAGGATGGGGTTGCTAGCCTCATGCCCAACCTTTCCTCTTCACCAGCATTGTTTCTGGCTTAGCGAGGTAAAGGAGTGCGTCGGCCGGGTATCGAACCCAGGACCATGTGCATGGTCGGCTATGCCACCGACGCTCAGATAGCTTACTATGTTTATATCCGATTACTATACTACAGTGCATCCACGTCTTCATCTTCTACAATAAGCTGAACCACTTCCACGGTCAAATATGAACTGCGTGGGATGATACATCACAGTGGGACACTTGCAAAGTGCATTTCAAGCACAATCCGTCTTCAAGGAACGCGAAATGATCCCAAGCGTGCGTAACCCATGTCTGTTTGTAGTGCTTTTTTTTCTTATTTCCTTTACGTTCCCAGTGGAACATAGGGCTTCAAGCTAGAGGCTTGAAGTTTCTTTAGCACTAGTGTTTATTTTTACAGGATGGGGTTGCTACTGGCCTTATGTCCCCCAACCTTCCCTCTTTACCAGTCTTATTACTGGCTTAGTGAGGTAAAGGAGTGTATCTGTGGCCGAGCATCGAACCCCGGACCACATAAGGAGTCGTTGGCGAGCATTCTACCGCTGTGCCACCGACGCACCTGTACAATGCTAGTGAGGATTAAGAATAAAATGCGTTAGCTGAAAAAGGGCTAGACTATGAAAGAGTTAGCGGATATAAGAACAAAACACGTACCAATCCATGATGTCTTTGGCTAGGTTGAAACCAGTCAGTCAGTGAGTCGGTAAACTATCTCGCTGGGGATATTTATTTCGATTCCCTAAAATACATATATATATATATATACATATCATGTATTATTATTGTTCCCTTGAGTTCTTAGTGGAACATAGGGCTTCAAGTGCACGTCTCCACTTGTTTCTGTCTTCTGCTGTGCTTTTCACATGCATCCATGTTATTCCATACTGTTTCATCTCCTCCTCACACGATCTCCTCCATGTCACCCTTGGACGTCCCACTCGCCGCTTCCCTTTCGGGTTCCACTCGAGCTATGGCCTGACGCGCGATTCACCCAGCGGCCTCCTCAGCGAGTGTCCAATCCATCTCCACTTTCTCCTGCATATTTGTTGGGCGATTGGTTCTTGGTTGTTTTCTTCCCATAGTTTCTTGTTGGTTCTTGTTTTTTCCGGCCATCTGATCTTCAGTAGAGAGCCAGCGAAGACAGTTGTTGATAAAGGTCTGCAACAGGCTGTTGGAAACATTCTTTGTGACACACTGGCCAAGTTTCTGATCCATCCGTATAGAACTGACTGACTTGACGTTTGTATTGAAAATCCGGATTTTGTTGTTGATGTTGAGTGACGAAGATTTCCAGATTGGTTTCAGGTTGATGAATGTGTTTCTCGCCTTCCCGATTCTCGATTTGACATCCTCGTCGGTTCCTCCTGTAGTTGAGACAATGCCCCCTAGATAAGTGAATGACGTAACCTCGTTCAAATCCCTCCCGTTGATGGTGATTGGCGGTGAATGTTGCTGCTATTGTTGGTTGGTTATTTTCATAACCTCCGTCTTGTCTATGTTCACCTGGAGTCCTGTCTTTGCTGCTTCTTCGACCAGTTTGTCGGTTTTCGCTTGTAAGTCTTCGATTTTGTGTGACATCAAACATAAATCATCCGCGAAATCCAGTTCTTCTAGATTCTTCACGTCGGTCCAGGATATCCCTGTCTTCTCGTTTCCCACTGTCTGACGCATAATCCAGTCCACCACAATTAGGAATATCATTGGTGATAATAAGCACCCTTGTCTGACTCTTGTGTTTACTCCAAACGCCTCGCTGAGTTTACCGTTGCTGATCACTTGACATGTGTCGTTGTCGTACAGCTGTTGAATAAGGTTGATGAATATTTGGGGTACGCCGTAGTACTGGAGTAGTTTCCAAATTACTTCGCGGTCAACGCTGTCGAAGGCCTTCTCAAAGTCTATGAAGTTGAGGTAGAGGTTTGATTGCCATTCCATGCTTTGTGCGATGATAATGCGTAGAGTTGCAATTTGGTCAGAACGTGATTTGCCTTTCCTGAATCCAGCTTGCTCTGGTCGGAATTCTGCATCCAGTGCATCCTTTATTCTCTCCAGGATGATGCGACTCAGAATTTTACTTGGCGTCGACAGGAGGATGATTCCTCGCCAGTTCTTGCAGAGTCCTAAGTCGCCCTTCTTTGGTAGTTCCACGAGGTAACCTTTCCTTCAGTCAGTAGGCACCTTTCTCTCCTTCCAGACCTTTTGCAATAATGGAGTCAGCATATCTGCTGTCGTCTCTGGGTCCGCTTTCAGTGCTTCAGGGGGTATTCCATCTGGTCCAGCTGCTTTTCCAGCTTTCAGAAGCTTGATTGCATTCATGACTTCACTTTTCGTTGGAGGATTGGTGTCAACTTGCAGTTGTGTACGTGCTGTTGTTGGTATTACTGGACGGGTTGTAGGTGGTGGTCGATTCAAGAGTCCTTTGAAGTGGTCGGCCCATTGTTTAATCTGTCTTTCTTCTTTGGTAATTGGGTTCCCTTGGCTGTCTTTTATAGGTTTCACTTGTGTTGATCTCTTCCCGGATAGAGACTTGGTTATCTGATATAGTGTCCTCAGGTCCCTTTTGCCTGCTGCCTTCTCAGCTTCAGTGGCCAAGTTGTCGTAGAACTGTCTTTTGTCCTTCCTGGCACTCTTCTTCACTTCTTTGTCTTTGTCCAGTGGAAGTTGAGCTCAGCGTCTCTTTCTCTTGTCCATCTTTGCATTGAATCGTTTTCTCTTTCACCATTCTCCTCTCCTCTATTAGCTTCCAAGTGTCCGTTGAGAGCCATTCCTTGTCTTGTTTCTTCTTTCTTCCTAAAACCGTTGAACACGTTTCGTTAAGAATCACCTTCAGAGAGTTCCAATGGTCTTCCACGGATGATTCCTCAGTGGTGTCACGTAATGTTTCCTGCTTTGCTCTGACAGTTGCAGTGAAAGTGTCCTTTGTGGCTGTGTCCTTCAGTTTTTGAGTGTTGAACTGGCATTGTGGCCTATCCCCAGCTATCCTCGAGGCTTTCAGCTTCACCTTGAAAGTCCCTTGTACTAGATAGTGGTCTGAACCCACATCTGCTCCTCTCCTCGATCTTGTGTCCAGTAGGCTCCGTCTCCACTTCCTTGAGATTGAAATGAAGTCTATCTGGTTTTTGGTGTGTCCATCTGGTGAAATCCATGTTGCCTTGTGTATATCCCTGTGTTTGAACACACTGCCACCAATTACCAAATCATTGAAGGCGCAGAAGTCTGAGAAGAGTTCACCATTGTCGTTCATTTCACCGAGGGTCTCGCGACCCATGGTGAGTTCTCTTCCTGTATTGTCTCCTCCCAGCTTCGCATTCATATCACCCATCAGGATTTTGATATCGCCATTTGGGACGTTGTGCATTACTGCTTGTAGTTGTCTGTAGAAGGCCTCCTTCTTCTCTTGTTCTGAGACGCTTGTAGGCGCATAGCATTGAATGATTGTAACCTTCCTCCCTTTTGAGTTGAACCTAGCTGTCATTATCCTGGAGGAGATTGGTTCCCACTGCATGAGAGCTTTGGCTGCTGTTGGTGACATCATGATAGCTACTCCCTCTGTGTGCTCGTGATCGTCCTCTGGGTGACCGGAGTAGATTATTGTCTCTTCAGTTGGTAGTTGGCTCCTTCCACATCCGTTCCATCTGCTCTCGCAGATTCCCCACACTTCTATTTTATATCTTCTTATTTCTGCGGCTACCTGGGCAGCCTTTCCAGTTTCGTACATTGTACGAATATTCCACGTCCCCATCCTTATTTTTGCTTTCATCGAAAGAAAGCACATCGGCTGACTGGCTTCCTGAAAGCTTTTATCAGCCTGCGTCATTTCACTTCCCCGATTCCAGCGAAAAATAAGGTTATTGTTTGTATTTTTAGAATTTTTAATATATTTGTGCGTTGAAGTTTCTGTAGCGATTTGGTTAAGTTTTGGGGGTGGAGTTGCTAGCACCACGCCCCAACCCTCCCTCTTTATCCGGGCTTGGGACCGGTTAGAAAACTAGCGAGCTAGTAATCTAGGCGAGGTTTATATATCATGACGCGATTTATTATTAATTGATTGACATGAGTATAGTTGGATATCACTCTCACATCAACCAGGAGTGATTATTGCTAGCCAAGTCACAGTGATCTAAGCACACCAGACTTCGGGAAGGCCTTCAACAGCGTTGACCAATACGTAATTTGGAAACTGCTTCAACACCATGGCGCTCAGTGTCCAAATCTTAATCAACCTCATTCAACAGTTATATGACAATGGCACGTATCAAGTGATCCACAATGGAAAACTTAGCAAGGCGTTCGAAATGCATACAGGAGTAAGACAAAGCTGCCTATTATCACCGATGATATTCTTAATTGTGTGGACTGGATTATGCGTCAGACTCTGAGGAACGAGGAGACAGGAGTATGCTGGATTGACCGATAAGAAGACTATAGAAGATATGGATTTTGCACGTGGATCATATATGTCTGACGTCACATAGACTCGAAAACTTGCAGGCAGGCTAAAACCAACAAACTGGTCGAGAAAGCAGGCAACGAAGAGAGAACTACAGGTGAACATAGGGAAGACGGAGGTGATTAAGATAACCAACGAACTGCAACAACCAGCACAAATCACCATCAGTGGGAGAGATTTAACAGAGATTGCCTCCTTCACTTATCTATGAAGCATCGTTTCAACTACAGGCGGATGACACGGATGAAGATATCAAAGCCAGCCAATCAGAATCGGAAAGGCAAGATACGCCTTCATCAACGTGAAACCAATTTGGAAATCTTCGACACTCAGACAGCATAAACAACAAGATTCGGAGTTTCAAAACTAATGTCAAGTCGGGCCTTCTATACGGGTCAGAAACTTGGAGGGCGCGTCACGAAAAGTATTTCCAGCAGGTTGCAGACTTGCATCAGCTGCCTTCACTCCATACTGAAGATCAAATGGCCAGAAAGAATTAACAACAAGAAATTCTGACTGGCAACAAACCAACCAACAGACGAGAGCCGATCGCTCAACAAATATGTGGGAGGAAATGGAGATAGATTTATCGGGCATACATTGAGGAAAGTGCTGAATGACATCGCCCGCAATGCAGGCTATTGGTCAAGTGGAATCCAATTGGGAATCGATGAGTTGATTGTCCTAGGGTAACATGGAGGAGACGAGAGATTGTGGGCAATCCTGGACCCAAATGAAGAGGATGGCAGAAAATAGAAGAAAGTGGAAATCTGTTGTTGAAGCCCTATATTCCACTCGGGAATAATAATAATAATCAACTTATTTTTACATTTTTACGTATCATGCTTTTAGAGTTTCCCTGTTTCATTCACTCCTTAACTCTGGTGCAAAAATAGATTAAGGAAACAGTCTCTTAGCCCTTTACACTTCGTATGCAGAGAAATGTTTTACTTCCAAAATTTATCCAAAATCATAAGACTTAGTGATGTACAAATCCTACTGCATCGCATCTTTCGTCAATGTCCATGAATCTAAACTTTTGACTAGGTTTGAAGAAAACTACGATTAAATGTCAATGCCTTTCACTGGGTAGTAATTGTCAACGAGGATATCTCTTATTTTAGTGACTCATAATCACAGGATTTTAACATAGATTAATAGAGTTTAATATTATTGTAGAAGAGCATTGTGTTAAAAAGCCTTTATATAATGACCACCGAAATAGTATCACAAAAAACTAGTGATAAATGTTTTAGAAATCGTCACTGCATCACTTTTGAAAAATTATCGATGTATGAAAGGAGGGCTACTTTTTGACAGATGGCTTTGAAGTTTGTACTACTCATATAAACATTTTGTTGCAAATGCTTTTGAAGAATTACACGGACTGCACATTTTAGCATTCATCTCCAGTAATAATTAACTGAGAAATTGTATATCGGCAGCTTTTTGAGAGCTAATGTGTGTGTATGCCAGATGAAACGTCATTCCGTGGGAAGGGAAGGCATTTTATTGAACATCAGTCTTCATACTCACTCCTACTTATTCTGTTTGTAAGAGGAGTCGTCCACATTGTTGTACCTTCAGTATCATGGCTACTGTTAGTAGTCAGTTAAGTTTTTCAAAGGGAGATAGAAGATTTTCAAGTATTGGTTTTGTAGAAATTAGATTAATTGGTTACAGGATTTCATCATAAGCTGATATCGGTTAGAGAACCATTGGAAAATCTGCCACAGTAAGTACTGAAGGACAGCCGTTTCGTCAACCTAGTTTGGGACTCTTCGGCAGTAGGCACCCACCACCACGACTTGAATCCAAGACCTTCTGGTTACTAGGCTAGCGATCTCGTAGACTAATAAGCTAAGACCCAATTCACTGAACAGTCCATGAATTCTAACTTCTGATAATTCATGTCATAGCGCGACCACTTAGAAATGTCTTCGATGAGTAACTATCCTCACCTTCAACCTGCTGCACCCTACTGGTTACGGCTTCCCACTAGGACGCCAGGTCAACTACCTGAATAGGGTCAGTCGCTAGTGAGCATCAGGTGGATTTTCAAGTATCGATTTTTGTAGGAATTTTGTTTGATTAGTTGGAGGGTTTCATCATGAGCTGACATAAGTCAGAGAACCATTGGAGACAGAAGAATTCAATATTTCTTATTTGATCATTTTATATATTTTATGTATCCATATAATGTATGGGTTAGAATATTATGGTGTTTAATTACCACCGCATTTCAGAAATGACTTGTGCACATTTCTTCAGTGTTACTGGTGTGCTTCAATTTTGTAAAGGAATGGAAAGAGAAAAAAAATCAAATATTGACATTTACATTGTCACTTGGATCCCCTTTCATCACAAGTATCTCCATACTTTCCAAGTGTATTACACATATACTGACACTAGACATTTTGGGAATTCCTCTTAAAGCTTTGTATTCATTATTGTTTAATTGCATTTTGTAGATCAATTGTGATTCGGATATAATGCGATGTACTCTGACAAATGTACCGTCGAATTCAAAACTGTTAACGCGTTGTCGTTTACCTCTTGGCCTTGTTATGCATCCTTTCCGTGATTTAACCAATTTACATACAATTCATACAACAACTATAGTACGTTGTCGATCATGTCGAACTTATATTAATCCATTTGTGCAATTTATGGATTCTGGTCGTCGTTGGAGGTGTCCTGTATGCTTTTTGTCAAACACTGTTCCAGATGACTTTTACTACGATCCTGGAACACAAACCTATGGAGATCCTTCGAGAAGACCAGAGATTCGTTCAGCTACTGTAGAGTTTATTGCCCCATCTGAATATATGGTTAGACCACCCCAGCCAGCTACTTATCTTTTTTGCTTTGATGTTAGTCACAATGCAATCGCTACAGGTTATTTACAACTTGCCTGTCAACGTTTGGAAGCGTTGATTAGTCGGATTCCAGGTGATTCAAGGCGTCAAGTAGCCTTCATGACTTTTAATTCCAGTGTGCATTATTACAAACTAAGCGGTGAGTAATGTGAACATTATCTTAAAACTTCGATTCAAATGACTTTTATAACTGACTTGCAAATATTTTAACAATTGCTTGCCATATTCATTATTAACATAAGAAGAGTGGATTTCACTGGTTTCATCAGTAGTGATCCAAAGAATACTTATTACTTTTCATTCTAGCCTCCACAAGCAGTTTGAAGCTCGAAGGGGTTTTCAACCTTTAGGTGCTTTATCATTGATTCTTTTATGCTAGCGTCGTAAATACTATAAATAAACACTACTGTTTTTAAATATAACGAAAGGAGCTGATTCATCTCCCTGTTGAAAACAGGTTACTTGGTGTTATTTAGTGAATGGTGACCATTTGTGGAATCCAGAATACTCACTTTGTGTCCCAACTGAATGAATGTACCTGCAATCTCCAGTTGGTGTTGGTATCCCCATTGAGACTCGAACACAACACCCATGCTATCAAACGCCCACTAGGCTACTTGTGCAACAGGTATCATCGTCTGTGCTAGGGGCCGGCATGTCATCAAAGCGTGTGGACATTTCGGTCCGATATAATCAATCAACAAGATATACAAAATTGGTACAATATGGCACCAAGAAGATGCACCACAAAATAATAATCATAAAACAATATGTGAGATAAAAAGTAAAAATATAAGTGGAGAACGGATAAAGTACTTCATCTAAGGGGGTTTAAGAAAACAGTCATATTTAACGAGTTCAAACAGCATTCGTCAGTTATCGTCTGAAAGGGAAGAAAGAAATTGCAGCGCGTTCGCAACTGATTGCGACTCTTGGCGCTATCCGATAACGTTTCGAGCCACCGATCCGAACTACCTCTTGGACTGCAGCCAGGGAGTTTTGACGTGCCAACCGATGCTAACTTAACACAAATATCCTTTATCTGAAGACGGCACGTCATGGGCTGACCATCTCTCCGCTTTTTCTATCCTGGCGAACAGAGACCTATACGGAAGCCTCTGGAATGACATTCGTAACACATGTCGAAACCACTGAAGTCGGTGTTTCCAGGTGACGACACTTAAGGAGTGGTGATCTCCACTGTGTTTAACACACACTTCCGGTGTGTAGACTTCCTGGTTGGGGTCCTCGGGACGGTAAAAACCAATGGTTGGAAACAATTGGTGACATGGCTCAGAATCGTTCTCAGTGGCGCAGATGCATCCACTCCTTGTGACTTATGATTTCCAATTAAACTGTTTTGTTCTTCGTTATTACTATACCTTTGTCTCACACCTCTGTTTACTGTCTATATTATGCATTTCTCCTACTTTCTTCTCTTGCTTTGTGTGCTACATGGAGTGTGGCGACTTGAACTGCCGCACACATGTGCAAAGTTCTATGTTGAAAACCGACCGACTGACACACTGCCGGACCTCAGAATCACTCACACGATGATACCATCGAACGCAATCAATTCTGCAGAGACAGCGATGATCAAATACACAGAGTCGCCTAACATCCTCAGCTCAGAGAGGCCAGGTTTCACTGGTCACAGAGCCAGACAGCATTCACTGAAGCATTGTAAACCCCACCTTTGACAACCAGGCTAATGTCGGGACGGCGTCAGATGTAGCTCAGTTTGACTTATGCCACCATCGCTTTCATGATACGGTTGGAAATCTCATCCGTCATGCCTTCACCACTGCTCACAACTACTCAGGTACACGAACTTGTCGACGAATTTAAGCGATTCACCTGGGGGAGTGAATGAGGGTACAGGCTCCTGCCAGTCTTGTAACAGTACTTTGCACTTAGTCTGCAAAAAGCACATACCATACTTACAGACACTGATCGCCAACTGATGATGTGCGGTTTGGGCAGCCTTCATGCCATCGCGCAAAGTACGACGATATCGTTTGCATACTCCTGGGATATACAAAATTAACGTAAACAAACAGGTCACTTGGTTTACCTCTTCTTTAAATCCACTGCAGATTTGTAATCTACTACTGTTTACTATAGTTGAAATTAAAAAATAAAAGCAGTATGCATTTATTATTTTTTTCCCATTCCCTTCCCTTTTTACTGCCTTAGGTGAAACTATGCGAATGTTAATCTGTCCCGATTTAGAGGATATCTTTCTACCGGATAATGAAGGTTTACTTAACCGAATCGACGATTGTGCTGATGTGTTACGCGAATTCCTTTTGCATTTACATGAGAATTTTATTGGAACAAATGATACAGGAAATTGTCTTGGATCTGCTCTTCAGGTAATCATTATGCCTGTGTGTGTGTGTTTTATGTTCCTTGTCGTTTATGTATACAGCTGTTTAAAATCCTAATTTTTGAAGTGTCCGCCATAATGAATAATAGTCTCAGAGATCTTGTCAAACTTGAACCGGTGAGAAGACAGAATCATCACTCCTTTTTGTGTATCATACGTTGCAAACTTGACTGATAGAATTCAGTCTTCAGTAAACAAATGATTAGACACATGACACTAGTTAGTGTCCAATCGAAAGTATCTAATACAGTCCTACAGGAGGTCAATCGTGAGCTCAAATAGCTGCTCAGTGGGAACGTCTCTGACTGCAGGCGGCACTGGGATATGAGTTCCTTCAAGATGGTAGATACGCCTTAATGACTGGCAAATGCCGACTAGCACGAAACCTAGGTCGAGCAAGGCTTCCTGCCGATTGCCTCCAACTATTTGATATCAACAATTTAAAGTGCACCGTGATAGAGAGCTACCTAGTGGCATGGTGGCCACATTGTAAACTTGACTGATAGAATTCAGTCTCCAGTAAACAAAGGACTAGACATATAATACTCGTTAGTGTCCAAGGAAAGTACCACACGTTCTGTCAATATATCAAGCAAGTGTAGGAAATTTTGCTAGACAATATACTTCGCAATGTTGACAGGCTATGTTATAGATCGCTCTCCAGACACACCTAATAAATTATTTGAAACATCTTCTGATTTCATCTGTACTTCATAAAAGTCAGTGGTAATTCTCACAGCTTTAATTATGTTATCAAAGAATGTCACAACATGTCGAAGTTGACCAACTCATATTTGCCTATAGTTTCATTCGACCTTCACTCTGCTAGAATACCGCTCGTTCTTAACTGAATAAGAGTAGATTTCCTGTCTTAAAGCTTTTCAGCTCTCACTGTCACATTTTACACCGTCTAATTCCTTTCTGTCCTATCGATATTCCGTTTCCGTGCTGTTATAAATTGTGCAAAGTTGACTATATACATTACTTTGTAAGATTTCCTATCGTTGTATGTCCCCCGTAGGCTTCCATGTTTATTCCTTCTTAAAGCTTACAAATCGCAAATAGTCGTATTCACACCCAACCATTCTTCTCTGAATAATGTGTCACGTTTTTCTGAACATTATAACCAGCCAGTGGTATTCGCTCAGTTATTATCCTGTCATTGGAGGATTTTCCTAGAAATTTAGGTACATATGTCTACATGTATGTAAGTTAAAGTGCAGGTTGGTTTATCTTGTTGTTGTTGTTTTCGAACTGCTGAGGCAACGTAACATACTGATAACTAGTGTAGGTAGTTGGAGATAACGTGTTAACCAGTAGTAGTGGTATTCTCTAGCTATATGAAGTTGATTTACTCAGACAATAGTTGTTGATTAGTTGTCGCGCTATGTCGTGGATTGGCAGAAGTTAGAATTCATGGACTAACCATTGGATCAGGTGGCTGTCCAGTACTACCTGTGACAGGTTTTCCAATGGTTCTCTAAGCGATATCGGCTCATGATGAAATCCTGTAACAAATAGTTGTTTCTGCTTGTTTAGGGTAGAGCACATCAGCAATATATCCTAATCACGATTCGGCTTAGATAACTAAACGGTTGATGGAATTGTGTTCTCTCAGCTGAACAGTTTAGTAGTAGCAGAGCTTTTATTGTCATTCTAAACAACACCAGTACTTGCTTTAATTTGAAGTATGTTTTGAAGATGTCTGAAAAGACAATGAGAGGTTCACAAGTAAACCGCTCATCTCAGAGAATACGAATACGCCAATGTCACCCATCTATGAACTACACGTCTGCATCATATCTAACTAAGCTGTTCAAACGACTTGAATTTTGACTATCTGCTTTGGTGGGTTGACAACATAAAACTAAAGTGTGTTGTAAGTAATATCTGGCTTTTCTAGTCTCAATCAATTTCATTTACATGGTCAAACGCATAGCGCATATCATGATGATATGAATACTTTAGATTTCCAGAGACAGGCGTCTATAGGTCTCTTCTTGTGGATTGTATAATTTCTAATCATTGAACTATCTGGTTACAGGATTTCATCATGAGCTGACATCGGTTAGATAACCATTAGAAAACCTAGGAGTACTGGACAGCTGTTCCGTCCTAGTTTGGGACAAATACTCTTCGAAGACATTGGCTAGCGGTCGCACTATGTCATGAATTATCAGAAGTTAGAATTCATGGACTGGCCATTGGATCAGGTCACAGTGGCTTGATGGTATACGAGCTCGCCTTGTAACCAAAAAGTTCTGGGGTTCGACCCCTGGTGGCAGGTGAGTACTGATGAAGAGTCCCAAACTATGCTGACGAAATAGCTGGCCGTCAATGGTTCTCTAACCGATATCAGCTCATGATGAAATCCTGTAACCAATCAATCAAATCCTTACAAACCAATACATTGATTTATCTAAACGTAAAATGATACTAGTTTTCTAAAAATAGATATTGTGCTGACTGTAAAAGTTTTTCACTGTCTTGTTTTCAGCTAATGACCTTTGCTCTTATCTGTAATAGAAGTAATAATAACAATAATAATAATAATACTAGCTAGTTCACAGTTTGTAAATGTATAATGTGTATGTGTGTGTGTGTGTGATTAAATAATCGGTAAAATCTCATACACACCTTGTAGAGTTGTGTTGTTGTGATTTTTGCTGTTACGTTGTGTTTTATTGTGTTTAGGTCCTGTGCAAGACCAGAAATTATTGACCCTGACTATCTATTGATTGTGTAAATAAATAAAATCATTAAGTGTTAACAGAGAAATTGGAATAAATTTGAAAAACAATGTAATATGACTTGTCTGTAGAGACATAGACTGTGGACTGTATAGAAAAGAAACAAAAACAAAAATAAACGCTAAATATCATTTACCGCTGGTGTTGGCATGACTGACATTGAATATTTGCTATTTTATTAGGCATATATTAAGAATTAATACATGAACGGAGAGATCAGCATCAAGCTATTTCATACAAAAATTACACCCCACCAATGGTGTTGAAGTTATGCAATCTAGATAAAAAAAGTATATATGAAAGTTGATAATTGAATGTTTGTAGATAACTAAAAATTTCTAGGCGGATTTCAAACAAGTATTAGTAGTACTAGTGTGGTGAGAGCTGGCTGTAAGCCAAAATTGTAGACAGCAATTTACATCGATGATCACATCCTGATTCAGGGTCATGAGAAAAAAACAATAACAAAGTTTAACCTTGAGAAAATCACCAGCCAATCACAGCGGAGTTAACGTATGGAAATATGATATATGGCTTGACTTTTTGAGAAACGACCACAAAGAGACGACAGAATAACCTTCAGCAAGAAAACAACCAATCGGAAGGGGTTGCCTCTCCGCTAAGAATAACGCTAATAATAATGCACATAAAAATCTATAAATACCTCTTGATTTTCTCAATAAACAGTCTGTTGCCTGGCTCTTGTCTTCTGTCATTACACTAGTACGTTATTAAATATTACTTTGCAAGTTGTAGCACTTCATCTAAACAAAGGCATGACCATTGGAAAACCACCAGGGAGTAGTGGACAGTTGTTTTGTCCTGGTCTAGACTCTTCGTCATTACTCACCCACCTCACTGCAAGGGTTCGAACCCGGAGTCTTCTGGTTGCAAGGCTAGCGAGCTCGTAAACCATGAAGTCGCTGGAACCTGGTCCGATGGTCAGTCTATGAACTCCAACTTCTGACAATTCATGATATGGCACTAGCGAATGTCATCCGTGGCGAGTATTTGTCCTCACCCCCGACCACCTGCTTTACCCCAATGGTCACGACTTCCCACTAGAGCCCAGGTAACTAACTGCCTACCTGAATAGGGCCAGCCCCTACAAACCAACTATAATACGAAAGAGTGATCCACACAAAGCAAACACAAGAATGTGACACAGTACAATTGAAGGGTTAGGCTATGCATGCATATAAACCACTGAGATTGATTCCTAACCCCTTTCCAGCGTCACTTACCATATAGACTTCAGTTAGACAATTTATATTTCCTTACATAGTGTGTATTTTACAGATTAGTTTCATGTCTCTTGGTTTTACCGCCTTAGTTTTTCTATTCAAACCTTAATCATAATTCCACTAACAACATGTTGAGGTAAACATAAAATCTATACCCTGGCTAGAGTATTTTAAATTCACAAATTAGAAAACAGTTGTTTTTTAATTTTAATTTGTATTGTTGACTTATGTAGCATTGATTATTATTATTATTGCAAAGTGGTTAGTCTTAAAAATACCTTGATTTTATTTGCATTATTGACTAACCACTCTGAGGTTTAGTCTTAACACTAAGTCGATCTGACCAGTTGTAATTAGTTCGTGCCAACACCGTGGATTCCCTTTTGCCAGTTTCCATTTCAGTTCGTATATTAGACGCGTTACATAGTGGAATGGTGCTTTGGTTTTTACTGGATAGCATATCTGTCTGACTGACTCGACCTCAAAATAAGCGAAATTGTCCTCCGGTGCTAAGGTCACTTCGACTTGACCGGCTGGTTTCAAACTACTCACATGTCATAACGTATATGGGTTATATTATTAAGGATAGTGATATTTAATTTGTGGATGGTGACTAGCAATGGAATCCAGGATAACTCGCATTTCGTCTTATTTGGGACTCGTCATCTAGATGCACCTGAATTTCCCAGTGAGTGATGATGTTCCCACCGAGGCTCGAACCCAGTGCCCTTAGTTTCAAACGCCAAAGCATTATCCACTAGACCGCTTGGGCCACGAGAGCCACCTCAACCTGAGACCGAGCACTTCGGTCCAATCAATCGACGGGAAAATCTCAAATTCAATTAAATTAATATGACACGTTGCACAAGAGACAGTGGTTCTCGTGACCCAAGTGGTCCAGTGGATAACACTTTGGCGTTTGAAACTATGGGCACTGGGTTTCAGACTTGGTGGGGACATCATCAGTCACTGGGAAATTCAGGCACATCTAGATGACGAGTCTCAAATAGGACGAAATTCGTGTTATCCTGGATTACTCCACTGCTAGTCCCCACCCACAAATTAAAATCTAATTCAATGCCCAGACATTGTCGAAGCATCTGCACAAGAAGCCGACAGACATGTCAACCTGAGACTGAGCACTTCGGTCCAATCAGTCGGTGGAAAAATCTAAAATTCAATTTAAAAAAAGATAGTGATATTTGTTTGGAATGTTATTCCACTGAATAGTATTGTCACATCTCACTGTGATTGACAGCTTTTTCAGCACCCCTTGATAGTTAGTTTCTTTCCTTAGCCATTTCCTGATATCATCATAGTCAGGGTAAATGGTTTCACTATTAAAAACATTTTATATTTAATGTGTTTATGCTACAATTGTTCGCCATGTGTTTGTATGTGTGTGTGTATATATATGCATGTGAACTAAAGTCAGCTGATATCTTTTGTATGATTTATTTTACTTGTGGTATACATGTTTCTAAAAATATGGACAAGTCACCTGACTTGTCTTTGCTCATACCAGTAATTTATTAATTTCTGGTAGGTAATCAAAGTCGTCACCCTGCTGACTTGATTGCATGCAACCATAACTTAAAAAAGTAGTCATGCATATTTATATATGATTTAGAGTATGATATGTGTACACACAACTTTTCATTTTTATAGGCTGCACAGAAGTTAATCGGTTCAACAGGCGGTCGAATTACTGTTTTTAATACATGCCTTCCTAACATTGGTGTAGGCGCTCTCAGTTTACGCGAAGAACCAAGTGATCGTTGTTCAGTGGAGATAAAACACTTGAATTTATCAACTGACTTCTATAAAACCTTCGCTTTGGATTGTGCTCATCAACAGGTATCATTGAAATATTATTTCTATTTAATATGTATTTTTTTTTTTAATATCGTAGTTAATTTTACCAGACGTTGTAATTTTAGTTTTCTTATTGTATTCATATTCAGAGATATGAAGTCCAACAACTTGGAGTTCGCATTTTAAAATCTTTTGAGTTTTTTTTATTGGAATTCGACTGTGTTATGCTATATCACGCTTATCTTCTTCTCACAGAGTAGAAGCCAGAGATGGTGTATGTTGGCATATGCCGAACAAGCCTTGTGTATCCGTACTGAGGTTTCGTCAGCGGTAAACCCGCTGGCGTTGGCTGATGCAACTTCCAAAATAAGTGAAGCAGTCAACGTGCTCTACCACTTCACTCCCTATTTCTAAGTTAGGAGTCAGTGTAGTCCAGTCCTGTAGCCTCATCATCTTACGTTTGGCTTGAGCGAATCGCATGCCAAACATTCGTATATTGCAGCTCAAGATGTTCAGAAGAATCTGCTCTAGTTTGTCAGCGTCTTCACCTAGAGGGACTATATCATCTGCATATTCTAAGTCAGCGAGATTATTCTCTAGTAGCAAGTCAATCCCTGAGTCGCTGAAGTCACTTAGGATTAAGTCGATTAACACATCTATGATGAAATGAAACAGAAATGGGGTATCCCTGACGGACATCACTGCACTGGTTGTCACCATTTAAGACAACAACTCTCCGTAGGCAACTCTCACCATTCTGCATGACTTCGAGTAGAGTAGAGTGAGTGCCTTGGTCAGTGCAATGTATTTTCTCGGTATCCCCTTCGCAGTCAAACATCGTCATAGTACCTCTCGGTTGACGGAGTCGTATGCCGCTTTCAGATCAAGAAATATGACGATTGTGTTCCCAAATGGGAAGAAACGTGAATCCTAGATTCAATTACTAGTCACCGTCCACCATGTAATCATTCCTTTGTTATAAATAGAACTTTCTAATTTCTCTTTTTTATTCACCATAGAATATATAGCTGTGATATTGCTGTCTTCGTATAATAACTTTATCTTTCGGTTACAAAATTACAGGTGGCCGTTGATATGTTTATCTTTAATTCTCAATACTGTGATATCGCAACAATATCTGGAGCTAGTCGTTTTTCAAGTGGTACTATTCATCATTATCCAGACTTCTGTTACTCACCACAAATTCATGATGCACTACTTGAGAATGTACAGTCAAACAGTACTACGCAAAGTGCCAACACGACGGCAAATAACTACAATAAATGTCAATTTACTGAATGTGTTGAAGTGGAACGATTCCGTCGGGATTTCGATCGGTATTTGGTTAGGAAAATCGGTTTTGAAGCTGTTATGCGCATTCGATGCACTCAAGGATTAAGTATTCAGGTTTGTATTATACTCTTTTTTTTTGAAATATAATCTGTTACATATATATAATTACCTTGGGGCTTCAACAACACATCTCCACTTTGTTCTATTTTCTTCTGTCTATTCTGCTGGTTGACCGCACGACCACCCTTGCTCTCTCTTCTCTACACACGATCTCCTACATGTCACCCTCACACCGACGATCTACTCACCGTTCCCCACTGGGGTTCCATTTTAGTGATGGCCTTCATGGCGGGGTGACATTCGATGGTCCTCCTCCCCAATCCATCTCCATTTTCTGTGGCATATTTGTTGATCATTAGGTTACTGATTGGTTTCTTTCCCAGAGTTTTTTGTTGCTTATAATTTCTGGCCTATCATCTGATCGTCCGTATGGCGCCAGCTAATGCAGCTGTTGATAAAAGTTTGTAGTGGCTTATTTGAAATGCTTTTCGTGATGCACAGTGCAAGTTTCTGACCCGTATAGAAGAAGTGACTGACTGACTGACTTCACATTTGTGTTGAACATAATCCAAATCTTGTTGTTTATGCTGGCTAAGTGAGTGCAGAAGATTTCCAAACTGGTTTCAGCTTGATACCTTTCCGATTCTGGCTGGATGACTGGTTTTGACATCTTCATCCGTTCTGCGACTGCCTGTGGTTGACACCGTGCTTCCTAGATGGTGGTGATTGGTGCAGATTGTTGTTGCTGTTGGTTGGTTGGTTGGTTATCTTCACCTCCGTGACCTCTATGTTCACCTGGAGTCCTGTCTTTGCTGACTGCTTCTTCAAACCAGTTTGTTGATTTGTACTAATTGATTAGGTTTATTTTGAGTTTGACTGATGGAAATGTTTTTTTCTTTCACACGTGTGGCTATTCAACTTTGACTGAAATGGCGGATTTTAGTTTCGTTTCATGAGATTTCGCCGACTAAATATTGAACCTTACACGTAGTTTATTAGCTACTCTAAAAGTAGATAATTAGGGATTCTACATTCTGCCAGCAAACTCATATTACTTGTCTGAGAGCCGATTCATGTCAAGGAAAACATCAGATGATATGATGTATTACTAGACAACAGCGTTTTATATATAATTGAACGACATATAGTCAACTGTTTATGGCTTTCCGAATTGTACTCCACCTTTGAAATGATCTCCATGAATATACTGTATGTAGATCATCTTTCTTTGTGTAAAGCGGTATGTAGAGTGAACAAAAGTCATGCAACATTCATATCGATGATAAGTGGTTTTAAGATCCCACTTAAAGTGAATAAAGTGTCAATCTATGCTAATCACCAGTTAATGGAGATTTATAATTCAGGTGGGATGGTTTTGATGTACATAACCGTGCTCTCTGAACTGGGATCGGCTTAGTTGCAAAGCTTTTATTATCTTTCTGGATATCTTCAATGCAAACGTCACTGTGAAGTCATTTTATTTGAATTCTCCATGGATGTAATGTTGTAATTGTTATCTCCTGACAACCTTTATTTTAATTAGTTGTTAATTTACATCCATATTGACCCTTGTTTTTTTTTTATATATTGAGTATTACCTGTTTTTTCTCTCTTAATATGTTATCCCCACTATAGACTTTTCATGGCTCTTGCTTTGTACGTTCCACTGATCTGATGTCATTGCCCAATGTGAGTCCTGATTCTGGTTATGCTGTCCAGTTAGATTTATCCGAAAGCTTAGAAAGATGTGGCACAGTATGCTGTCAGGTATGTTATCTAATTATTCATCTCTGTTGTTTGTTTTACCGTGTTTTTTTCTGTTACTCAATCACAGTGCACATACTGTCCAGCATAGGCTTCAATCAGGATTCTTCGCTGTTTATGTTTCACTTCTTTTTAAATCCTGTTTTTTCACCTATTATTAGTTGAATTACCAATTTCTCTGCACATATGTCACTCAAAAATTAGGAGTTTACTTGTGATTGGCGAAGTACCTGAGAGGAATGCAAACAGTTTTGATTTTTCCAGTAAGGCTACTAGTATTTTTAATAAGCATATGAGAAATTGGTTTATTTTTATGGTTGCTGGTGCGTAGAGAGTGGGTTAGGGGTGGCGGGGGGGGGTATGACGTGCTGTCATACCAGGCTGGTTGACGTATACAGATATGATTCATTGACTTCCTCAGTCGAGATGGAATCATGCTTCGCCTGCTTTAAGCTGCTGCTAGGTAACTAGGTAATATTCTCCAGCCCCCTCTTACAATAACACTGTGACTCATATACTGGTACATATTGAAAAAGGTGTTCCAGGTAATCGTGTTCAAATTGAGTTAACATTTTGTTCTGAAGCTGTTGAATTTAGTGCGAAAAATAACAGTTATCTTAATCGTTATATTACTTTTGTTACTGATATGACTTTTTTCCTTAGTATTACGTATTTTTCCATTATTGGGTGGGGGGGGGGGGAAGCAGTTTACTGTTCTGTTGCAAATAATTATCATTTCAAAAGTCTTTAAGTTTCTAGGATCCGTGAATTTTCGTAATGGTAATGTTGCCTGTACGTTGTTGTCGTTTCACGAAGTAAGTATGAACGCCTAAAGTGTGTGTTGCCTCGTTGGCATAAACGAAGCCGGTTATCGATTTTATTTATTTTTGTGGTACTAGGTATATATTTGATGTTAGTAATACATTATTGTTACTTACTTTTTTTTCTATAGGCTGCTGTTTTGTATACTTCATCCAAAGGTGATCGGCGTATTCGTGTGCACACTTTATGCCTACCAGTTGTACATACTCCAACTGAAGTGTTTCAAGGAGCAGATCAAGGTGCTATAGCTTGCCTTCTAAGCAAAATGGCTGTTGATCGTACAATCACATCAGGTCTATCGAATGCTAGAGAAGCTTTAGCCAATGCTGTTGCTGATGCCCTTTCAGCCTACATAACAAGTTGTGGTATTTCACCGAATTGTAGTTCAACAACCTATGGTCTACCATGTCCACCGAATTTACGATTACTTCCATTGTATATTTGTGGTCTGCTTCGTTTTAAAGCTTTTAGAGTTGGAGTAGTAACACGCTTAGATGATAGATCAGCAGCACTGGAGCGTATTAAATCTGCACCGCCTAATGATCTAATCACTTTAATGTATCCAAAATTGTATGCTGTTCATCGTTTCGTCTCGAAACCTTTGTCTTCTCATGCTACTCTTGTACAAAAAGCAGCTAGTCTTCGTTTAGCTGATCATGGTGATGAAGAGCGTCCTTCGGATTGTGATGGAACATCTTCTTCAGGTGAAAGTGATGCTAATGCAGAGGCTGAACAATTGCCTAACCAGTTACATTTATCAGCTCAAAGTATATCACGTTCAGGCGTATATTTGTTAGATACTGGTGAACTTTTATTACTGCTAGTTGGCTATGGTGAAGATGTTCCTCCAGGATCAAATAATCCTTCAGATATTTTACGTCAACTTCTTGGTATTTCATCACCAAATGAACTTCCAGTACAAGGTGGTCCTTTCACATTGCCAATTATGAATTTACCTTCAGATAAACAAAATACGCTTAGTGAAGATAATACTTCTATACCAGTTGGACATCGTAGGCTATCCGCATTAATTAATCTTCTTCGTAGACGTCGACCAGTTAACAATGTTTTAGTTTGTATGCGTCATGATGCACCAACCACACTTCGATCGTTATTCTTATCATGTATGATAGAAGATAAAACAGAATCTGCTCCATCTTATCAAGAATTTCTTCAAATGATTCAAAATTTACTCAGGAGTTAAAAATTTTTAGCTTGTAGTTAGTGTCTACTACCTCCTGGTCTCTTTGAAGTGTTGGTGTATAAAAGAGAGGAAAAATAGTGTGGAAGACAATTGAGGTGTGTGCGCGCGTAAAAGTGTGGTGTTGTTCAATCTGGTCATTGAGAGTGCCTTTCATTGAATGACTCGATTGTCAGTTAATTTGACTTCTGTGTACACTTTATTCTACGTGTAGCTATCATTATTTCAAGCAACACATATTTAGAGTTCAATTGGCGGCGACGGCGGCTGGTGGAAGGGGTTGGGTGGGTTTGAGGGTGGCTTTTATGATCACCCTTACTGTCATTATTTTTAGTTCAGTTGTTTTGTTTTCTCTCTTTTTCTTTTACAGCCTATTTTTCATAATTGTCAATCATACTTTAAGAGACTTGATATTGATTGTTACACATACATAGTATTATAGTATATATTACAGGACAACAACTAAATATCCTCTTATTTATTCAAACTGGTCTATTTATACACATTACTTTTTATTCCTTCTTCTAGCTGAATACATACATATATATATTTATATAATATTTCTTTGAAGAAAATTAATATGTATGTCTTTGTATTAATTACTACTATTATCTTCGTGTTTACCACCACCTGCTTCCCCTTGTTGCTATTATGTAATACTGTTACTAACTAGTACTTAATGGTGATGAGAATTAGGCGGATATGGAGAATTCTGGTATACTTTCTAAAATATCTAGAGAAATCTTGTCTCAACAATTTCTTTTCACTTTGATTTTCTCTCTTCGAATTTGTGTGCAGGTGTGTTTGTGCGGTGTCTTCAATTTCAGTGTTTCTCTTTTTTTTCAATTTTCTTGCTCTGGGAGAAGATGCGCCTCTCTCTGCGTGTGTGCATTCCCAATGCATGCGCTCAGTGAAAGTGCATTGTATAATGGTGGTTTGTGTGTTAGTCCAGGATCCTGTGACGACAGCACACACTTTTCACTCAGAGTATTTTATTTGATGATTTATATTATTACACCTTTCTCATGCAACATTGATGTGTTATTTTTTAAGCATTTCTCATTCTCATTATAAGCGGTGCAGAGGGTTGTAGCTCTATAAGAGATTGGGATTAAATTGTAGACATATTTTAGGTGATTCACATAGGTATCTGTGATGATAGTGCCTTAGACCAGCAAGAGACTGGAATTTTCCCCACCCACAGACACACACACACACACACACACACTCCGAAATCGGTCATCGACGTTTTACGATTAAGTATGCATAAATTGAATTCTACTGGGGGTGTAATCGTGATATGGATACCAGACCAGAAGTACTGACTAGTAGTACTCAGTTTATTTCAAAAATTTTCCACTGAATGGTTTTCTTTATTAATTTGCATATATGCGTGAAAGATTATCCTTGAAGTGGTTGTATAATTTAGCAGGGTATGTTCTCGATCGGAATGCTACTTGATCGATCTCTTCGATTCCCCTACTTGTATTAAGCCGAAGAAAGTATTTTGTGGGAGGGGGGGTGCAAGGTGTCGAAGCTTCTTTGTTATCCGAAGAATATTGGTTTCTGTAGCATTTTGTCTGTAGTACGCAAACAGTACTCCTAGTTTAAAAACTGTACGTCTATGTTTCAATGGTAGAATGTCTGCCAGTCACGAAGAAGGCATGTGTTCGATTCCCGGCTGATGCACAGTTAAGCCCCACTTGGTCGGGTAGATGGCCCCGAGAAAAGATAAGATTAGGCATGAGGCTTACTTAACCATTCCTTATTAAAGCCATCACTACTGAAAATTCAAATCTGGAAGCCCTGTGTCCCACTGTGGACGTAAAGCGATAGAGAAGAAGTCGGAAGACTGTATCTCTTCCATATTATCAGAGTTGGAATTACTAGGTAATTATTTATGATTTCTGTGCTTAAATATTGTTTTATGAAGCGATAAATATATAGTTGAAAAAAAATTCTGTGATAGGAACCTTCGAGCAAGAATTACTCCTTGAACTTTGATTAAATCTATGCTTGAATAACTTTCAGTCAGTTAAGGTATTCATTCATTTATTTAAACGCAAAAATCTTTGTACAATATAGCACCAAGAAGATGCACCACAAAATAATAAGAAAACACGTGAGATGAAAGGTAAAAATATAAGTAGAGAACGGATACAGTACTTCACCTGGGGGGGGGGTTAGGAAAACAGTCATATTTAACAAGTTCAAACAGCATTCGTCAGTTATCATCTGGAGGGGAAGAAAGAAATTGCAGCCCGTTCTCCATTGATTGAGACTCTTGGCTATATCCGATAACGTTTCGAACTATCTCTTGGACTCCAACCAGGGAGTTGTACCGCACCAACAAATCCTAACCTAACACAAATATCCTTCATCTGGTGACGCCACGTCATGGGCTGACCATCTCTCCGCTGTTTCCATCCTGGTGAACAGAGACGTGTACGGAAGCCTCTGGGCTGACATTCGTAGCACATGTCGAAACCACTGAAGCCGGTGTTTCCAGATGACGACACTCAAGGAGTGGTGATCTCTACTGTGTCCAAATACGCACTGCCAGACTTCAGAATTACTCACATTATGAAGGCATCAAATGCAAGCAATTCTCTGGAGACGGCGATGATCGAATACCCAGAGTCGTCGCACATCCTCAGCTCGGAGGCGCCAGGTTCAACAGCCGTAGAGTAAGACAGCACTCACCGACCTTTGACAACCAGGCTAATGTCGGGACGGCGTCAGATGTGGCTCAGTTTGACCTATGAAACCGGTTGTAAATCTCATCCGTGACGCCTCCACCAGCACTCACACAACTACCTAGATACACGAACTTATTGACGAATTTAAGCGATTCACCTGGGTGAGTGAATGAGAGTAAAGGCTCCTGCCAATCTTGTAACAGTACTTTGCGCTTAGTTGGCGAAAAGCACATACTATACTTAGGACACTGATCGCCAACTGATTAAGTACATACTACTCGAACTTTCAAATGGAGAGGATAATCGAAGCACTTCATTGGGATCTTGAATGCGGGTCTCTGAAATGCAACAGACATCAATTGCGGGGCTTTCCAATGTTGTTACCAAACCTGTTTGTTGTCCGATTTGCATCAGTGTCCAAACATTGTAGTTGGTCAGTTTGAACGCGTCACACAGTTCCTGGATATCTGTGTTAGGTGTCCCACTTGGAACAAACATTTAGAAGGCTACTCACTAACAGCGTAGATACGCTGGTAATTCAGACAAAGCGTATGTCTGTTCATGTAGACAAAGGATGCGATAAGTTTGAAGGGTAGCAATCCAAATGAAAGAACAACCTAAGCAAGTGATAAGAATTGCTCTAAAATTATGAGTTTGTACTATGGTTCACGACGAGATACTAATATTCCCACATGTAGACTGACTGTGAAATCCTACACGAAATGTGTACAGCAGTGTCGAGCCACTTATCTTAATGATAACATGTCGTATAGAATGGGTAAATTTCTATTAAAGTATTCAAAACGAAGCAAGTCCATAGGTTATTTTTCAGAAACTGTTTCCTATCTGCTACTCATCGTTCTCTTGGAATACATATATTTCTGTCGTGGATGACGTGTGGCTTCGAGTTGCACAGGTGGATAAGTTTCCTAAGAATTTCACCTACACTTTGTTGACTAAAATAGGACCATAATCCAGGGTTTCATGCTAAGTGAGATTATCTGCCGTTTAAGCTACATTAATATTTTAGATTTCTGGAGTCCTAATTCTCTATGATATTTCCGATTTCTATTTAAATCAGATAACAGTTGTTGAAATAATAGAGAAGATTTGTAGCTCAGGTGGATGATTTGCAATTAAAAGTGTTCTCTGAGCTGGTTGGTTTAGCTGCGAAGCTTTCGTCGTCCTTCTGGACAACATCTTCAGCGCCATATTTAGCACAAAGTGAAACGATTTAAATTTCTTCATGCGTGATGTAATTGCGTCTCCTTGTTACTATCTTTACATATGTACTGACCATTTTCTATTGACTTGGATTTTAAACTTTCCGGTCTCATGATTTACTTTTTATTAGTTGGTATATTTCATCTATATTAACGTGTTTGCTAATTGCATTTTCGTTTGAGTACCAGGCTTCTAGAAATTCCCTGACACTTTTGGTGTTTCCTCTGTCTAAGATTTTGAAATTATCCCAATCAAATTGATGACCATAATTGTCTGTATGCATTGATACTAAAGAATACATATCGTGTCTTTTCATGGCTGATTTATGTTCTTGGATTCTGATTCGAAGGGGACGTCCACTTTGGCCGATGTAATGCTTGTTGCAGTTCATACAATTTATTTTGTAGATGGTATTAATTTTATCCCCTTTTTCTATTGGATCTTTTGGTTTGCATAATGTCGAATTAAGCGATTTTACTGGTTGAAAAGAATGGAAGAAAAGTACCTACAAACGGTCTTCAAAAAGAATGGTTATCCACAAAATTTCATCAAAAAGTGTTTAAAGTCGAATCAAAACACCAACAAGAAACCATCATCAAAGACCACAAGAAAATTCATTCTACCATACATGAGGAATATCTCTGAAATAACAGCCAGAATACTGAAACCGTTAGATATAGATATAGCACACAAACCAGTAAAATCGCTTAATTCGATATTATGCAAACTGAAAGATCCAGTAGAAAAAGGGGATAATATTAATACCATTTACAAAGTAAATTGTATGAAGTGCAACATGCATTACATCGGTCAAAGTGGACGTCCCCTTCGAATCAGAATCCAAGAACATAAGTCAGCCATGAAAAGACACGATATGTATTCTTTAGTATCAATGCATACAGACAATTATGGTCATCAATTTGATTGGGATAATTTCAAAATCTTAGACAGAGGAAACACCAAAAGTGTCAGGGAATTTCTAGAAGCCTGGTACTCAAACGAAAATGCAATTAGCAAACACGTTAATATAGATGAAATATACCAACTAATAAAAAGTAAATCATGAGACCGGAAAGTTTAAAATCCAAGTCAATAGAAAATGGTCAGTACATATGTAAAGATAGTAACAAGGAGACGCAATTACATCACGCATGAAGAAATTTAAATCGTTTCACTTTGTGCTAAATATGGCGCTGAAGATGTTGTCCAGAAGGACGACGAAAGCTTCGCAGCTAAACCAACCAGCTCAGAGAACACTTTTAATTGCAGATAACAGTTACTCCAGTTTTCGTGTTCGATGAAAATAGTGAGGTTCAGTTTCAGTCATGTTTGATCGGTTAAATGACATTGAGTGTCTGTGTCAATGAATATAGATTTCAAGTTGTTCAAAGAGTGCTAAGACTCTGGTAAGTATACTTGATTTGATTAATATTACAAGTAATAGCATTGTAACCAGACACTTAAATTAAGACTTCATGGTTTATTTTGGGGAGTTTGATGTGTAACAGGATTCAAATAAACGTTCCTTTTGTGCTGTCGAGGCAAAGCTTTACCAACTGAATCAATATATCTAATTGTTTATTGGACATCTAGAGTAAACATTACTTGTAGAGTAGTCAAGGTGTATATGATGACTGGTTTATTCTGCCTACCGAAATATATGGAAACCAGAAACCATCGTTTCCAGCTCTACCAAGAACCAAACTTCCTTTTTTTGTCAAATTACTAACCCATTACATTAGCCTAAATAGCTGAACTGAATTTGCTTCTAAACAGCCTTATTGACAAAACAGTGGTTCTAGTCTTGCATTTTCTGTATGCTGAATACTGTCATTACTATTCTAGGTTTTACAAGTATGCAAAAGGAACACAATTTGAAAAGTTGTTTACTCCCTTTTTACCAATGTAACTACATCTTTGAACTATTCTGAAGGTTCCAGTATTGGTTTGTAGAGATTTTGTTTGATTGGTTGGGAGATTTCATCATGAGACGACATCGGTTAGAGAACCATTGGAATACCTGCCACAGGGAGTACTGGACAGCCAACTGTTTCGTCAACCTAGTTTGGGACCCTTCATCAGTACGCACCCACCGATATGGTTCGGACCCATGACCTTGTGGTTACAAGGTTAGTGAGCTCGTAGACCATTAAGCCACTAGGACCTTATCTAATGGCCAGTGCATGAATTCTGTCAACTCACGACATAGAGTGACCACTTAGCAGTGTGATATGATATTTGGCTTACTAATGAAAATCCTAACCATCATATTGCAGTTAGCACTCATATAACTGCCCCGATTTATGGGATATTTCAAGTACCCGTTTATTTTCTATTCCTTTACGTTCCGACTGGAACATAGGGCTTCAAGCTAGAGGTTTAAAGTTTCAGTAGCAGTGGTATTTATTTTTACGGAATGAGGTTGCTGCTGGCCTCATGTCCTACCTTCCCTCTTTCCCAGACTTATAACTGTTTTAGCGAGGTACAGGAGTGCATCAGCCGGAGATCGAATCCCGGACCACATACGTAGTTGGCGAGGATTCTACCTCTGTGCCACCGACCTCCAACCAACGCGTTTGATTACAATCATAGTCTCCTATCAAGCACCCAAAGATACTACTTAGTTCGATGATATAAATAACACAATGAAGACTAATCATCAACTGATTAGACATGACTGATGTCTTAAAATAAGATGCGGAGTGAGTTTGCATTATTTTTTTTGTTGAAAAATTCTGAACTTTGTCAACGAAGATTGTCGAATCACTGATTGTAAACTTTCCAAGTACTGTAGAGTACACTTGCCCTGATTTCTAATGAATGCTTCTCTAAGTAAAGTCAGTTTATATGTGATGGCACTTGAAATCAATAAATTTCTGGAGAACCACCAAGACTTGTGAAAATATATTTAATTCATAAATATATTTTTAAAAATTTTACCTACTCAACTTTTTTTGTCTTTAATAAGAAAGTAGGATATATGATGCTTATAAATAATATTCACATTGACTGGAGTAAAAGGCATCTGCAGTATTGGGTACAAGCCTACACATTCTTGTATGTGCTTTAAGGCTGTCTGTATTTACATTCTATGCAAAATATGCGTCACACTGTTTTGTTTTGTAATGTCTGTTTTTTTTCTTTTGGAACTCATTGGTATCAACGCTCATTGTTCATTTATTCATGACAAATCATCATAAATCAAGCCGATTCATATTGCAACGCTTCTGCATGCCTTCTATATATAGAGGGGTAGAGTAACATATGAATAATCTTACTTCTAAATATTCAGTAATTTAGTAAGTAGTGTTTATCTTTTGGTTTCATTTAGGAGAGATCTGACTGACTGACTGGCTTGTTTCAACATAGAACTTTGCATCGATGTGCAGCAGTTTGAATTGCCACACTCCATGTAGCAAAAAAAGCAAGCGAAGAAATGCATAATAGAGACAGTGGACAGGGATATGAGACAAAAGGAATAGTAATAACGAAGAAAAATATAGTTTCATTGGAAATTATAAGTCACAAGGAGTGGATGCATCTGTGCCAGCCACTGACAACGACAATTTCGAGCCATATCACCAATTGTCTCCAGGAGTCATCGGTTTTTACCAAACCGAGGACCCCAACCAGTCAGGAAGTCTACACCTTCCTACGTGGCTCGCTTAAACTAACTGTTGTGGATTTGATTGACTGATGAAGCTATGTTTTGGTTTGACCACTAGTGATTCTTTCCTAACCTGACCCTATGTCACCTAACATTGCCCATCGGTCGAGAAAGGCGATCGATCGATGACTAGGCATGCGTAACACATGTCCTAACCATCTCAGTCGATGTAACTTCACAGCCTCGTCGATTGATTTCCCCTCCAACTCACCTAGCACTCGACCGATGCCTAACCTCAATATTACTCACCCTATTATACCACTTCACACGGGAGATAGAACTCAGACACCTATGATCAAAGACAGCTAGCCAGCCAAGCTTTTCATCTCTTCCACTCTCAATGGCCATGTCTGACTCACAGCCATGAGAAGAAGGAGAACGGAGCGAACTGCTACTGAGCAGTATATCCGCTCTTTATTCAGTGGCCGGATATCACGTCTACTTAGCCAGAGACGGTGTAAACTGGCATATGCGAAACTAGCTTTGTGTATCCGTGCTGAGATTTCGTCAGCGATCAGCACGTTGGGGCTGAGAAGAGATCTGTAGCATGTGAGGACATGGAGTTCATGTAATAATCATTATTTATTCGAATTATCAACTGATATTTAGTGTTATACTCTGATCATAGTTTTAATTATTTTTACTACAAACAACAATTTTATGTACTAATTACTGGGATAACGAGTCTCAGCGAGTTTGCATACGTCAATGCTTTATGTAACTGTGTACTGTTTCAATAGCAATACCTTTTTATATCATTCAGTGGCTCCTATTCTTCTCGAGTAATATTAATTATTCATGAAAAATCCACATCTAGATATTCATTAATGAAAACAAAACACGTAGTTCAGCGAAGAGTCTCTTTTCGGCGACGAATTCATTCACACTTAGCTGTACACGATCGCTTATTTTTGTATGTATATATGTGTGTACATTAGGGTTTTCCGATAAGAATAAAAATATTAGTTAGGGTTGTTGTTAAGACATTTCAAAAATATGATGAGTAATCAAACTGTAACTAGGATTGGGGGGTGAAGATTGTTAAGAGAGTAGTAGTGATGCGTTTTCATAAAATGCCGACAACTCTCTGAAAAGTTTCATATACAAAAGGCCCGCATGTGATCGACATTTCAGCAATTTTCATAGCTTCGTGCCCCTAAGCAGAAAGATGAACCTTATATACGCTCTTTCCTCGAGGATTCGGAAGATATGATGTGAGGAAGTGATTGATGAAGAATTGCGTAATCTGCGAAGAACCCTGATGGAAAACGGTTTTCCGCCTAGGTTCACAGGCAAGACTCTAAAATCAAAGAAGACTCCTGAGGAAGTCTATTCCGTCGCGAAGAAGATACTTCTGATTATTCTAGAATTCAAAGGTGACACTGAAGCAGAAATCCCTCGGAAACGCCTCTCCAAATCTCTGAGGAAAACATACTTTGCCACAAATCTATGACTGACGTCTTCCTGCAAGAAACTGTTCAGCCAGAACGCGAAATACAAGCTGTCGCATTGGGCCACCTCAACGTGCATATACCAGCTTACTTGCTCTTGTGGAGCTGAGTACATCGACCTACCATGCGCCAACTTGGAAAACGCGCTCGTGAACACTACCCAGCCTGGCTGGTAAAAGGAGAGCAAAAACGTGTAAACAGTTCAGTGACAGAACATCTGGTCAACTCAGGACATTCAGCGCCTTTCGAAAAGTCCTTCAAAGTAATATACAAGATTCAATCAAACCTATCAAAGGGAATGAAATCAAGACATTTGGGCATAGCTGAGGCGTTAGCTATCCAAAAACTCAAACTCACTCTTTGTATCCAAAAGAAATACGTCCAACCCCTGTCCCTGCCATGGCTATCATAAACAGGTAAATTTTTTAATAATGACCATCCCATCGCCTTTCTTACCTAAACTTCATGTTATTTTAAGTTTTCTTAATCCCTGTCTACACTACCATATATTCATATCCACAATTCCTGTTTATTTTGTCATTTTATTATTTCTACATATTTGATCCCTAATTGCATAAACAATTATTCGTCACTTTAGTTATGATCCCACTTGATTTTTTTATCCAGTCATTCTGTCTATTTTGTTATGTTACATTTCTAACCCCTAATTGCACAATATGTCAATCTTCTCAGTAATTATGATACTAATTTGTTTGAGTTTTATCGTGTCCCCTGTTTATTATGGCATTTTAATTCCTAATTGTAATTTTATTAATCTGACCCTTGACCGGAAATTATTTTTGAACTTTCCCACGCATTTATTATGAATACACGAATGTACCGCCTAATTGATGACTTTGTCGAAAAGAAAATTTTCTTTGCTGTAACCGTTTTTTATTATCCCCTCAGTTTGATAAATTTGCTCCTCTGACGATTGAGTATTGTAGGAATAATAATAATAATATGACCCGTTGCACAAGAGACAGTGGCTCTCGTGGCCCAAGTGGTCTAGTGGATAATGCTTTGGCGTTTGAAACCATGGGCACTGGGTTCGAGCCTCGGTAGTGGAAACATCATCACTCACTGGAAAATGCAGGCACATCCAGTTGACGAGTCCAAAAATGGGACGAAATGCGCGTTATCCTGGATTCCACAGCTAGTCACCATCCACCAATTAAATTCATACTTTCCATTTATAATAACAAAGAATTCTGTGAAGAAAATTCTCTTTTCGATGATTTCATTTTCATAGCTGTACAATCGTATATATATATATATATATATAAAATTACAATGGACACATGGTGTACAGGCTTATGAGTCACCATTGATTAGATATATATGAATGAATAACTAAAGAAATCAGTAGAGGTCAACCTAAAGTTCAGTAGACAGCATGTGTGAAATAGATGGTGTGAAACTAAATTATATTCGGAAATGTGAATATAACGTGATGGAGACGACATAAGATGAGTGAAATGTTGTCAAAATAGTAGACTAGATTAAAACTGTTAGAATATTGGTATTTAATTGGTGGATGGTGACTAGCAGTGGAATCCGTGGTGCGCATTTCGTCCTATTTTGGACTCTTCACTGGATGTACCTGCATTTCTCAGTGAGTGATGATGTTCCCACCTAGCCTCAAACCACCAATTAAATACTAGTTAAATGACCAGACATCGTCGAAGCATCTGCTCAAGAAGCCGAAATGTCAACCTGAGACCGAGAACTTCGGTCCAATCAATCGACGGGAAAAACTAAAATTCAATTTTTAAAAGGTGTTAGAATATAATAACACAAAGTGCAATGAAATGAAACGAAACGAAAATGGAACTTGGAATAAAAAAGGATAACAAAGTTTTCCTTTTTAATGTGAATCACATAGTAAATTCAAGACCATGGTAAGAAGAGAGATCGTACAAATTCTTTTTGTACACAAAGTTCTGGCTTTATATTATGTATTGCCAAAGCCTCATTTAGTCAAGAACGTGACACTGAACATTTGTTTCATTCAATGTTTAAAACAGATTTTAATTCAGTGACTCAGGTGTAATTCACTAACTAAAACGTTGAAAAGTTTTCAAGTATTGGTTTTTGTAGGGATTTTATTTGATTGGTTGGAGGATTTCATCATGAGTTGACATCGGGTAGAGAACCATTGGAATACCTGCCACAGGGAGTACTGGACAGCCAACTGTTTCGTCAACCTAGTTTGAGACTCTTCATCAGCACACACCCACCGCTGAGGTTCGAACCCTGTACCTTCTGGTTACAAGGTTAGTGAGCTCGTAGACCATTAAGCCACTGGGACCCGATCTAATGGCCAATGCATGAATTCTGACTTTAGCCTATTCAGGACATAGCGTGAACACTTAAAAATATCTTCGATGAGTAACTGTCCTTACTTTCGACCTGATGTACCCTACTGGTCATGATTTCCCACTAGAACCCCATTGAAGACATATTTAAGTGGTCAGGTTATGTTGTGAATTGGCAGAAGTCATGCATTGGCCATTAGATCGTGTTCCAGTGGTGTTATAACTGAAATGACCTGTCGCCAATTTGTTATAACTGAAATGAAATGAATAAATCCGTCGGCACTTTGTTATGTCTGCGTTTGTTGATTACTATGACTGTAATGAAATCGACTGGTACCCTAATATGTCTATTTGTCCAATGTACCTTTCCATTCACTGAGCCATACAAATATTAAAAGACAGAGGCTGGCCTATGACTGTAAGAGATTGTGCTGTACATCTATTAGGAAACAAACCACATCGTATTTATGAATTTAATTTATCACAATACAGTCGGCTCACAACTGTGGGAATGGACTGTAACTTATTGGCTGGAAATGTCTATTTTGATTAGTTGGTGATCCGAAAAAGACCAAGGTAAGACAAAAGACGATGAATTGATTACAAAATAAATCGCAATATGCGTGAGTAATGATAGATCAACGTAGTAGAATCCATCACAAGACAAATCACACGATTCGGGAGAAAGGATGATATGGTTTTTTATGCTGGTTCCGATCTAGTGGCTTGGTGGTCTGCGACCTCTCTAGCCTTGCAACCAAAAAGTACAGAGTTAGAACCCTTGCAGTGAGGTGGATGCCTACTGCCGAAGTGCTCCAAACTAGGCTGACGAAACACCTGGCTGTCCAGTACTCCCTGTGGCAGGTTTTCCAATGGTTCTCTAACTGATGTCAGCTTATGATGATGAAAAGTTTTCGCTTTGTTTCCAGGATGGCTTTTTGTTCATTATAAATCTGTTGTATGTTAGCTTAAACGCCAAAATTTTAGCTGTTGAGTCACAGGCTCAATAACACCTTTTCTTTTTCTTAAATGTTTCAGGTGTTCTTAACCATCAGAAAAACTATTGACTGTATGAAATCTAATTGATATCATTTGACGTCATGTTTCACACCCATTAAATTGCTTTACGATATATTCATGAATCCGGATGTACATCATTTAACATGTGTATATTTGCTTTATTAAATGCAATTTCAGGTAACAGTCAGCTTCCAGCCAAACGTCTAGATCGGAGGTAGTCGGATTTTCCGACAGAACACAAGAATTCGGCTAAGGTTAGAATGATTGACCCTACCAGCGAAGATAAGTGATTTAGAAAAAAAGAAGCTTAGAAATTGCACTGCACTGTATGCATTAACACACAAAAGGGTGGAAATTCTAAAAAATAACATAACCAGGTGGAGTGAGAGGTTGATCACCGATGGAATCTTTGTTCATCGAATAATCTATACCCAACACGTGCAATAGGATGCAATGACTCATCACTCATATCAGAAATATGGAGAATATTATTCCTAATCTAATCAAATCAAGAGATTAGAAATAGTGGAACTATCTACGCCACGTTGTAGGCTGATTATTTCTTCGCTATTTCCACCCAGTCCTAAGGCTAGTCAACAGCCAGCTGGGATGACTTTCGTGACACATTTCCAAGCCACCATAACTGGTGTTTTCCACAAGATGACAACACTGAATGAAAGATGTCTTCCATCTTGTTCAAACGTTGACTCAGGCAATTCTACGGAGGAAGCGATGATCGAATACGCAGAGCCGCCACACATTCTCAGATCGGAGAGGCCATATTTCACAGGCGTGGAGCAAGACTGTGAGCACCGAAGCACTTTTAAATCAAACAACTGACAACCAGGCTGACATCGGGACGATGAGATACTATGTATCATCAACCAGGAGTCTGGTTCTCCACTTGTTGCTTCTTCCTTCCGACTAGATCAAAATGAAAACAGTCTACCTACGGTAGGTGGCCCACCAATTAGTCACAAAGTAAAACTAGATCTGCCAAAGACAGTGTGCTCTTGACTTCTAGATATCGTGAAGGAAGAACTATATCCATAGGTTAATAGGATTAGACGCATGATATCAATTAAAAACTAGGTAACGACGTTTCGCAGCTACAGAAAACACCACGTTACAATCTATTCCATTAATCGTGTCAATCACTGTGATATCAGTTAAGACTATAGAAAGAACACCACTGGAATTCACAAAATCCATTTGTGTTCCTTAATATTATTTACACTCCGTAATTATAGGCAAACTAGGAAATGCACCGAGTCATTACATATATAAGAACAATAATTGAGCGTACAAGAGAGGGTCGATTTAAAGGAATGCCTTCTCGATGTGGCCCCGAGTTCGCGTGAAGTAACACATGCTTACTTCTGTAGGTGCATGTGTAAGGTATCGCGTTTCGCCAATTTTCCGTCTAAACGACTCAATGCGACGCCTCCATATTTAACAAATGCTCAGTCCATGAATTCTACTTGTACCTGCAGGGATTTTACAACACAAAGAATACCCTCCTGGGATGTTGCCATGTTACACTAGAGTCCTTCAGTTTACAGGTAAATCACACTTAATAATGTCAGTATTACCGCTTTTAGTTGAAAAAGTAATTCGACCGTGTCATAGATGCTTTTGGCTGAATTCCTCGGTATCTAGTATTGTTCACTATGAGAGTTCATTGAAGAAACCCCGCAGGGAGATATCGCAGCTTCGCCGACAATTGAATGGAAGCATTTCACTTATACAAGATGTATACAATGATGAATACATTAATAATTCACTGAGATCAGCCCTTTATTACCCTATAAAATTTTCTTGTTTGGTAATGAAACATGTACATATATATTGTATCAGTAACTTCAGATACACATTAAAATCTAAATTTCATACGCCTTCTGTCTCACTACTCATTATAATAACAGTTTGATAGTTATTTACGAATGCAGTAAAACGTATTTCATGAACCACGAGTAGCACTTGGTATTCAAGAAAGGTATGGGCACTTAGTGAAAGTATTTTAGCGAACAAATACGACGAGTTTAGCCTTCTTCTAATATATACGCACCTATCAACGCAATGAAAAGATAATGACGAATTGTTATCACAAGCATTGTATTTACTATGGAGGGAATGTTATTACAGGCAAACTTCACAGTAACATGTACAAGTTTTGTATGTCATTGCATCAGTAATATAAGCATACCAATTGTACTACGGCCCGAATTGAATAATCTCGATGCTTCATACCGTGGATGTATTGAAAGACTGCTTGCAGACATTATGTATGACGGCATCTAGTAGAATGTCTAAGAAGACTGACAACCTGCAACGAGGAAGACAAAAATGAAACAGTTAGGAGACATGTAACGCATAAGATAAGTATTTCTGATATAAGTATAAAGCTTGGCCACTGTGGTGGAGTATAACTCCATTATGAATAAGACTTTATTTTCATAAATCACACAGTGTTGTACAGTAATATTATCTGATGACGTTTTGAGCACAAGTTATTGCTCATGATTATATCACTCACACAAATTTTTGCCTCATTCATATACATGAGTATTTTAGTTAAGCGTACTACAAGCATAATTTCAGACAAAAAGCAGCAGTCATGTAAATAACACCCATACAAATAAGAGTCGATCGAATTGTGTCTACCTGATACAAAGCGTGAACCATAACCAACATACGAATGAAATATGAGAAAACAAGGTCGAGACTAACCACAACATCACATGGAAGGATAAAAGTTAATTGGACATCACTTATTATCCACCAACTGGTCTCCTCTCCAAAAGGAATGCGGCGATATTTTATCCACAGTGGTGAGGAAATACATAAATCCACAGTTCCCGTTGTATACACTCAGTGGAGGTAGCAGCCAACAAAGTAATGCATTTAAAGCATATGCATACTTCCCATCATCACGGCGACACCACGG